>UESW01004458.1:0-47127 GCA_900491605.1 Calamus simplicifolius
CAGATCAAAATGGGTCCTGTGGGGTCCCTACACACATGCAAGCCAACTCATATTTGTTAGACGTCCAGTTACCAAAGTGACAGCATAAGCAGGACCACGCTAGTCCAGATTTACCATACCATCAGTAAGTAGCCCACCGCCAGTAGCGCATGCAGACCGCTGCGCTTTTTCTTCGTTGTATGTTTACACGATAGACTTTCACTGAGACCAAATCAATCATTCCCTTATACCATTAGTTAGACCTTTGTAATTGTGCCAAGCGAGCAGCAGTAAAATCGTCCAATCGTTTGGGACCAATAAACTCGTCTAACTTGGATAAAAATCAAAGACGAAGTCAGCAATGGAGAGCATGATGATGATGATGGAGATGGTGCTCTCTCTCTCTCTCTCTCTCTCTCTCTCTCTCTCATGCATCATCATCATCATCTACGTGGATGATGAGTATTGCCTCCTCGCCCATGCTCAGCGGTAGTTCAAACTTCGAAGTGATACGAAATGGATGCACCGCCCATTTCACTCTTTACGGGAAAGTAGGCAGTAAAAAAAAAAAAAGGGCTTGTTGAGCCCACTGAAACATGCACCCCAGAGTTGGGTTTGCACGCTAGCTATTTATGGTACCATACCCAAGTTCTGCATTGGATCCTTTCAATGTTAGTTTGCCTCCCACACTTGGGTTAATTTCTCTTAGGTCGCATGAACTGGTTATTCTCTTGTTGAGCCAGTTCTAACATGTTGGAGTTGAGTAAATAACGTCAAGAACTTGAGAGCCAATCTTTAAATAAATATCGGATGCACCAAATTAGTGCCAGTGATGTCGACGTTCCTAGAGAGCCCCAAATCTGTCCCGACTCGAGTCATTCCGCGTCCAATCAATAGGTGGTCCTCCGTTTGAGAAGGATTTATGCAGGCGATAGAGTCCTAGAAGAGCTTATGATGCTGCTGCTGCAAGGACCACCAAGCAGGACGCCATGATGTAGCCGGAGGAACATTCTCCCATCCAGTGGCTTCACAGCGGTCCACCACAGCCTGTCCAAGTCCAATAAATGGCATCACGCGCTAGACAAGCACGGGAGAACCTTGCACGACCATTAATGAGTTTAAGTTTAAACAACAAGAATCTAGCTTCTGTTCACACCTCATTGCTCCAAGTAGGCTAGGGCTGATGAATTGATATATGTGCAAGGGCCTAGGAGAAATGCTCACACCAATGAATTCAGATTACACATTTGTCAACCAAAATGATGCTTTGCCCCACTAGAAAAGAGGGTACACTTGGATGCTACGTTGGTTCTCATGGAAATGTTATCATTCGAATCAAACTTCACTTTATATTAAGGCTGAAAATGGATCGAATAAATTCTAATAGCATCCGCATCTATATTCAAATTATATTATATTCAGATATTTATTTTTTTGAATACAGATTCGAATATCTAATCAAAAAATTAATCGAATATGAATACAGATTCGGATATCTAATCAAAAAATTAATCGGATATGGATACGAATTAAGATATCTAATAAAAATTTATATCTTCATCCTTTGTTTTCAATTTTATCCTAATAACCATATCAAGTGAATTTCAATGTTTTTATTTCAATTAAGTACATTGAGAGAGAAGTGACTGAATGATGTGTAAAGTATGTGCAACGAAAATTTTAAAAAGCCTAGATAAAAGAGAGAGTCAGATTTATGTATCCATATGTATATGTATATAACAAATATGGATATACTTGATATCCAATTTGTATCCATATCCATATATAACAAATATGAATATTCTTGATATTCGATTTGTATCCGTATCCATTTAGAATAAATGTGAAAATAAATTTTAATATCCGTTTAGTATCCATATCCATATTTGTATTCGTTGAAAAATATGAATACAAATATGAATATACTACTATTCCATTCGTATCTTATTCATTTTCAACCCTACATTAGATAATGGCGCGAATGCCTCCTCCCTTTGGGGCCAGCTCGCATAGAAAATCCACAACAAGATGAGGCAGAGTGTCACGCCCCAGACCCAATATCGGACTAGGGTGACAACCCGCCGCGTGCCGGGCACGCAAGGCGTCATTATTTTTTTTTGAGCATAAAGCACCATTATAAATAAAACCAAGTTAAATACAATAATAAAAGTCTTGGGCTAACACCCTTACACACCACAATAATTAAGTCTGGGCATCAAGCCCTACACATATGTAATATTGGGGCTACAACAAATAATGGTCTTGTTTATATAATAGAAGATCCATCACCCCACCAATCCATCTTCAACCACGTGGCTCTGATAAAAAAATATTGTAAGAATTTTGTGAGCTTACACTCAGTAAGTAAACCACGTTATACAGTCAAATCATAGCATAACAGTCAATAAGCACATAATAATCTACATGCTTAAACATTCCACAAAAACTCAAACATGCAATGTAAGTAAACCCACTGTTTTACTCTCAATGGTAACTGTAAATGTGACCCACGGCCCTGCAATATCTCAATAGTGTACCAACAAGTATCCCCCCTACTGAAAGGGTCGAAATACCATAGTGTACCAACAAGTATCCCCCCTACTGAAAGGATCGAAATACCATAGTGTACCAACAAGTATCCCCCCTACTGAAAGGGTCGAAATACCATAGTGTACCAACAAGTATCCCCCCTACTGAAAGGGTCGAAATACTATAGTGTGTATGACATGATAAAGGAGAACCGCGGCGACACATAACAGTACCTCATCACATGCACTCATCATATCAATAATAACTCAATATTGCAATAAACAGTGAATTATACATACTGAACAATTGTATGTAATATATTACATCAATATCATAATAACCGCATCTCTCATGCATAGCATCCACATATGAAATCACAGCACATAAACAGCCATGTATTCATAATATTCATCTACTCATAATTTAGCCAATAACAGTTCTTCATGTCACAATTCGCAATTTAAACATTCATGAATCAATTATTAAATACTGAAACTGGCTTACTTACCTCAGTACGCTATCCAACAGATATATATGCAGCTAGTTAGATGTCTGAGCACCTACGGGATCATTTTACACAATTAATTTATTAGCAAAGAATATAAAATGACCCTTAGAATTTCTACTCAAACTAGTTCACGGGCCCTACTTTGGGCTCGAATATCACCCACTACACACACCCGATTGGGGAAGTAAAAATACCCCAAGAAACTAGAATTCACCCAGATTCTAGCCATATAATTATTTTTCTAATCCTGGCCCGTTACGGGGCCCAAAATCTAGCCCAAAATGGCTCACTGCACGGCCCAAAAGGCCTGAACCGGCCGGCCCAACTGGCCCGGTTCAACCTTAATCTACCCGATCCCCTGTTTCACCGAACAGGGGACATAAACATGGCCGGCGGCCGGGGCCGCCGCCGGCCAAATTGAGGGCGGCTCGGCCGCCGGTGGCCGGGCCAGAGCCGGCCGCCGCCGCGGCCGACCGCCAAACTCCCCTCTCTCCCTCAATTTCTCTTGGCATCTCCGACTCACCCGCGCGCACGGAGCTGTGCCGGCGGCTCGGCCGGCCGCCTTGGCCGGCCGGACCTCCATCGGACGCACGCCCGCGCCGGTGGAGGCGACAAGCCAACGCTCGGGCCCGGCGAGGCGGCGAGCACGCCGCCGGGCCCGAACCAACCGGCGCCGGTGGAGGCGACAGGCCACCGCGCGAGAGGAGGGCCAATTGGCCCTCTCTCTCTACTCTCTCTCCATCACCACCCCGCCGGACGCCTCCCCCGGCGCCGGCGGGGTCGCCGGTCAAGTATCAGGCCCGGCGCGGCAGCGACCACGCCGCCGGGCCTGAACCAAGGATCGTTCGGCCGCTTCACATCTCTCTCTCGCTCTCGTGCTCTCTCTGTCTCTCTCTCTCTCATGCTGTCTCTCTCTCTCCCGCGCTCTCTCTCTCTCTGTCTCTCTTTCTCTCTCTCTCTAGAAGTCAGGGATTACCTGAAGGAAGAAGTGCGCCAGCGTGAAGGAAGAAGTCTTTCTTCTCCCTATTTATTCACCTGCGCAGCGCCTCTGATCGAGGGTTTCCCGGAAGACTAAGCGCTTCGCTTGGAGCGAAGCGTTAGTCTGGGGAACCCAAAAATCAGGAGCTTGGTTCATCTGAACCAAGCCTGGTTCATCTGAACCAAATCTGGTTCGTTTGAACCGGATATTACATCCTCCCCTCCTTATAAAAATTCCGGCCTCGAAATTGGCATACTATAAATCTCAAAAGTCCACAATTTTAAATAGATAATTTCCTTCAAATAATTATGGGTACTTCGATTATCTCTTCCTCGAGCTCCCAAATAGCCTCCCTCTCAGAGTGATCTCTCAGAGTGATTAATCCACTGAACTTGACATAAGGGATGGTACGCCGTCTTAGAATCTGATCCTTGCGATCCACGATACGCACAGAGTTTCTCATATGATAAATCCTTCCTCAACTGAATAGGCTCATAAGCTATAACATGACTGGGGTCTGAAACATTTTTCCTCACATAGATACAAGGAATACATTATGAACACAGATAAGATCGGGGGCAGTGCTAAGCTGTATGCAACCTCCCCAACTCCATATCATAAGGAATACAACCCATCTCAGGACTTGATCCTTGCGGTCCATGTGCACAAAATGATCATCATAGGTCAATTCTTTCTTAAACTAAATCGGTTCAAGTTCTAACACATAACAGGGTTTGAAATACACCTCCTCAGTCATAAAGATATGAAACTCATTGAACACCCAAAGAGTAATGAAGATAGTGCTAAGTTATAAGCCACCTCCTATTCCTTGATCATCTCAAATAATCCAATAAATTGAGGACTCAATTCACCTCTAAACACAAATCTCATCACGTCATTAGTTAGTAAAATTTCCAAAGATCTTGAACCTGAAATTTTAAATCTTTCTTTTTGACATCAACATAGCTGCTTTAATTAACGATACATTTCATAGTTGCTACACCAGCTCAGTAATCAAAATTGTCTCCCTCATTTTATTTCAATAAAAAGGGATATTACCTTATATCATAGACAACTTAAATGAATCCATTTGAATGTTGGCTTGGTAATCATTAAATAAGCAATTTCGCTAAGGGTAAGAAGCTATACCAAGCACTTTCTAAATCCATCATATAGGCTCGCAGTATATCATCAAAATCTAATTGGTTCATGCAGATTGTCCATCTATTTGAGGGTGGGAGATTGGACAGAAATTCAGCTTAAATCACAAAGCTTTATGAAGACATCATCGAATTAGGAGAAAGACAATTGGGTTCAGACTCAATTTACGCAGTTTACCATTAAACCAAAAATAAATATTAACATTTAACCCACTAAAATTTCATCCTCGAAATTAAAAGTCCACAAATTTGTACCATTATAGATACTACTAGCAACTTTTATTTCATTCCTAGGTACCCAAATGACGTATCCAACTTCAACAATTAAATTGATCTTTCTACCAAATAAAATTAAATTCCTTAAGAAGTATTTCTTTCCTGTCATCCCTATATATATATATATATATATATATATATATATTTATATATTTATTATATATATCTATATAACCTTAACTCTCACAACACAATCATTATAAATATCATAGAATCCATCATATGTATTATGTCATCCATTCTTAAGGTTAGTAACACATCATGTATTCTAATTCCTCGATAAGACAATTCTAAATTCTTGTAAATTAAATATAAGATAGTTTTCTTCCAATGCTCTTTCGACTCATAAATAGTTGAATGTGCCACTAATCATTACGACACTTATTTCAATTATCATAACATACTTGGTTTCACTCTTGAATACTTCAAGCTAACATCAATGAACATTAAGCCATCATTTAGGATATCTTTCATAATTATCATAATCAACTAATTTAATTTCTTTGAATAATAGTGTCATCATTAATCATCAGTATAATTAATTTATCTCCTCATATTTATCAATAATACCACCATAACCAATCAATTTCTCTTGAATAGGTCAGTATATCCTTAATAAATAATGCAATTTAAATGATTCAAATTCTTGAATCGATTATTTCGTTACCAATGATTATCAAATCATCTATAGATTATGCAATATCTCATGCCACAGCATGACCAACTAATTTAAACCCTTCAAATATCTCAAAGTGACTTCACCAATCTAGCTCAAATGGATACAAGACTTATAAGGTCAATAAAGATTGAAAATGCACTTACCATCCGAAAGACATAATTAAAATTATAGTAATCTCTCTATGACATGAAAGTGATAATAGATGTACTGTTACCCATAATCCATAATTAGCAACAGTCAAAATAAAATCATCTCCCTTCTATTTTCTTAACAATAATTATGCCACTTATGGATGATGATAATTTATCCATCCTGGAGAAAGATATCTACTTAGGAACTATGAAGAAAGGTACAATAAGTATGCACAATAATTTAATGAATTGATATCATGATTTAGAAATCTATTAACAGATGAAAATTCCCATGAAATTCTGTATCAGTGGAGTTTATCTTATTCTCATTCTTGCTAAAATCTTTCACTTTCTACCATCAAAATATTTGGTCATTTATAGCCAAAATCAGTTCTAAGATTAATAGAGTCTACTGCTCTCAAAAACTTAAACAGTAATTGTCTCAGAATTTAAAATTTTATATTCTTCCTAACTTGTCCATCAAGATATAATATGTTGTCAGCTATTTCATTAGCATCAATAACAACCATCTCCACATCTAGCAAATTAACAATCAGTCTTGAACATGCAATATTCATAATAAAAATTCTCTTAGTAAAATTTACTAAATATACTTATCCATCCAGACTCGAATTCAGAAAGTACTCAATTGTGATTGATCAAAAACATGTAATTAACTATTTCATTCTCAAAATATCATCAATATTAATCATCCCTATAACCGGCAGATTAGCTCATAATCTTAAACTTACAATATCAACAATGTAAGTTCTACAAATAAAATTTATTTTATCCACATTCAAATTCAGATTTAATACCTCAAAATCCATATATCAACTCAATTGCAATATGAACATAATGGTGTTATCTTAGTCATATTAGTCATCAATTGAAATTTTCACTACTATATTATTCCATATATTCATCTGTCTTTTATTGCGTATCCAATTAAAGTTTCATCTCCCATATTATTTAAAGGTCTGAAACTGCTACGAATCATTTCCAACAAGTTTGACGGAGCTAAAACCTCTAGAAGCCCATGCCCCCCCCCCCCATTGGTCAAGGTCACCAGTTTGGGAGTCTCACAATATCATTGGCTTGCGATGGTTCATTCTAAATTCTTATCAAATTTGTAATTCAATTAATATCTTGATAAACTTTAAATTTCAAGCTTCCAAAGCATAATTCATGAAATTCCTTGAAAGTCATAATTGTCTCAATGTCATCCTAGTATTTTGCCTAGAGTGTCATTATGCATATGTCCCTAAGATCATAACCTGGGTCCTGTGGGTTATGGGCCCAACACGCTTCCGCTGCGCACTCTGATGCTGCATGTCCTGCATAGACTGCGCCATACCCGAGATAGCTTGAAGCATCTCGGACTGGAATCGCTGGTGCTCAGTCCCTACTGGGTTGGCAGGGGCCATACCTCCAGTAGTTCCTTAACCCACCAGCTGATCAGCATTACCGGCCAGAGAGTCCTCCTCATACAGTTGGCTCCTAGAACGGCGAGCCATAACTATTCCCGTTAAATTAGATGTGGTTAATATCACAAACTAATGTGTCAGGTGTCTAAATATAATGTCATCAAAATATGTTCTCTCCGTGTTATCATGTCAATATGTTCGTGTCCCTAGGGTCATATGCTCTCTACGTGTTATCATGTCAATATGTCCGTGTCCCTAGGGTCATAACCGTTATGATGTCAATATGTCCGTGTCCCTAGGGTCATAACCTTAAGCTCTGATACCATAAAAGCTGTCACGCCCCAGACCCAATATCGGACTAGGGTGACAACCCGCCGCGTGCCGGGCACGCAAGGCGTCATTTTTTTTTTTTTTTGAGCATAAAGCACCATTATAAATAAAACCAAGTCAAATACAATATAAAAGTCTTGGGCTAACACCCTTACACACCACAATAATGAAGTCTGGGCATCAAGCCCTACACATATGTAATATTGGGGCTACAACAAAATAATGGTCTTGTTTTATTTAATAGAAGATCCATCACCCACCAATCCATCTTCAACCACGTGGCTCTGATAAAAAAATATTGTAAGAATTTTGTGAGCTTACACTCAGTAAGTAAACCACGTTATACAGTCAAATCATAGCATAACAGTCAATAAGCACATAATAATCTGCATGCTTAAACATTCCACAAAAACTCAAACATGCAATGTAAGTAAACCCACTATTTATACTCTCAATGGTAACTGTAAATGTGACCCACGGCCCTGCAATATCTCAATAGTGTACCCAACATCCCCCTACTGAAAGGGTCGAAATACCATAGTGTACCAACAAGTATCCCCCTACTGAAAGGGTCGAAATACCATAGTGTACCAACAAGTATCCCCCCTACTGAAAGGATCAAAATACTATAGTGTACCAACAAGTATCCTCCTACTGAAAGGGTCGAAATACCATAGTGTACCAACAAGTATCCCCCCTACTGAAAGGGTCGAAATACCATAGTGTACCAACAATATCCCCCCTACTGAAAGGGTCGAAATACCATAGTGTACCAACAGTATCCCCCTACTGAAAGGGTCGAAATACCATAGTGTACCAACAAGTATCCCCCCTACTGAAAGGGTCGAAATACCATAGTGTACCAACAAGTATCCCCCCTACTGAAAGGGTCGAAATACCATAGTGTACCAACAATATCCCCCCTACTGAAAGGGTCGAAATACCATAGTGTACCAACAAGTAGAACACGTCCTCTAGACGTGTGTGTGGTATGACATGATAAAGGAGAACCGCGGCGACACATAACAGTACCTCACATCACATGCACTCATCATCAATAACAACTCAATATTGCATAAACAGTGGATTATACCTACTGAACAATTGCATGTAATATATCACATCAATGTCATAATAACTGCATCTCTTATGCATAGCATCCACATATGAAATCACAGCACATAAACAGCCATGTATTCATAATATTCATCTACTCATAATTTAGCCAATAACAGTTCTTCATGTCACAATTCGCAATTTAAACATTCATGAATAATTATTAAATACTGATAACTGGCTTACTTACTACCTCAGTACGCTATCCAACAGGTATATACAGCTAGTTAGATGTCTGAGCACCTACGGGATCATTTTACACAATTAATTATTAGCAAAGAATATTAAAATGACCCTTAGAATTTCTACTCAAACTAGTTCACGGGCCCTACTTTGGGCTCGAATATCTCCCACTATACATACCCGATTGGGGAAGTAAAAATACCCAAGAAACTAGAATTCACCCAGATTCTAGTCATATAATTATTTTTCTAATCCTGGCCCGTTACGGGACCCAAAATCCAGCCCAAAAATGGCTCACTGCACGGCCCAAAAGGCCTGAACCGGCCGGCCCGGTTCAACCTTAATCTACCCGATCCCCTGTTTCACCGAACAGGGACGGGAACATGGCCGGTGGCCAGGGCCGCCGCCAGCCAAATTGAGGGCGGCCCGGCCACCGGTGGCCGGGCCAGAGCCGGCCGCCGCCGCGGCCGGCCGCCAAACTCCTCTCTCTTCCTCAATTTCTCTTGGCATCTCCGACTCACCCGCGCGGCACGGAGCTGTGCGGACGGCTCGGCCGGCCGCCTTGGCCGGCCGGACCTCCACCGACTTCCGCCATCGCGCGAGAGGAGGGCCAATTGGCCCTCTCTCTCTACTCTCTCCATCACCACCCCGTCGGACGCCTCCCCCGGCGCCGGCAGGGTCGCCGGTCAAGTATCAGGCCCGGCGCGGCGGCGAGCACGCCGCCGGGCCTGAACCAAGGATCGTCCGGCCGCTTCACATCTCTCTCTCGCTCTCGTGCTCTCTCTGTCTCTCTCTCTCTCACGCTGTCTCTCTCTCTCTCTCTCTTTCTCTCTTTCTCTCTCTCTCTAGAAGTCAGGGATTACCTGAAGGAAGAAGTGCGCCAGCGTGAAGGAAGAAGTCCTTCTCCTCCCTATTTATTCACCTGCGCAGCGCCTCTGATCGGGGGTTTTCCGGAAGACTAAGCGCTTCGCTTGGAGCGAAGCGTTAGTCTAGGAAACCCAAAAGTCAGGAGCTTGGTTCGTCTGAACCAAGCCTGGTTCGTCTGAATCAAATCTGGTTCGTTTGAACCGGATATTACACAGAGCAAGCCCCCAAAGAAGATCAGGGCCAGTGCAAGTCGCGCCTTAGATTGGGGCAGTATGTTGGGGTGACGATGTGGAGTGTTTCTCGGACGAATTTGCAATCTGAAGGCTGAGCAACAGCGGACGGCAGTGGTAGGTGGCATAGAGCGCATTTACTTCCTCTGCTAGAGCAATCCCTCCACAGCTGATACATAAACCTGAAACCGAAACTTTGCGTTCGTAGTTCTGCCGCACCTGAAAGATTTTAAACAAGAAGGGTTTCATGCAAGTGAAAAAAAAAAAAAAAAAATTGCAATATTGGTGAGACATCATTAGTGGCAAAGAGACTATCAGATGATTGGGATAACCGACACAGGATTAAAAGAGGATCCCTGTGGCAAAAGATATGAAATGTTCCGGAAAGAATTTGAGAAACACAGATATCAGAAAAAGAATAAATTATGTTAATTCATCTGTAGTGACTTTGAGATACAGAAATATCTAGCAAGAACATGTAGAAAAAGTATAATCAGAAGAAAATAGTGTAACGAACCTATTTGCTGTATATTCCTAAAGCGGGTCACACAGATCCAAACGAATTAATCCTTCTGTTTTACAAATAAAAATAAATCTCAGTGAGGAGTGCGGTGAAAACAGCTGGCATTCATAAAATCACAATAGTTTATGATAGAGCATGTTAAAATCTTGGTTGGAAAACTTGATGACGTCTAAGCGAGCCTTCCGAGAGATAAGCTTACTGTTGCACCAAGCAACCTTCTGGCCCTGATATTTAAAAGGCAATCTGAGTTTTGTTTTCTTTCTTATTTTTTCCCCCCTTGGTAGAAAGTCTGAGTGTAGTTTTCAATGCGAACTTAGAGACGTTAACGTCCTTTAGGATCTCCAGTTCACCTATCCTGATAGCTTCTTCCCATTTCCTTTTTCTAAGCAAATGTTACATATGAAAAGCATTTTCCGGGAATTTTTAAGATGTGAATTGCTTACACACCACTGGCACACTGGTGATTGGCACCTCTGGAGGTTCACATTGCCGTCATTCAGCTGAGAATCATACAGACAGCACAGAGGTGGCATTAGGGATCCAGACTTATTGTAAAAACTGAACTGATCCCAGATATTTGAATTTGCAATAACAAAATTGTCACGTTGATTGTGTTACAACAAACAGGCGAATCACGTTTTTACCTTGATAGAGTGTGTGACTTGTTGTCTGCTTATCAACATATGGGACGATGTTATTGAAAACCATCTCTGCCTGAGGATAGTGCGCTCACTCATCCATTGCTGAACACGTATCTGCTGCAGTACTGTTACAATCAACACAAGTGATTTTTGAAACATACCAAAGTGAATATAAAACTGACTTCTACTGAAAAATACTTCAGTTTATGCATGCATGCATGCATACATATATAAAAATTTAACTGTTGTACAGGAAAGACTAGCGCATGGAGATGAAATCACCAAAACACACCTTTGTCTCTATTCCTATGCACTGAGAAAACAGGAGGGATGTTTTGACAATTTCACCTGTGTATTAAGGGCATCCAAAAATCAAGCACATAAGGATGGCATGGTTAGAACACCTGTAAAACTATCTACATTCTCTCATAGACTTTAAATGTATGGAAATAAATACAATGGGTCCCTTGGTAACAAACCTCAAATCGATATAGCTGATGTACGTTACCTTGCTACTCAGGCAAGCAAACACCATACACACATCCAAGTACATTTATACAGATGTTCTGATCAGAGCATTTGATTACTTCTGTGAAAAACACAAACACCCAATAATTTTGTATGGTCCTAGGTTTGTACAGATGAGAGTTTTGTTTTTTTTTATTCATTTATGGATATACCACATCTGTATTGTGAATTGA
The DNA here is from genome assembly GCA_900491605.1 of Calamus simplicifolius. Lineage (NCBI taxonomy): Eukaryota > Viridiplantae > Streptophyta > Magnoliopsida > Arecales > Arecaceae > Calamus > Calamus simplicifolius. Next base: position 12,260 of record UESW01004458.1, read on the forward strand.
TAAGAGGACAAAGAGTAATAGAACACATGGAATAGAGTAGTTTTTATCAGATAACAGCAAGAATCTATAACGATTGCCATGAGATTAAAAATCATATGTGCATGAATTCTACATGGGCATTTGCGTGCTTATGCAAGCACATAGATATTCATGATTATAAGAACACGTATCTATCACGTTACAGTGCATAGCTTCCATATTAGAAACTGTACCATTGTAGTTGAAATTTTCTGGAGTGGATTGCACTTTTGATCCTATTATCATTTTGATCATCACTACATATTAAGGAACCATTCAGCTCTCAGAATGTAATAATAATTAATAGAAAAAGAGTAGAATATGATAACTAAAGACCAATCCATTGATTAGAAGAAGAATCATATTTGTGTACTTTGGCAACGCTAGTGAATCAACTATTTGTATAATTCCTTCAATAAAGAACTGAAGAGCTCCTTGCTCGAATTCTATAAGTTTACTTAGAACATAGGCAATGTAAAAAGGGCTATTACCAAGTTACGGTTCTGGTTATCTATGGCCTTGGAAGGGGCAAACAGGGGTACAAACCTAACCTTTGAAATTTTTTCCCCCTTTTTTTCTGACACAAAGTGGCTGCCCTGAAAGTTCAACCCACACCATCCTAAGCTTTTTACCATTTACCAAGCAATGGACAAACATAATTCGTTTGTGTGTTATTTCAATACATTAATCCAAATAATCACTCTCTTAGACTGGAGCCAGACAAATTTAGTTCAATATTCCTTTTTTTCCTGTTTCTTTTGAGGAAAAAAAAGGGAGCTCCCCCCACCCAGCCACCCAGGTCCAGGTGGGATTCAAATCCAGGTTATTGAGTTCCATAGCCCAATAACTTTCAAAATAGACTATTTTGAATATTGAACCAAAATGCAGGTGCCAACTAGAGTTTTAAAACATTTTGGGTGATCTGGATCACCATGAAATGAATAAAATATTTAGTTGGATTGCTGCACTTTGGCACTAGCCTATAACTACGTTACTGGTGCCCTATGAACATTGAACTTCCCATCCATTAGAACAAACAGTCTAGGAATCTATTCCTTTCTGTATTTGCAAGTAGAAGTGCATGCAGACATTGAGCAACACAATCTATATCATTCTATTCGTTAAGTAAATATAACACTACAACATTTTTATACATTAGATTTGAAAGAATTCACATAGAAAGAGGATATGGTTGATACCAAGCAACAAATCGCAAATGCTAAAATATATGGTGAGTAGATACTCAAAATAAAGGTTTATTTTGTTTTTACAACATCAACTGAGTTGTTATATGGCAAAACCTGTTATTTTTGTCATGCTAATTTATTTGTGTCGATGCCAGATATGGCAAAAGAATGTCCTTCTACAAAGAAAAGTCTGCATACACTTCAAAAGTGGTACAGAGAAAATTTTATAAGCGACTTTTATGAAAGAATGATTCTTTGAATTCTGGTTTTGAGAACATTGCAGTGTATGGTTATTAAAGCCCACCCTTGAAGGGTGATTAGGTACCCAAGAATTCTATACCCGCAAAACATCACGTTTCCTGAAATTAGTTTTCTCCCCCTCTTTTTGAAGGGGAGGTGGTGGTGGGCTAATTCTTGCATAAGGTATCAAGATCAACACATTTTCAGGCTAGATTATTTTTGAATATTTTAAGCTGTGAAGTTGCCAGCTAGTTATCCAATAATCATGTACAAATACATCCATTCAAATTCACAAGTCATTCAAATACTACAAAAATATTTTCATTTATGAGTATTGAAATGCCATCATAAAAATAATAATAACAATAATTGCAAGACTACATTTTAGTCAAAAAATATTAGTCTTTCAAGTACACAAACATCCATCTTCACAAGCAGATGGTGTATTTGAAAAAATATAACAGACATGATTGCAGAGTATGTGCAGAATTAAACAACAAGACTACACTTCAACAGAGGGTAGTATGTGAAAATATGTGACAAATGCAAGCTACAGTTTCTTAGACAAACAAGTACAGACATATGTACGCATGCATGCTCCTAGGGTCATGCATGTAAAAATTTATGCATGTATGTATTGCACACATACATGCATAGAAGTAGGAAGTAGAAAATGCTGGATGAGATTCTAACATATCAAGGATCACAAATACTCCCCAGAGAATGAAAGTAACTGCCACAAGGAGCCAACCGCTCATTATAAATCTGAAAGACCAAAATATGAGATCATAAATATACATTAAGAATTTCAAACCCTACGATAGCCAATAGTTTGTCCCCAATTAATAAGCATGCACCTTTCAACTTACACATAAATTGCATATTTGTGACCAAAAACTGAAACCACTATAGAGAAAAATTGCTATGGGTCAAGTTGAAATTCCAGTAGATTAAAAGTTAAAATTTAAACTCAACTCAACTCATCTAAGCCTTTTCCTAACTGCATGGGGTCGGCTACATGAATTTGCTTTCTCCACTCTGCTCTATTCAGGACTAAGTCAACACTCAAATTACAATGTCCTAACCCTTTGCATAGTTTGATTTAGTAGATTCATTTTAGGAGATCTGATAGAGTTTTTTTTGTTAAAATTAAAAAAAAAACATTCTTGTGTTTGGAGAAACATGAAAGAAGTGAACTAGCGCAAAAGAAATAAACTTCAACAAGTGAAAGGCAACAAATTTTTCAGTGAGGACATAAAATTTCATACAGAAACCAGGTAGGGCCAGCAAAAGCATCAGTGATGCTACCACGATCAAGATGCAATGCCTATCACAACACAAAAATAAAGTGATGTTAAGATAGATAGATTAGTGGAATTTTTAAAAGAGTAGGAAACATATTCTAGAGGCATGCAAATCATAAACGGCCCCTCTGATTGTTTCAGAGCTTTCATTTGTTTTATTTGATAGGGTATTAGCTGAACCATTTAAGGATCCATTTAACTTCTTAATTTCATTCTGAATTTCTGATGAGAGATAGACCTCTGGCACGTTAATCGCCTGTGCAGAGGACAGAAAATTCCTTAGTATCTGAATAGTGAAACCTGATTGACTCACAACAAAATTTAAAGTATCCAAAACATCCTCATGGAACTCATTCTGGCCCATAGAAAGAAGAATGCATTCAGTCCTGGTTTTACAAAAAAAAGGAAAAATGTGAACATGACCTACTCAAGGAAAGTAAAATAAGAAAATGTCAAAGTATTGACAATCTTTTGTGCAGCATGTAACCATATAACGTAAATAATAAATGCAAACTAAGACATACGCCTATGATCTTGTAGAAATTTTATCAGATCAATTCTACAGCTGGCTAGCCCATTTGACAGACCTAATATCTGGCTACGGATAACATCTCATCCTGATGATGAAGAAAAAGCCTCATTGTTATCTTGACAAACATATAAGGTAGCAATGTCCCAACATGGAACTTAAAGCCATGATTAGCATCTTTAACTCTTTTTTTTTGTTTAATCATATACAGAGCCTCTAGGTTCCAAACCACAATTCTTAAACCAGAAATCAAACCTGATATTTCATATCACCAAAACAAATTGCCATAAAAACATATAATTGATAGATGTAAATAGTACTATGTTTTAAGCAATGTTTAAAAGGCTCTTAGGTTCATGATTAAATACGAACATCTTCCTAATATCCTGGGTTCTTCCAATGCTGGTACACTTGTTCTTAAGATGCAAGCAACCAGTTAGGGGTATGGGAGGAACAATATACTTTATATGCTCCTATATAATATTTTGTCTTAGTGAGAATGCAATAAGTATAAGAAAGCAAAAAAAAAAGAATATTAAATGGGATTTTAATGGCAATGTCATTTGCATCCACAAATAGGGCTTGACAATTTAATTTAATTGAGACAACAAGATATTATCTTGACATAATGGATAACTAAGGTCAAGATATATCACGATTCAGATAAAAGGAAGTAAGGAGTTTTATGGATTTATTTTAGTCAGGGGAACTTATATTATATAAATTAATATGTGCTAGGAAGTTCCAACATGAATTCCATTAGGAAAATAAAAATCAGAAGTCTAATTTATATGCCATACACCAATTTTCCATTAGTCTTGAATTATTACACAAGATACTAAACATAATATAAGAATCAAAATGGCATTCTTAGTAAGTACAACATCAATAAATAATTTAACATCTATTTGCAACTATCATGTATCACAACCAAGGTAAGGCTACCTGAGCATCAATTGATAATTCTATTTCTAGCTAATAATTATGGGATTTTTACACCATGAGTGCTGGAAAGCAGAATTTTTGCTAGAATATATTGCTTGAAATTGGAACTAGAAAAAAGACACTTCTTTTTTTTTGAGCAATGAAAAAAAGTACTTCAAAATTAGCAAGACTCTATTTAAAGTTTACATGTATGACGATGTAGCACTTGGGAATAGCATCAACAATGCAAGACAAACATGATATTTTAGGAATGATCCTTTATCTTTGGTTCCAATTCCCCGTCTACAGCAGAGATGTGCACCTAAAACCAACCCAAAGGTAAAAAACCACAATGCTGCAAGAACAAATCCAGCAGCTCCTGTAATTGCAACAGACTGCAATATAATAATAATAATAATAATAATCAATATACAGTAAAAAAATTACAATTCAAATTTAAGGCAAAGAAGTAACTGTTATGAAAAAGTCCATCCCACTTGACCTGAACATTGCACGTGGGCCCACAAGATAGAGCAAATTTAAGATAATTTGAGACAAACTTTTCTATTGAAGAATGCATGTCAGCAAACTATACAACTGTTATTACATTTTGCAGAAAAGCAAGCACACAGCGCAATTGATAACACTATCTTATCTTGCTATCTTCAAGCTTGTATTATTGTTCCCTAATAAAAGTGTACTCTTTCATATAAGCGTGCAATATCAACAGTAACTTTTCATTTAAAAAAAGAAAAGAAAAGAAAACATGTTAAAAAATAAGACACATAGTACAAAGTTCACAAAAGTGATTTTGTCCCTAAACAAATGTAGGACAGATTTTCAATTTAGACATTTCCACTCCTGTTATCAGTCAGAATCCTGTTATTCATGTTACATCAAAATTTAAAGCCACAGATAACATCAGTTAAGTTACATCTCCTACATCATTCCTACTGTCTCACCTATAAGCATATATGCTTGCTGACTTCTTTCCTTAGTTTTTTTTCTTTTTATCTGGAGAATAATGCCCTCTAGCTTCTTAAGGTTCCGCTTGTATCAGATTCAATTACAACCATTCTAAATCCAGCGGCATCATAAAATCAAGCATCAAGACAAGACGTACTGGAAAACATCCAAAGTTCAGCGGTTTTTCTGTCCATTACATTTCAGTACACAAAGGAACCTAGACAAAATTATAAAAACCATAGGCAAATTCAAATTACTTACCGCCCAGTAAATCTCGTCAGTAACGTTCCAGCCTCCTGCATACATTCTGAAATTATCAAATATATCGGGCCTCCTCGTTCTCTTTGCCGCTAAAACCTATGGGAATTTTGCACTTGAAGCTGTAGCTGTCGGTTCTGATGCCATTGGTGTCAAGAGATCGTTCGTCCATCCCGGCAAACTCCTTCATAATCTTCAGTCAACTAAAAATATTTTTTTTTAAAAAAAATTAACTTAGAAGGGAAGAAAATTTCAAGTAACCGTAACCGAAACAGTTCAAAACATTCAAAAAGAAAGGAGCTTGGAGTTCATTCCAGAGTAAGGAGACATGATCGCTGTCCACGACCAGAGGATCCGGCAAACCGCGTCATGTCGTCTCCTTTCCTCAGCAACACCACCAACAAGAAGAAGCAAACAAGAAAGCAAGCAAGAAGCCTGGACAAAACGAGAATGATCAAGAAGCAAGTTCATCTCACCGATCTGGTCTAATCTCACTGGCGCCATTCGCTCCACCAGCGAGGGCCAGTGGCGCCTCGGAGGCCGCGAAAAGAGACGCCAAGACGAAAGGCAGAAGGCGATCCCCTTCCCGCCGATTCCACCTGCGGCGGCGGGGCTGCGGGCCTCCACTGGTCGATCTCAGCTCAAGAACGACGAGCAGGTAGATCGCCCTCGCGATCAACAACCAAGAATGATCAGAGAATTAGGTTTCTCTGCCATCTCCCTCCCCACCATGGACTCTAGGGTTAGGTTTTGGAGCCAAACCAGAGGAGGAGAAAAGAATAAGACGGAGAAGAAGACTGGGAGAGGAACGGGGAGAGGAGGCTGCGTCTGGGGTTTGAAGGGGTTTTTTATTTTATTTTTTCTCGGCGGGAGAGGAGAAGCTGACATGGAGGGCAGGAAAAATAAAGTAGGCACGCATCCGGTCTCGATAATAAATTTCTTAGATTACCCGCAAAAAAAGATAATAAATTTCGTACATGAATTTTCAATTTGTTTTCTGGTCGAAAAATATAAATCTGTTTTTTTTTTTTCAAACACAAAACATCACATTGCTTTTGTTTTATTGATTTAATTAAGCTCATATTTGCAAATTTTGTATTTATTACTAAAAAGCATATATTACGAAAGTTAAATCAATTTTTTTGAATTGTATAGCCTAACTTCGTGACGAAAGTAATGTAGGAAATTAAATTCAAACCTTTGGTGAAGATCATCACCCTAAGAATCATTTCATGTTTAATCATCAAGAATCCATAAACGAAGCCTACCTCAATCCATATTGCTTGATTGCTCTTTAGATTCCTGAAGTTGACCTTTCAGATCAACATGTACTCACAGAAAGCCCTTTAGAATTTTTCTAGCCTATTCTTTTTAACGATGGAATTAGAAAAAAGATCGTGCATGCGATTCAGGAAACATAACCGCTATAGATAATTTCATCATTATCTTTTGGTATTTCTATTTTTTAGAATTATCTTTTGGTATTTCTAACCCATCATAAAATAGAAATAACCCCTTAGGTCTCTACACATTAAAGGGTCACACATACATTAAAGCCCAAATCACTGAAACCTTAACTAATCATTCTTAATTGGTTTAACCTTATTAGATAGTCCGTAACACATAATTATTTCACAGTCTAATATTAGATTAAAATCCAACAAGTAAATCATAACTCATGCTAGTGCCTGAGAAAGACATGAGTTATGTCTTATATCATAAGCGTATAGTGATGAAACAATACAAAGATATGGCTAACAGAACCATTGATTATCAGTATTTAGCGAACCAACAGCCATGCATACACGTGATGAAATGATTAAATGCATACATTTTAAACTATAACTATTCATAAAAAGTATGATCTGCTGGTCTACAGCGATTAAGATAGTTTCATTCAATAATCGATTTCAATATGATGAAACATATAATCAGAACAATCCCTACACCTGATCCCAAACGCATATTAAACTTCTTCGTTTTTCTCTTCATGTAATCGCCCATCTCCTCTCTCTGCAAGAACTTCACCATCGTCTCTTTTCCTAGTTTACCATTTTCGTTATCATCACCATATTATCATCACTATAGTGTATGAAACCAACTAAGATATACGTCGAGCACACGTTTTAAAAGCGGCAAGGAGGTAGAAGGGATCATAAAAAGACCATGCTCCATGCAAAGCTAAATCATATTCATCCATTAGTGAATGTTATATTTCAGCCTCATGTCCATATTAATGCTTCCATGAATATTTCTCTTACGAGATTTTTTTTTTTTTGGTATGATCGTACTATTTTTTTTTTTTTTTTTGTACATATAGGTGATACACTATCCTAGCACCCAGATAAATTAGAATATAAAATTTGCTTAAGTACAAAGGATAGAAGTCACTCTGGTTCCAACTCCAATGCCCTACATGATGGGTTATAGAGACTGCTACCCAATCAGTTACAGAATTGACTTTACGATAAATATGTCGGATCTGAACTATGTGGATATCCCGAAGAATATATCAAATACCGTGGAGCAATGGATTGTAGGAACTTTCCTTATGAATCCACTCACCCTCAATGAGAAGATTGAGTATGAAGAATCCGAGAAGCATATGGTGATTTGTTTTCTTAAATCTTCTTAAATTTGTGCAAGAGTCTGGCAACACCCTAACTTCACTCCACTGTACATATGTGGGCGAGTACCATCATGCTAAAATGCATGAGACCTCTGTACCAGTTAAAAGAGTGAGTGACGCTATGGGCCCCGTTGCATCGACAACAAATTTCTATATGCCACGTTTTATAAAAACTAAGAATAAAATTGGTGGAAGAATTGATGCGTCGTAGAGGAGGTAGTTGAATTCTGAATTCTAATCCAGCAATTTACAATCCAGATAGATTTTCTTGTGCACTACGTGAGGCGATGAGGCCAGTTGAAAAGCAAATTTCACTGAGAATATTACAAAGAAAACTTATAAATGTATGTCGAAAGTGGTTAAGATATGATTGCATTATGCCAATCCCCTTGTCTTTTATCATCTTCTATCAAAATCATTATATATTGCAACAAATGAAATGCAGGCATGCAACATGTTTGAGAAGAGCAATTCATTTCTCCTTACTTTCCTTTTCCTGAATCATTCCCAATAGGAGGAAGATCTTTGAAGGTCTTTTAGATTTGCTTGTTTGCTCATTTTAACCATGCCATCCAATTCTGCCAAAATGAGGCATTTCAGAGTTGAGCTCGTGCAACTCAATGCTAGCAAAATGATGCATCTCTCAACCAATAATCAGATGTATATGAACTAAGACTTACACGACTACATCCACACGATGAAAATTAATGGAGGCCCACAATAAAGTGACTGAAAATAAATAAAAACAAAGCAATGGAATTGGTAATTGGAAGTATGAATTTGATATTAAACCACTAGCCATATGACAACGCATTAATAAAGTGCCGCTAGATTTAGATTTAGATCATTCCCGAGTCCCAACAATGGATAACACGTTTTCCATTATATTTACAGAAATTCAAAAGGCCTAAAGGATCAGCTTTCTCAAAATAATATACAAGATAACATGGCACATAATGCTATAGAATAGTTTTTTTTTAAAAAAAAAACAATTCAGTTTCCATCTCATGGTGTACAATGACAACGAGTAGTGACATTACGTCCAACTGAAACATGTATGTTCACATGCCGTCCACAACTTTGTTGTAGTCAAGATGAGGGTATTACAACACTAAAAAGTGTTCAACCATACACTATTAAAAGTAAAACAAACTTTTGGAGATTCCAATGAAACCAGGAATTTTCATTATCAACAAAATCACTATATTATTTACAACAATCTAACGCTTAACCTATTAATGGTGATGAACTATGGTAAACATGATTGCAATGTCATCTCAGCATGTTCCCCATTGTCACCTGATGGAGTAATCACTATATTTTGAATTTCTTTCTTTTCCTGACTTTCAAACCAAATCTGATCCATAATAGATCTTATCGACATACTTATCCTGAAATTGCATTTATGTACGTGTTATAGATAACTTGTCAAATGATGTGGCATCTAATTTTTCCTCAACTGTATCAATGCCATTGTGTGTAAAGCTTTCTATAAATCAATACAACATGTGTGTAAAACATTCGATAAATCTTTGCATCATACATAAAATCAATCCATGGAATAACAAAGTTATGCGAGAATGCTTAGAAAGACTCGGTAAAGAACAAGAACAAGTATTAAAGTGATTTGTTGTCACAGCTTCAAATGATTTATAGCCATTTATTTTTTTTATATCCAGTTATGGGCAAAAATAGAACATCTGATCAGGATGGTAATGCAGAAGACTTTGGTTTATAGAGCAGATCATATGCTTAATCTGTATCCTCTTTTTACAGTTTCATCATGGCATATGATATGGACTAATATATCAGAGGGTCCATTAACAAATTAATTATTTTTCTAAGCAAAGTAATATAGTTAATGCTAGGAAACTGTGGTGATATGGTCTATTAGAAACGGTGGACATGATAATAAGACACAATGCTTATATTTCTGGCAGTAAAATGGATGCATAACTGAGCAGTTCTGTACACCAGCCAAAACGAAAATGATAACAAGAAGTTTAAATATAATTGTTGTTATATATTAATAGTGTACAGAGAACCAGATCTATACGAGTGTTCCTGTCAAGCACAAAGTGTCCCTTTAAAAACAGATGGGCAAAGGATCTTCCAATGTAGCAGATACTACAAACATCATAAAAAAACTTCAAAGCTTTCAAGAGAGATATAATTTACTATACCACATATGTCCTGTCAAAAGAAAAACAAATCCAACTGAAGCTAGATATACCATAAACTAAAACTAACATTCACATCTTCCTGCAAGCATTAACCTAAAAATCTGGCAATCATTGTCACAGAAAACGGATGGCCAAAAAATATTGCCCTTCAGTATCATGATTAACAAAAGAAGCTATCTTGTCAAAAGGAACAATACTGACTCTTGTTCTTACAACAAGAGCATCAATAAATATCACCAGGAAAAGGGCAGACAAGTTCTTGCATTTGGCAGATTCTAGGAGAGTGCTGGTGTCCCAACATTGCCAGTAAAGTAACCATAATACCATTAAGAACATATATCGATCCATCTAACAAGCCTGAAGTAGAATTTCCACTTATTCTTACCAAGACTGTTGTTTCATCTTAACCCACCTATAAACTGGCAAGCTGGGTTACCATATAATTATTATATTAAATTACCAATCTTCTCTTTCCATATCAATCTCCTCTTTTTTGCTAGATTGACAATGATTATAACTTTCACCACAAAAACTAAATTCAAAAAGAGCCTTTCCTTGGCACTTAATTCACGATTTTGTCTAAATTAAATGATCTATCTGTCTTAACAGCAAGTCCCTAACAATTATACCCCACAGCAGAGAGACAAAACCAGCAGAAACCAATTAGATCCAAAAAATTTATTTATTTAGATTCTTCAAGTATTAACTACAAACTGAATTTTTTAAAATATTTAACCAAAAGTACCAATAATTAATTTCTACAGTCACAACAAAGGTTTCACTTATAACATAATACACTGACAAACTAAAATTTCTTGTAAAAATAACCAACATCCTAATTATTATTTTCCACAGTCAAGACAGTTCCACTTATAAAGTGTTAGATTGTCCATTTGTGAGAAAATCACAACAATCATTACATTTAAAACAAAATAAGAACATGAACAGGGCCATTTATTCAAGTATTGCTCCGAATCCAAATCATGCAGATGAAGTTCCATTCTCAACACCAGGTGACAGATATAATCAATAGAAACAATTGCACTAAAGATGTTTTATTTACTTATTATATCCAAGTATTAGCTGGAGAACTGAAAATTCTGACTTAATTTTACAAAGGGGCCAGTGCTTAACCATCACAGACATGGCAGCATATCTTCATTAAAATGGTAAAGCAATGTTAGACGGTGATTTGTAAGAAAAGTGCAACAGGCTCATAAAACATGTAATGAGAACGTAAGTACAAAAGCCATTTATTCAAGTATACCGTTGGCAACTAAACAATGTAATCTTCATAACCAATAATAAAAATCATGTAATCTCAAAGTACAAAACAAAATATTTGTCAAATTACGAAGATGATGTACCATGCTCAAATTACAAAAACAGAACACATCAGCACTCAGTAACCATTCTCAGAGGCTTTCTACTCTTCATACCACATCGATATAACGACAGAAGTAAATCCAAGTCATTATAATATCATGATGAAGTAAATCCAAGTCATTTTAATATCATAATCATCATATTACATTAACAACAAAAACCCATGGAAAAAAACCATGGGACCCCAGATCTCCTCTCCTCCTACAAAATTGATTTCACCAATCATCAGAGAACAAAATTTCCTTAAAATGCTGCAACAACATTTCAGCCTCCACGGAGAACAGATACAATAAAATGCCATCAATTCCCTTGCGTGGAATTATGCAATACAATTAAAAATATAATTTTTCTAGGTCCATGTAAGTACCTCGACCCCAGAAGGTGCGGTCTACTTCTCCATGAAAGTTACACCATACTTCCCAGCTACGATCACTGACGTCGCCATACCCAGAAACATGCCATGCTCCACGACCCCGGGAAGCCTCAGGATTGAATCGCTCGCAGCATTCAAGTTACTATTGATCCCCCTCTCGAAGTACAAATCGACAATGTAGTTCGAATTGTCCGTGATGAATGGCACCTCCACCCCCTCTTTATCAGGAAAAGTTCTCAGCTTTGCACAGAATCCGTGCTCATTGTCGAAGAGCCTCTCAAGCTGCCCCAAGGTGTGCTTCCAACAGAATGGGACCACCTCCACGGGCACGGCGAGGCCGCTGCCCCCAAGGCAAGGCACCAGCTTGGACTCATCAACAATGACCACGAAACGTCGGCTGGCGCCCTCGATCATCTTCTCCCGTAGGAGGGAGCCGCCGCGGCCCTTGACGAGGTTGAGAGCGGGGTCGACCTCGTCGGCGCCGTCGATGGAGAGGTCGACGACAGGGTGGGCGTCGAGGTCGGAGAGGGGGATGCCGACAGCGGTGGCGTGGGCGGCGGTCTTCAGGGAGGTGGGGATGCCGACGATGTCGCGGAGGGTGCCGCGGCGGAGGAGGTCACCGAGGAGGTCGAGGGCGTGGGCGGCGGTGGAGCCAGTGCCGAGCCCGAGGACCATGCCGGACTCCACCAGGTCGACGGCGCGGTGGGCGGCGATGCGCTTGAGATCGTCCTGGGAGAGGGAGGCGTCCGGCGGCCGCGGGAGAGCCACCGGGGGGCGGTCTGCGAAGAGGAGGTGGGGAAAGGAGCGCCCCAGATCGAGGGTTTGAGGGTAGAACGCGCCCCGCATATTGATCAGCGTGATAAAAATCGGATTTTGTGGGATTTTTGGGGGAATGGGGATCTGGGCAGCGAACTTTTGGTATTAATTCCTCTTCACCCTTGTGGAGAGGGTTGTTAGGATTCCAATGGGGTTAGGGTTAGAGCAGCGAAGCACCTCCTTTTTCGTGGAGAGGTGGAGAGGATCGGAGGAGGGAGGGAGAGTGCATTTCGGATGGATGGAAATCGTTTACACCCGAGATTTGGAGGTCCGATTGGCTGGGTTCGCCGGCGCGCATTGCAGACTTTCACTGCGAATTGTTGCATGACACGTAAATGAAATTATTTTTGTTATTTTCAGTTACCGTTGCTGCGCGGGCGATGCGCACATGGAGGCAATTTTGCACGACAATTACGCTGTTCGTGAGGATACAAGCGGACAGAATCTGCTCGGATCATCGTCAGGCTTGGTCCGATTCAATCCCGTATTATATTTGAATTTAATTTTACATTCGAAACTAATTTATTTACTTAAGAAATAAAATCAGATCAAATATATGAAAAAAAAATAGGTTCAATAAATCATTCGAATTTATTCGAATCTAATCCAATATATTTTATTTTAAATAATTTTTATTACTAAAATTATTAATTGATAATTAAATATAGATCTATTAAAAGATTAAATGAGATTAAAATAAATCGATTTAGACTTAAATTTTATTCAAAAACCCATAATTTTATTTAAGTAAATAATTGTGCTTAAGTTTATAAATTATAATATTAAGATATTTATTGATATACTTAAAATATTATAAGTAAGAATCTATCAAAATATATAACAAAACATAAATATTTAGATATAATTAAATAAAATTATAAAACGAGGCCTAGTTGTCAAGATAAAAAAAATGAATTAGTTTAAATTAGAGAACATTCAATGAATTTATAAAGTTAATTATAGTAAAAAATCATATAATTAAAATTTATAGATGATTCGGATCAAGTCAGACAGAAAAAATACAAGATCGAAATTCAATCAAAAATTTAAATCAGATTCAATTATCATATTTGACCCAACCACATACTAAATACATATCAAGTCAGGATTGGGTTGGACAATGGGTTGATCTGATCCATTTGCAGCCTTAGATATTAGTCTAATGTTTTGATAAAAAAATAATTTTAAAAAAAACTAAATTGATTGAAAAGAAAGTTGAAAAATAAATACACCCTCTTTTCATATTTATTTTTTCATCGGAGGAAGGGAAAAAATGTGTGGGCCATATTTTCCTTCAAACAAGTGATGGTCTCAAGTAAAAATACGTTAATGGTCTTACTTAATTTACTTAGTGTGAAGATCTTGTTTAAAGGGCATGGATGTAGATACTTAGATGGTCACCAATTACATTGCAAGAAGCAAACATTTTTATCCATCATTTTTCCATTGAGGAGGTCTTATTCGGTCTCTAAGTATTTGGGTTGATTTTTCAAGGAATTGGATCCATTAAGAAGATAAATGCAAAAAAAAAATAAAAAGTAAAATCATATCATCACTGGCATAGATGAACCCATCAATAAGTAATGTTAAAAAAAAAAAAAAAAGATAAACTCACTTACATTCAAATGTATTTATATACATAATCCCATAATTTTTTGATCCTTGCATCCATGGGTATCCTAAATTTATCCTCAATTTTACTTTTTATACTTTCAAAATTTATAAACCGTATGGATTTAAGAGTCAAGAAAGCAATATGATTCAGACTTAGCTATATTCTAATATAGCTAAATCTATCTTAATAAAATATATAAAAATAAATTAAAGGATAATATATGCATAAATGTTTTATGTAGACATCTAAATGGGTACTTGTATTTTTTTTTGCCTTTTTTTATTGCTTGTAGGGATAAGTTAACCTAGCAATATTTCTAATTAAATGAAAGGACAATCATGCTGATAATATAAAGAATAGAGATAATTAGGATTGAATGGGCCTTATCATATATATTTCTTGAAAAGGGTCAGGCGATGAAAGAAATAATATAAAGTGATAATATATTTTATCAATTTAAGATAAAGTTTAGTTTTATTGGGCTCACCAATAGTTTGTAAAGCAATGCTTAATCTCTCTAGCATAAGCTTTGTCTGAATTTATTAAGTTATATTACTCATCTAATGGCTTGTTTGAGTAGGATACTGAGGAAAAATGGGGAGCAAAATGAGATAACATGAGAAAGGAGACAAAGAAGGGGATTTAAGGTTCAAATTTACTCAAATTTTCTTTAAAAAAAATAACGTATCCTAACATCTTTTGAAATCTATTTTCGCTAGTGAGATGTATAATTTAAAATTTTAATCTTTAATTTAAAGTATTGAATTTGAATTTTAAATTTTATTAGGCCTTAAAGTTGTCGAAGTATATTTGTAAAATGAAGATGCTCTTGATATGCATAAAAACATATGTTGGCTAGCTAAGCAACCCAAGTGGGTGGATGAATTGGGTTCTTTAAAAAATTCAACAAGTATGTGCTATTTTGAAAAACTAAGTTTAAAAAATTTAAGTGAAGTGAAGTGAGATGAAGAGCAATAATGCACAGCAAGTCAATTACACATAAATACAAAAATTTATAGTAGTTCGATACCAATCCTTGCACCTATGTTCACTCTCCAAGGATCTCTTAGAAATTTTCTCCATTAATTATTTGCCCAACGATTATAACCCTAACTAACCCAACTAGCTTCTCGTTTACCAAGTATAAGGTAACCTTACAAATCATCAATTACAGGTTTAGCACACTCAATACAAGTTTCAATCAAGTTAAAACTTAAACAAGTGAACAATGATACAAATATCAAAGCAAATGAAACAATAAAGGCACTTTAATGCACTTCTCCTCCTTGAATACTAGGGCTTTGAGCACTTGAAAAAACTTCTCTCAAAATTTGGTAGAGCCTTAAATGAGCTTTAAAATGACTTTTACTTCCTTGAGGCACAGCAACTTATAAACAGTGAATGCTAAATTTTTCTAAGTTTTCTCTCTTTAATCATCTCCAATCATTCTTAAAAGCTCTATTAAATCCATCATTTAAACTTGTATTTATAGCCATATAAAAGATTACAATGGTCATTAGCCATTTTGGACCATTGGGAGTGGTTGGAGTAAGAGTTTTGAAGCCTTTGTCAGAACTAGCCGTTATAACTTCTGGCTCTATTTTAGTCAGCTACTAGGCCGACTAATTTCACTATGCTTTCTATATAAATCATAGTAGTCGGCTACCATACAGACTAATTTGCTTCTAGCTTCTATAATTTTTTTTTTTCAGATGCAGATTTCCTTCGGGCATGGGAGTCAACTACTTTGATCTGACATAATTTTTTCTTAAATTAGTCGGCTACCATACCGACTAATTGAATCAAATCCTCTATAATTTCACTATGAGGCTCAGATTTCTCTTGTCAGCTGGCATGGGAGTCAGCTAATTGCCTCAAACTCTAAGTAGTTTCACTCTGAGGCTCAAATCTCTCTTGTTAGCTGACATGGAAGTCAGCTACTTTCTTCCAAAGGTCCAGAATTGATTCCACGATTGAAAAAAAATTCTTGTTTTAATGAGTTCACGTGTGCTGGCCCTTGCATCTTGATTTTTTTTTCATAAAATGCATTCTCAAACAACTTAATTCCATTCAATTGAGCCTTAAATCATCCTTCATTGATCTTGTTTTACTTCAAAACTCCTTTCTTGAACCAAAAACCTTGTTAAGAGCTTGGATTCCATTTCCTTCATCTTGGTGACTAATGTATGCTTGCATTGGACTGTAGCTTTATACTAAAATCATTGATAACTTAATTATTTTGTAATCATCAATATGAGATCAACAACATGGTTCAAAGCAATATATATTATCTTAGACCAAAATATTTGTTGATAATCGATAAAATCTATCAAAATATATTAGATTTAAATAAAAATTACAAGGTAGGCAACCGGATTTATGAGGATAATGAAAGGAACCTCAATATCTCTGGATAAGAAGAAAAATCACTTTTAAAGTGTGAAAATATAGCTCTTCCTCCACTTAAAAGTTTTATGCTATTCGATGATGAAGAAAAAATTGACAAACACAAGCCATACCGCTATATTTTGCACACTCATAAAACAGGATCTAACAATAAAGTTTACCTATGAGTAGGTTAAGTGAAATCTGATGACATAGAATGTAATTATCCCTGATGTAAGAATAAAAGCTCCTCATTAGGAGCTATGAGGGTCAGGGGGCTAGGAGATGGGTGCTCGGATCTTTCTGATATGGAAATATCTTTGTGCATTGCGCACGGTGCAAAATACATACATCATGCGCAATGATTAATTCATATGTATGTACGACAAAAATATTTTATTTTTTTTTGCACCATATATATATATGCGGTGCATGCAATTCTGTACTATACACAATGCATAAAGCATTATTCTTCTGATATAAAATGTAAAAGAGCTCTACAATAGTACAATGAGTCCATCGATTGGCCTATTATAGTCTATGAAGGGCCGACACTACGATTGGGCCCTTGGCATGGACCTGAGGAAGAGAGACAAAAGACATAGATCCCAAGTTTGAGATGAGTTTTGTTGGGCGAGACGGGCGAGCAACCACACCAACCGAATAACATTTTGCATGGCAGAGAAGGACTTTGTGCATTAAGAATGGTGTAGATCACATGCACTGCGTGCATAATTAGTTGCGCTTGTCAAAAATAATTTTATTCTTTTATGCAAAATTTTTTTTTGCACGGCATAAACAAAGGCACAAATGCATGAAAATCATAAATTATAAAGTAATATATTCCTCTCTCTCTCTCTCTCTCTCTCTCTCTCTATATATATATATATATATATATATATATATATATATATATATATATAACCTGCATGCAAAAAGCAAATATATAATCTTCCTGCGTTCTTATTATTTCGTCGTCTCTATTTTTCATGCATTTTCCTACAAACATCCCGGATTAATTGTAATATACATTATATTTTTTTAATCTAAAATTAAAAAATATTGATTCTCCCATCCATTAACATATTTTATTTATCTTTATAACTCGATTGTTTGAATTTTTTTTTCTTTTAGAAAAGAATGCATTTCTAAGTAGTAAATTAAATGAAAACTTCTGATCAGGATTGAAGAAGAGTAGACAACTTTGCCAATGAATTTTAAAATTCCATTGCATGATATAAGGAATTGAAAATTATAATTTGACTTTTAAAGTTTTACATATAGATCTTTGTGTGAAGGTCATGCACCAGATTCTAGAAATATATTTGCAATAAATTTGAGATTTTTTACGGCATGCAACTAAGATAGCATACATTATTATCATATGGTAAGATATAATTTGGCTACATTATTGAATATAGATGTGATGCAATTGCTTCTCAAAAATCATTATTCTAATAATATGCTTTTTGATGTGATCGATGAGAGCCACATTTAAATTAACGGTCAAAATTATCTAACGGTAGAAATCGTTTGGATATAGGTGGCTCCTACGCGGCCCTAGCTCCTAGGCAGTTCATGTTCACAATGCAGCTCAGAGGCAGCCCTAGTTCACAAGGCGGCCCAAAGGAGCCCCAGCTTATAAGCGGCTCCTAGGCGGCCCTGGCTTTTAGGGCCCCAATTCACAATGCGGTCTAGAGGCAGCCCCAGGCGACCCTAGTTCACAAAGCGGCCCAGAGGCGGCCTCAGCTCTAGGCGGTTCCTAGGCGGCCCCAGTTTACAAAGTGGCCCCAGTTTAAAGGTGGCCTCATCCCCCTTTCATCCCTAAACTCAATTATGGGCTTTCCAAACAAGCCTTCGCTTCTGACAAGGGCAGGCTCACCAGTCATCTCTGATACAAACTATTGTTGGGATATGTGCCCATAAATAAATGACATTTATTATTTTGCTGAATATTTAAGAAATTTTTCAATATTATACTTGCATACATATTATGATGCTTTATAAATATCAAAAATCCATGGATTATTTAAATGTGACTTTAAATATTATATATAAGTGTTATATGCAGAGGATAATATTTAAAGTAAAATAATCTAAAATTATCCATAATTATAAATTAAAGTTGCAATTGGGATCTTTAATTTAAAATTACTACTGCGGTTCATTACATTATGAATGAAACAATCTTATCCGGATTGTTGATAATGAGATTATCGGAATGAAAGCACTTTATATAATTTGATTATATAGGACTAGAACATGATTAATTATGAATCTCTAATAAATTCCGTTGTTAAAATAGAGAATCAAAATTAATCAATGATGGTCATATGTGAATCAATCTTAATTCTGAGTAATTAATAGACTTCTATTTATTGTATTATATTTTTTAACTTACTGGGTAATGACACAGAAACATAGTATTATATTGGAAATATAATAACATAAGTAGCCGGGAATATTAATATACAAAATGAAATCCATTCCTTCGTAAAGAAGTGATGGTTCCCATAAGTGTTGATTCGGGACTTGAATAATAAGAGCGCTCAATTTATGATTGGATCATAAATATATTATTCATTATAGAATCAATCATAAATATATTATTCATTATAGAAACAATGGTACTTATGGATAAAGATGTGATTAAAGGGGTTAACGAAAAATGCCTAGCTTTAATCATGAACCGTTTATTGAGGATTGATTTATATACAGTGACTATATCAATGGACGATTCAAATCCTTTTGAATATAATTAATTTTATAATTTTAAAAGTGCAGTTCTAAATTTTTAGTGGAGTAATTTGGAATTAATAATTTTGATATTTTAATTAAGGTGTTGATTGAATGTCAAGATTATTGGAGCTTAAAATTATAATGTCCCTCTGGATGGCTCCATAAATTATGTGAACTTTATGATATGTTGGGTTGAGTTATTAATTTGGAATTGAGAATTCTAAATTATTTTTCACATAGAAATTAATTAGATTAATTTTTATTATACGGTGTATTAGGGAATACATCGTATGCATATTCCATGAGAAGAGTTTATATGGAAATTATTAAGTTGGAGAAATATATATGGAATCTGAGAGAGCCTTTTTCTGGCTCGTAACGTCCCATGAAACCAACAATTGGTTGTTGGATCGTTAAAGTAATTCCAAGAGTTGAAACTTATCTTTAAGTTTTAATTAATTAATTAATTAATTAAAGAGGTTGGCAGTTGTTATTCTCTGTGAATATAAAATTCATAAGAGACAAAGAAGATTATCGAAGAACAATGATCAACCAGAGAGTTCCTTCTTTCACTTCACTTTATCTCATGAGTTGAGAATACAAAGTGAATTAAACTCAGTTATGTAATCTCAACCTAAATCAAAACCCAAATCAAAAGGAACGCCCACTCGTTCGTGTTCATCATAATTTAGAGAACGCTTGGAAAGATCTGTGGTGATCAAAGGATTCGGTGATTCCAAGGTAGTGTTCGTGAAGAACAAAAGGTCGATTTCTTGATCTCCTTTTATTCTTGTTATTAAATTAAAACGGTATAGATCGTGCTAACTCAAATTTTAAGATATGTGATTTGATCCTTATCTTGCTTCCGCAAACATCTCAGAATCAGGTTACCATCATTGGTATCAGAGTAGGTTATACCCTATTAATTTGGTATCAGAGCAGGTTATACCCTTATTAATTTAATAATAGATTATATGATAATCTTTATATATTGGATAAGTACTCATGCATAATATGCTTTTAATATTTTCATGATGATGAATGTATGTGTGAATGGATTCCATGGAATAAGCTATGTTACTTCCTTTTGATTAGATCTATTGAATATAGGATTCCTTTTATATTGATGAAGAAAGGTTCTTCATGGTTTTGAGAAAAGTTCTCAATTAGAATTTTTTTATACTTGTTATAGTCCTATTTCATTGAGAATTTTTTAAAGGATGTCCAATAGAATTTTTTCCAAGAGGTTTTGAGTGGGTGGGAGTCCCTTCCCTTGGCTTTGAGCCTCATCGTTTCCAATGAATTCGAAACCAGGAATTTAATGAGTCTCACTGTCTCTAAAGACGTGAAGAGTCATGTATTCGTTTAGCTTCTTATTGAATGTCTTTATTATGTTGATAATAACCACATTTACTCTTAGAAGTTTTTCCGTTTCAGTTTTTATGAAATGTTTTGTTATGACGATAATAATTACATTTCATGCGCATATGCCATATTAAATAGAAATGTATCTACCTAATTATTATATCTCATGCATATGTGCATTATTATTTTATTATTTTTTACTAAAAAATTTTAGTAAATTATATTTAATGCACTTTGCAATAAATTTAATGAGATTAAATTTATAAATTAATTGAGCAATTGAATTTGCAAAATTAATGTGCCAAATGTGATGTTTTAAATTTAAATGTTATATTTAAGTTATCACATTTAGCTTATTTTATAATTTTAAAGTGTTTAACATTATAAAATCTTAGCAATTTAAATTGTTTAAATTAACTAAGAGTTTATGAAACAAAAGTTGTTTTATAAGTAAAATATACTTTTGCAAAATAATGAGTGGAAGGGGTAATATGACAATATAAATCCTTGGTCTCCATCGTTAGCACAACACCGTGAGTTATTAGTAGCGCCTAGTAACGCTTTGATTTCGTCCTCCCTATGGAGGGTGTCTACTAATGGCAATACCAAGGTTGTCTTGCATGCGATAGAACTTTTAAGATGTATTTTAGAATTGACCTACCCTACAGTAGCAATTTCTAAGTCAAAAGGTCTGAAACGATGGGTCACACTCATGAAGAAATAATTAAATTAGTTAATTACTTTCTTAACCAAAAGTAAGGAAATTAATGAGTATTAGAAATATGAGATATTTTGGGAGAGAGAAGATCTCATTTTAATTAGCAACTATTTGACCTACCCTACGACAGCACTTAGTTGTGGAGATTAAAATTCCTTAGGCCTTTAAAGTAAACATATTTTTGTGTATTTTAACATGTGCTTTTATACATATTATTTACTTTGCCTTAAATTGTGTAATGATATTTATGTAATTATTTATTAAAATTTTTCTTATTTTTTCAGCAAATATGTCAAACCCGATTTTTCACTTCTCGCCTAACTAGTGAAAATTTTGTTAAGTGGAAAAGCAACATGAATATCCTTCTCATTAATGAAAACTACCACTATGTCCTTAAGAAGGATTGTCCTTCAGTGCCTCTAACCAATGCCTCCAAGGTTGCTGCTGAAGAGTACAACCGTTGGGTTGTTGCAAACAACAAAGCCCGCTGCTACTTGTTAGCATCAATGAATGAGGTGCTTAGAACTAAGCACGAGGCCTTTAAAACTACAAGAGAGATTATAGAATCTCTACAGCAGATGTTTGGATGTCCATCTGATCAGGCTCGCTATGAAGCTGTAAAAGCCATTATGAATGGCAAAATGGAGAATGGTTCTTATGTTCGTGAGCACATCCTCAAAATGGTCAATCATTTCAATGAGGCTGAGATCAATGGAGCTAAAATTGATGAAAAGACTCAGGTTGGCATGATTCTGGAGACACTATGTCCCGCTTTTCTCCAATTCAGGACTAATTACATTATGAATCATAAAAAGTATAATCTAACTGAACTCCTAAATGAGCTGCAAATATATGAGACTCTTATAGATGATAAGGGTGGTAAGGCAATTGTTGCTAAAGCCAACGCAGCTGAGGCAAACCTTCTTCTTCGAAGAAAAAGAAGAAGAATTATGTGGAAAAGAAAAAGGATAACAAGAAGAAGATCCAGAAGAAGAAAGGAAAGGCTGCTGCTTAGCCTAAACCTAAAGGAAAGTGTTTCCACTGTCATCAAGATGGCCATTGGAAAAGGAACTGTTAAAAGTACCTTCATGAGCTGAAACAAAAAAAGAAACAAGGTAAATTAGATTTACTAGTCATGGAAACATGCTTAGTTGAGAATGATTTCTCAAGCTGGATTATTGATTCAGGAGCATCTAACCATGTATGTGTTTCTTTGCAGATGCTTGAGTCTGCCTGGGATCTTCAAGTGGGAAATTTTACAATGAGAGTAGGTAGTGGAGAAAAGGTGTCAGTGACAACAGTAGGGATAATTCGACTATCATTTGCTGATAATAAATATTTGCTTTTGGACAATGTTTATTATATTTCGGATTTTAAACGGAATTTGATTTCGGTGTCAAAGTTGCATGAATAATTTATTTCTGTTTCTTTTAGTGTTGACTTATTTCAATTTATAAGAATGGAATAAATATTTATTCTGGCTATGTTGAAAATGCTTTACATTTTGTTAAACCAAATTCCAACAACTTGCTTCAAACTGAAATGTTTAAAGTCGCTGAACCAACTCCTAAAAG
Source organism: Calamus simplicifolius (assembly GCA_900491605.1). NCBI lineage: Eukaryota > Viridiplantae > Streptophyta > Magnoliopsida > Arecales > Arecaceae > Calamus > Calamus simplicifolius. The sequence continues at coordinate 35,469 of UESW01004458.1, forward strand.
AAGAAAAGTTGCGAATAATGATAATGACACGTATTTATGGCATTTGAGGCTTGGTCATATTAATATAGACAGAATAGAAAGACTAGTGAAGGATGGTCCTTTAAGAGAGCTAAGGGTTGGCACTCTACCAGTTTGTGAATCCTGTTTAGAAGGCAAAATGACCAAAAGACCTTTTTCAGCAAAAGGTGAAAGAGCAAAAGCACCTTTAGAGATCATACACACTGATGTATGTGGGCCTTTGAATGTCAAAGCTAGAGGGGGCTATGAATACTTCATCACATTCATTGATGATTATTCTAGATATGGATATGCATATCTGATGCAAAGAAAATCCGAGGCTTTGAAAAGTTCAAAGAATTCCATGCTGACGTAGAAAAACAACTCAGTAAATCAATCAAAACTCTTCGATCTGATCGAGGAGGAGAGTACTTGGATTATGAATTTCAGGACCACTTGATTGAGAATGGAATATTATCACAGCTCACGGCACCTGCAACACCATAGCAAAATGGTGTAGCTGAAAGAAGAAATCACACTTTGCTTGATATGATAAGATCAATGTTAAGCTATTCTTCTTTGCCTACCTCATTTTGGGGATATGCATTACAAACAGCTGTATACATTCTAAACTTAGTTCCATCTAAGTCAATCCCTAAGACTCCCTTAGAGTTATGGAATGGTCGCAAACCTAGTTTGAGACATATCCGCATATGGGGATGTCCAGCTCATGTGCTGAAGGGAAAGACTAGGAAGTTGGAACCTCGTTCAGAAGTATGCATGTTTGTTGGATACCCTAAGGGAACGAGAGGAGGTCTATTTTATAGTGCTCAAGATAACAGAGTATTTGTATCGATAAATGCTACGTTTCTCGAGTACAATTATATGACAGAATTCAAACCTAGAAGTAAAATAGTTCTGGAAAAGTTGCTAGCTGATGAGATCAGCCCCACACCAACAAAAGTTGTTGAACGACAAAAAGTTAAGACCACTACTCAAGATCAAATACCACCGCCACCACAACGTAGTGGGAGGGAAATAAGATTACCCATTCGCTATGGTCAGGATGGAGAAGCACAAGTTGCAGTCACTGATGGTAGTGATGATGATCCATTGACATACAAGATGGCAATGGAGGATGTTGATCAAGAGAAATTGTAGGAAGCCATGAAACTCGAAATGGAATCAATGTATTATAATTCAGTCTGCAAGCTTGTAGATCTACTATAAGGCGTAAAACTTATTGGATGCAAATGGATTTATAAGAGAAAAAGAGGAGCCGATGGAAAAGTAGAGACTTTCAAGGCTAGGTTAGTGGCAAAGGGTTTTACCCAAAAGGAAGGAGTAGACTATGAGGATACTTTTTCGCCAGTAACCATGCTAAAATCCATTCGGATTCTCTTGTCCATTGCTGCTCATTATGATTATGAGATATGGCATATGGATGTCAAGACGGCGTTTTTGAATGGCCATCTTGAAGAGACTATTCATATGGTCCAACCAGAGGGTTTTGTGGTTAAAGGCCAAGAGCAGAAAGTCTGCAAATTGCAAAGGTCCATTTATGGGCTTAGCAAGCTTCTAGATCTTGGAACATCAGATTTAATGAAGCCATAAAATGTTATGGTTTTGAATAAAATTTAGGTGAACCTTGTGTCTATAAGCAAAAGGAAGGAAATAAAGTGGTCTTCTTAGTTCTTTATGTTGATGATATTTTACTCATTGGGAATGATGTAGGATCTCTGTCTAAAATAAAGAATTGGCTAGCCAGCCAATTCCAAATGAAGGATTTGGAAGTATCAAGCTACATTCTTGGCATCCAAATTATACGGGATCGCAAGAATAGGCTTTTGGCGTTGTCTCAGGCATCGTATATTGACAAGGTGCTTGTCAGATTTGCGATGCAAAACTCTAAGAAAGGTAATTTACCTATTCGATATGGAGTTCATCTTTCTAAAGAGCAGTGTCCTAAAACACCGCAAGAGGAGGAAGATATGAGATGGATTCCCTATGCTTCGGTAGTTGGTAGTTTGATGTATGCAATGTTATGTACAAGACCCGACATATGCTTTGCAGTGGGAGTGGTTAGCCGATACTAGTCAAACCCAGGATTGGATCACTGGGTTGCAGTCAAGCATATTCTGAAATATCTGAGGCATACGAGAAACTATATGCTGGTATATTCCAGTAGGGATTTGATTCCTGTTGGATATACAGATTCTGATTTTCAATCAGATAGAGACTCTAGGAAGTCTACTTCTGGAGCGGTGTTCACTTTGGGAGGAGGAGCCATTATATGGAGAAACGTCAAGCAAACCTGCATTGCTGACTCAACCATGGAGGCTGAATATGTAGCGGCTTGTGAAGCAGCTAAGAAGGCAGTCTGACTTCAAAAATTCTTAAAAGATTTAGAAGTTGTTCCAAATATACATGAACCAGTTAGACTCTATTGTGACAACAGTGGCGCAGTAGCCAATGCCAAGGAACCCAGAAATCACCGTAGAGGAAAGCATATAGAGAGAAAATTTTACCTTGTGAGAGAGATTGTCAGTAGAGGAGATGTTTTAGTTGAGAAGATCGCATCTGCGATCAATATAGCTGATCCGTTTACTAAGACATTACCCGCTCGAGGTTTTGAGCTACATCTTGATGGGATGGGACTTAGAGATATGTCGCATTTGCTTTAGGGCAAGAGGAAGATTATTGGGATATGTGCCCATAAACAAATGACATTTATTATTTTGCTGAATATTTGAGAAATGTTTCAATATTATACTTGCATGTATGTTATGATGCTTTATAAATATCAAAAATCCATGGATTATTTAAATATGATTTTAAATATTGTATATAAGTGTTATATACAGAAGATAATATTTAAAGTAAAATAATCTAATATTGTATGTAATTATAAATTAAAGTTACAATCGGGATCTTTAATTTAAAATTACTAGTGCGGTTCATTACATTCTAAATGAAACGATCTTATCGGATTGTTGATAATGAGATTATCGGAATGAAAAAACTTTATATAATTTGATTATATAGGACTAAAACATGATTAATTATGAATATCTAATAAATTCCATTGTTAAAATAGAGAATTTAAAATTAATCAATGATGGTCATATGTGAATCAATCTTAATTCTGAGTAATTAATAGACTTCTATTTATTATATTATATTTTTTGACTTACCGGGTAATGATACAGAAACATAGTGTCAAATTCTTGGTATATTGGAAATATAATAACATAAGTAGCCGAAAATATTAATATACAAGATGAAATCCATTCCTTCGTAAAGAAGTTAGATGGACGGTTCCCATAAGTGTTGATTTGGGACTTAATAATAAGAGCGCTCAATTTATGATTGGATCATAAATATATTATTTATTATAGAATCAATGGTACTTATGGATAAAGATGTGATTAAAGAGGTTAACGAAAAATGCCTAGCTTTAATCATGAACCGTTTATGGAGGATTACTTATATGTAGTGACGATATCAATGAACGATTCAAATCCTTTTGAATATAATTAATTTTATAATTTTAAGAGTGCAGTTCCAAATTTTTAGTGGAGTATTTAGAATTAATAATTTTGATATTTTAATTAAGGTGTTAATTGAATGTCAAGATTATTAGAGCTTAAAATTATAATGTCCATAGTTCCTCTGGACGGCTCCATAAATTATGTGAACTTTATGATATGTTGGGTTGAGTTATTAATTTGGAATTGAGAATTCTAAATTATTTTTCATATAAAATTAATTGGATTAATTTTATTATACGGTGTGCTAGGGATCACATCGTATGCATATTCCACGAGAAGAGTCTATGTGGAAATTATTAAGTTGGAGAAATATATATGGGATCTGAGAGAGCCTTTCTCTCGCTCGTAACGTCCCATGATAAATATCTCAAAGTCGAATTAACAATTGGTTGTTGGATCGACATACGTTAAAGTAATTCCAAGAGTTGGAACTTATCTTTAAGTTTTAATTAATTAATTAATTAATTAAAGAGGTTGGCAGTTGTTATTCTATGTGAATATAAGATTCATGAGAGATAGAGAAGATTATCGAAGAACAATGATCAACCAGAGAGTTCATCCTTCCACTTCACTTTATCTCATGAGTTGAGAATACAAAGTGAATTAAACTCAGTCATGTAATCTCAACCCAAATCAAAAGGAACGCCCACTCGTTCGTGTTCATCATAATCTGGAGAACGTTTGGAAAGATCCGTGGTGATCAAAGGATTTGATGATTCCAAGGTAGTGTTCGTGAAGAACAAAAGGTCGATTTCTTAATCTCCTTTTTATTCTTGTTATTAAATTAATATGGGTATAGATCATGCTAACTCAAATTTTAAGATATGTGATTTGATCCTTATCTCGTTTCCACAAACATCTCAAAGTTGTATTGAGATAACCATCAACTATGTCCAATAAGACAAACTCTACTGATTCTGGCACAAGCTCAAGAAGTCATAATCCATCATGAAGCTTTAATTTCCCGAATCAGACGAACTTAAAAGGCCTTCATTCATTATGAAGTTTTAATGACTATGGCCAGATAAGTCTCAAAAGGTGATCATATGCTATAAAGTATCACACCCTCGGCTCAAATGAGATAAATCCAACTTCACTAGTTCTGACATTCTACTGGCAAAAAATTATGACTCATCATGAGATTTCAATCTTATCCAATGAGCTATGCAGACCCAAAGCAACAACAAAATGGGTAAGAGGAACCCCTGACCAAGGTATGAGCACTGAAGCAAACACTTAGAAATTTTTTCATCTTCTTCCTAACTCTCATTCGAGCTTCTTCAAGCTCACGGCTGAGATTCTGATCACTAACTTGAGCGTCGGAGGGTTTTCATCGAAATATCTGGTCCCCAGGACTTCTTGCAGATCTCGAAGTTGAGGCAAAGCTTCTTCGACAAGGTCACGGCCCGTTCACTGATGCTCAAGGACGTCAGTTCAAGATGATCAAACATCATCACTTTTCTTTACCAAAAAAGATTAAAGAAGATAAAAAAATACAAAAACTTTTATATAAATATTAGGACTTACATTCAAGAAATTTAACTATCTTTATAACACTCAACATGAGCCGTATCATTGTCATAACCCATAATCTCACTGCAAAGACTAAACATAAAGTTATTATTTTAATTTTTTGCTCTTGTATAAGTATTGAGAATTTCTTAATATATAACTTATATGGAACTAATCACTCACTAGCATAGGCTTTCATATATTTCTCTCGTTCAAGCTTAGGTATCTTTGTTAGGCTAAGAGTCACTATCTAACTATGCATCCAAATCCAAACGAATTCAATAACAAGCACATGAAATCCTTTGTATTTATTGGTCTACATGAATCATGTGCTAGATCTACTGTAATATTTTTTATAACAAATCATGATCTTACTCAGAAAAGCTAGATAGAAAGTTGTAATTTTATTCTTTATTCTTGTATTATTGCTCAGAATCTTTCCATTATATGATTGAGATGTGAGTCTAAATACTCAGCATGAGCTCTCATGGGCATATGTTCAATAGTAGATGTGATGAGTTTCGGAGATTTTTTGTTATTGATATAGCTGATCTAACGCCGTCGGAATAAACAACAACGATAACGGCGACTGACGGAGGCTCTCTCAACCCCCGAGACCCCCTCTCGGTCTTGGGCCACATGAACAGTATCACAACCCCCGAGACCCCCTCTCGGTCTCAGGCCGCATGAACAGTATCACAACCCCGAGACCTCCTCTCGGTCTCGGGCCACATGAACAGTATCACAACCCCCGAGACCCCCTCTCGGTCTCGGGCCACATGAATAGTATTTCAACCCCCGAGACCCCCTCTCGGTCTCAGGCCACATGAACAGTATTTCAAACCCCCGAGACCCCCTCTCGGTCTTGGTCCACATGAACGGTGTCTCCACCCCTGAGACCCCTCTCGGTCTCGGGCCACATGAACAGTGTCTCCACCCCTGAGACCCCCTCTAAGTCTCGGGCCACATGAACAGTATTTCAACCCCCGAGACCCCCTCTTGGTCTCAGGCCACATGAACGGTATTTCAACCCCCGAGACCCCCTCTCGATCTCAGGCCACATGAACAGTATTTCAACCCCCAAGACCCCCTCTCAGTCTCGGGTCACATGAACAATATTTCAACACCCGAGACCCTCTCTCGGTCTCGGGCCACATGAACGGTATTTCAACCCCCGAGATCCCTCTCGGTCTCGGGCCACATGAACAGTATTAACCCCCGAGACCCCCTCTCGGTCTCGGGCCACATGAACAGTATTTCAACCCCCGAGACCCCCTCTCGGTCTTGGGTCACATGAACAGTATTCAACCCCCGAGACCCCCTCTCGGTCTCGGGCCACAAGAACGGTGTCTCCACCCCCGAGACCCCCTCTTAGTCTCGGGCCATGTGAACAGTACTTCGACCCCCGGTGCATGACCCGGCCCGCTCTGGGCCACCTGGCATACCCCGCAATCCGCCGCACATCTATAGCAGGGTGTGACCATGCTTCAAATGGCATATGGTCCGTTGTATGTCGGTCACTGTGCGCGACCATACCCCATTGCAGCGTGCGGTCTGCCACCTGCCCGCTACTGTGCGCGGTCACATCCAGTGGTGGCGCGTACCAGATATAGTCCCAGATGTAGAACACCTGTGAGGCCTTGCTGACCAATGACGTGAGACACCTCCAGCATGTACAGTGATGGTACGATCTGTCATTGTCAGCCTCATATTTTGTCCGTTATCGAACTGGGCACCTGGAAGTCAGCAATCATCGGGAACAAAGGGGGATCTTTGAACAGGTATAAAGCATACGCCCATGCCGTAGGCAGGGGGACCTGAACACTAGTTTTTCTAGCTCTTTTCCACTAGTTAAGCCCTAACTGTTTAGTTCCCTTCAGCTAGACAGTTCTCATCTGTTCCCCCCAAGTGACTGAGTTGAGCGTCGGAGGGTCCCCACCGGAGCTTCCGGTCTTCGGGGACTTTTCTTGCAGGAGTCTGGCGAGGAGGACGTTCGTTTCCCGGCGCTTGAAGGAAGTGACTTGGCATCATCAGATTGGCACGCCAGGAAGGGGGGAGAAAGAGATAGACATCAAACCAGCAATCTGCAACTCTTCTCCCTTCAAGCTCTTGAGTCATGGTGACAACCCGTGCGAAAGGGGGCTCTGTCAGTTGCGCTGGGGGGCAGCGCCAAGGAGCTTATCCACTGGCGGTTGCCCCCTCAGCTCTCCCGGTCGGCGTCCCGGCACCACCGCATCCTAAGGAGGCTGGATCTTCCACTCCTTTGGTTGACACCCCTGCGCCTCCTCCCCATCAGCTCCAGGAAGACCAGTTCGCCGCTCTAGCCATGCAAGTCCAATCCTTGGCGGTGGTGGTCTAAGGCCTGCAGTATCAACAGGCGGCCCAGCGGCAGCCGGAGCCATTTCCATCGGTCCCGGGCGTGGTGCAACCCAACCAGCATTCTTCCCGAAGGAGGTCGCCGGTACCGGAAGCTCGCCACCATCACGCCTTGCCCAAGCCTTATCACCGAGAGGCCTCAAGAGACCCCAATCACCTTCTCGCCATGCCAGTGTTTCCCCCAGGCGGCGGTATGGGAAGGAGGCGGAGCGCCCTCGCAGACATCGGTGTCACTTCCCCCGTCTTCAGAATTCTCGGGGGAAGGTTCATTTGATGGCCGGATAGCCCGTCAGGCCAAGCGTCGACTCGACGAGTACAACCAGCGGTTGGAGGAACTCAGCCGCCGGATCACCCATCTGCCTGAGACGGATTATGACAGCCGACCTCCACTATCTCGCCACATCATGGAAGAGCCCATCTCCACCCGGTTCTGCCTCACCCAGCTGGATCCTTATGACGGGACTACAGATCCCCTGGACCACCTAGAAAGCTACAAGGTACTCATGCAGGTCCAGGGGGCCACCGATTCGCTCATGTGCATCGCCTTCCCTGCCACCCTGAAGAAGGCTGCCCAAGCCTGGTACTCTCGCCTATCGCCGCGGAGTATTGATTCCTTCCATCAATTCGAAAGAGCCTTTTAGGCCCACTTTGATGCCTGCCGGAAGATCCCAAGAGTAGCTGACAGCCTCTTCGTTGTCCAACAGAAGAGCGGTGAGCCTTTGCGGGATTATGTCGCTCAATTCAAGGAGGCGGCTCTGGAGGTTTACAATCTTGAAGATTCAGTGGCCACTTTGGCCCTGAAGCGAGGGCTTCGTCCGTCCCGCTTCGCATACTCCTTGGATAAAAAGCCGTCCGATTCTTACGCCAAACTTTTGATCCGGGCCCAGAAGTATATCCGCACCGACGAGGCTGATTCCTTCCAGCGCGAGGTAGGTGGGAGCACCCTCAAGAAGCTGGCCCGCCCTGAGCCTGTTGAAGTTCGACCCCGGAAACCTAAACCTCCCCGCCGACCAAACAATCGTTCCCGAGCTCCTACACAGAGAGATGGACCCTACTCTCCACTGCTCGCCCCTATATCGCACATCCTGCTCGAGATTGAGGGTGAGTCCTATCTTCAGCACCCACCTCCGATGAACCCAAGGATCCCCCGCAACAAGAACCTCTACTGTCGATACCACTAGGACCACGGCTACGACACCGACGACTGTCACCAGCTGAAGAAGGCGATAGAGGATCTTATCCAGCGTGGCCATCTAGGGAAGTTTGTTCGGAAGAACAACCCGGACACTCCTGGCCCGTCAGCGCCTCCGCCGTCGATGATCAACAACGCTCCAACTGAGAAGACGGTGGCGATAATTTCCTGGGGGGTAGGTGGCCCGCCCAAGAGGCAGAGAGGGGGGAGTTAGATCCTATATTCCTTTCTTTAAGGAGGACTTAGAGGGGGTGGTGAATAAAAATAATGATAGCGTCGTCATAACCATGACGATCGCTAGGCATCCTGTAAAAAGAATTATGGTCGATAGCGGAAGCTCAGTGGATGTTTTGAATTATGATGCTTTTGTTCGCATGAACCTGTCGCCCGACCTGCTCTGGCCTGTCGCCACACCCCTGATGGGGTTCACTAGGGATTCCGTGAAGGTCGAGGGGGAGGTCACTCTTTTGTCATGGCTGGCACAACCCCATGCCAGAGCACGTCCTCATGAATTTCCTGGTGGTATGGGTGCCCCTCGCCTATAACGCAATCCTTGGGAGACCTGGGCTCAATCTTTTGGATGCTGTCATATCCACTAAACGACTCCTTGTAAGGTTCCCTACCAGGGAGGGAGTTGGGGGGAGATGTGGGGGAAGCAGAACCTGCTCCCACTTTGCTATCATACGGCCCCTAGTCCGCAGGAGGTGGCACCTGCATCTGCATCGGAGATAGAGGACCCCCGGGACCTGGAGAGAAGAGGAGCCGGCTGAGCGCCTGCTTGCTTTTCCTCTCGGAGAGGACCCGACAAAGACAATCCAGATTGGAGCCCTACTCCCAGAGGAGGCCCGTGACCAGCTCCTCACTTTCCTATGGGCTAACGCAGATGTCTTCGCATGGTCGGCATCCGACATGCCAGGCATTCCGGAGGAAGTGATCACCCACCAGCTCAACATTAGGCCGGAGAGCCGATCCATTAGGCAGAAGAAGAGGAGTTTCTCCCCTGACAGGCAAAAGGCCGTGGATGAGGAGGTGCGAAAGCTGTTGGCAGCCGGTCACATCCGTAGACACACTACCCTGACTGGCTGGCGAATGTCGTAATGGTTCACAAGGCCAATGGGAGCTGGAGGATGTGCGTGGACTTCACTGATCTCAATAAGGCATGCCCCAAAGACAGCTTTCCACTGCCCCGGATCGATCAGCTAGTGGATGCCACGTCCGGGCACGAAACTCTAAGCTTCATGGATGCCTTTTCGGGGTACAACCAGATCAGGATAAACACGGCTGATGAACAAGCCACCTCCTTTGTCACTGAAAAAGGGCTCTATTGTTACAAGGTAATGCCATTTGGGTTGAAGAATGCCAGAGCTACCTATTAGAGGTTGATGAATAAGGTCTTTGAGGACCAGATCGGGCGTAACATGGAGGTGTACGTGGATGATATGCTAACCAAAAGCACCAATGCTGTTGACCACATCACCGACCTTGCAGAGACCTTCAACAACCTGCGCCGGTACAAAATGAGGCTGAATCCCCGCAAGTTCCTGAGCTTTATGGTAACCCAGCAGGGATTGAAGCCAATCCTGACAAGATCCGGGCTATCTTGGATATGAGGCTCCCAGCTAATAAGAAGGAGGTGCAACGCCTAATCGAAAGGGTGGCGGCCTTGAGTCACTTCATGTCGAGATCGGCAGAAAGGTGCCTGCCCTTGTTTAAGGCGCTGCGCAAGGTCAGCGGCTTCGAGTGAACAAAGGAGTGTCAGGATGCTTTTGAAGAATTGAAGCGATTTCTATCCACTCCCCCGTTGTTGTCCAAGCCGGAGGGTGGAGAGGAGCTCTTCCTGTACCTCGTAGCCTCCCCAGAGGCCGTCAGTTCTGTGCTTGTATGCATGGAGGCCGACGGGGTGCAGAGGCCGGTCTACTATACCAGCAAGGTACTTCATGATGCTGAGACAAGATACACTAGAACTGAGAAGATCATTTTTGCCCTGGTGGTCTCTGCCCAACGCTTCCGAACTTACTTTCAGGCTTATCCCATCGTGGTGCTCACGGACCAACCTCTTCGGGCCATCTTGTCTTGTCCTGACACCTCCGGTCGGCTGGCCAAGTGGGCCATCAAACTAAGTGAGTTTGACCTATCTATTCGGCCAAGGTCAGCCATGAAGTCTCAGGTGTTAGCTAATTTCTTGGTCGAGTGTACCTGGATTGAGGAACGTGCGGAGGAATCATGTCCGGAGGAACGTATGGACTCCTCCCCAGCCGAGGAGGTAGAGAAGGAAGATTGGATCTTGCACGTGGATGGAGCAACCAATTCTCAAGGAAGCGGAGCTGGGCTCATCCTTGCGAGCCCTGAGGGGGAGGTGGTGGAGTATGCCCTTCGGTTCCAGTTCTCGGCCACTAATAACCAAACAGAATATGAGGCCCTATTGGCGGGGATGAGGCTGGCTAAGGAGCTCGGTGCAGGGCGTCTGAGAGCCTTCACGGACTCCCATCTTATTTCTGGGCAAGTTGTTGGAGAATACGAAGCCAGAGACCCGACCATGTCCCGTTACTTGAGTAAGGTGCAGCTCCAAGCCTCTTGGTTCTCTTACTTTCGTGTCAGCTACATTCCCCGGGCAGAGAATGCCAGGGCCGACGCGCTGTTCCGTTTGGCCACCTCGGCCGATGAGACAGTGGAAAGAACATATGTGGAGCACTTGTAGACCCCAAGCACTGAAGCTGCGGAAGAGGCATTGCCGGTTGCGTAAGGGCCCTCTTGGATGGATGCCTATGTACGATATTTGACCGACGGCACCCTCCCTGAAGACCCCACAGAGGCTAGACTACTCAAACGGCGGGCCCCAAGGTTCCTGATAATGGACGGAAGGCTCTATCGAAGGTCATTTTCATACCCGATCCTCAAGTGCGTAGGGCCAGTGGAGGCAGACTACATCTTGCGGGAAATCTATGAAGGCATCTGCGGAAGTCATCTGGGGGGCAGAGCCCTAGCTCACAAGGCCCTATGATAGGGGTACTACTGGCTGACCATGAAGGAG
>UESW01004458.1:48951-87838 GCA_900491605.1 Calamus simplicifolius
GGCCAGCCAGGCACAAAGCCCGACTCCCGTCGGCACTTAAAGCCCTGGGCCAGCCAGGCACAAAGCCCGACTCCCATCGGCACTTAAAGCCCTGGGCCAGCCAGGCACAAAGCCCGACCCCCATCGGCACTTAAAGCCTCAGGCCAGCCAGGCACAAAGCCCGACCCCCGTTGGCACTTAAGGCCCTAGGCCAGCCAGGCATAAAGCCTGGCATACCCCTGGCAAAGCGGAGCGTCATCAGTCCTCAGGAATCCGTTAGCCTCGAACTCTTGAGTCCAATGCCTCAACCACAGGAAGCCCGTCCTTCCTGGCCCTAAGGTTCGGTCCTCTCTAGCCAAGTTAGCGATTCGCGAAAAGAATCAAAGGTTACCCCACGGTGCTGATGAAGCCCCGAGAGGTCGCACGCCATCAACCAATGAATTTGGGGGTAAAGATTGTAAATGGACAAAGATAATTCATCTTGAGGGAAAGTGATATTTCATTAATTTAAAGTGATTACAAAAGCGCCAATCTAGTCGGACTTACAAAAATAAAATACAAGCGAAGGCTCACGGTTCAGCCAGTGTGGGCTCGTCATCGGATGAGTTACCAATATTTTTAAGAACTGGAACGAAATGGTCGGTTGAAAATATATTAGTTTAGACTTAGAGCATAGATATGTTAATTGGGATTTAACTTTTATGGCATGCAGCTGGTTTATTCATGCCATAAAAAGAGCTCAACCGATACATTAGAATATTATGTCACAGGATGCCGTTTCCGGTGGACTAAGACGAGCTCCAAGACATTTGCTTCAATCGATCCTGAGACCTCATCCATCGCTTGAATGCTCTCTTGATCGCCTGACATTGTAAAGGATTAAGCTACGATCGATGGACATTGAAAGAGGAAAAGAGAAGGGGCAGTGTTTTGAAAATCGGATAAGATCGATTGATTCAATCGGTTTAACCAAAAATTGATTATCAATTTGGTTCAATTTTATTATTAAAATTAATTTTTACATAACCCGATGAAAATAAAAAAAAATTTATTGAACTGGTTGAATTTTGAACTGATCCAATCCGATTTTTAGATTTTTTTAATTTTTCATTTGAAATATATGTATATTTTATTATTTATGTTATTAAATTAAAAATTAATTATAATATTATCTGATTTGATCGGTTCGTCCGATCGAATCAATTAACCTATGATCCAAATGTTAAGTCGATTCATTGTTCTGATTTTTAAAACATTGGAAGGGAAAGATTACTTGCTCATCGAGGTGGCCGATAGGGACGACAAGAAGCGGCGATGTTGGACGGTGGTGATAGAGTGGAAACCTCTTTCATTTCGTTAGGGCAAGATACGTATTGATGTCCCAAGGCTGATAGCGTTACTGCTAACCTGGTTGAGATGGCGATCAAAATACAATTTCATAATTATATTGACCGATGATCTGGGTCCTTTTTTATTCGATTAATAGTTTGATTTTTAAAAGATTGTTGGTGGAAGTTGTTAGTAAATTTAGACCTTTATGGCCTTTACCACATAGCTTTGTATGCCGATCTATTGGCATCTTCACCAACAATTATAAAATCGCATAATTTATAATACCAAGTATGTTCAAAGTAAAATCTAATCTATCTAGGAATAAAACTTTAACAGTCATCATGCTTAATAAAGAAAGTATGTTCATCATTGGTTTATAAAATTACATGATTTGTATGTTAAATGATTTATGCCAAATATGCAAATGATTTAAACATCATATTTAAGTCGTTGAAAAGTTTTGATTATTATGTTTTTGAATATTAGCATCGAAACAGTCAAGGTTTGTGGGTTTTTTTTTCCAAGTTGAGATTAATTTAAAATATTTTGGACCTATAAGATCTTTTTCAAGCAAAATCTAATTCACAAATTGGATTGACTCCTTGAATTAAAATCTATAGTTTTAAATTTAAATTTTATTAACACAATTTAAAAATATGAATTAATTTTTATTACATATATACATACATACATATATATATATATATATATATATATATATATACATACATATATACATACATACATACATATATATATATATATATATATATATATATATATATATATATATATATGTTACCGCCGGGATCCGTCCTCCAACTCGGGCGCAGTCGATCTCCAGTGGGCGGACCTGCACAAAAGTCCTCACGCGAGAGGCGTTGGGGGTGGCCCTCCGCGGAAGACCTCCGACGCTCAAGTCAGTGGAGAAGAAATCGGCGATCAACCAGATAGTGGGGAGGTGGATCTCTCCGGAAGGCGTCTTCGGGGACGGCCAATCGGAAGCTCTAGAGGGCAAGAGCACCGACGAGCTGCCGAAGTGAGAGCAGAAGAGTGAGAGCGGGGGTGTGAGCGCGCATGCGCGTACCTGAGGGAATTTACGAGCGTGATATTTATATGCTGTCATCTGTGTCTTGAGCGCCTTCTGGAAGGTTCAGAAGTTGTTAGGATACAGAGGTGGATCGAATCAGGCCGTTGTGGGGCCGTTGGGATCCGTATCCTGTCTGTTAGGGGATCGACGGCCAGGAGAGCTCCTTGATGGCTTGAGATCTGGTTGAGTAGACCTGGGGTAGCTATGATAGGTTCTAGGGCACTTCTCGACATGATTCCTTATCTAGGATGTTGTTATGGTAGGCCTGGCTCTCCCGCGTCAAGTTCCGCGGAGGTAGGTATCGGGTCGTGGATACTCGGGGGGGGGGGGGAATGAGCTATGGAATCTCGGGATAATCAAGCTATGGAGGCTCGGGATAACCGAGCTATGGAGGCTCGGGGGAGCCGAGCTACGGAAGCTCGGGGAGGCCGAGCTACGAAAGCCCAGAAAGGCCGAGCTACGGGAGCCCGAGGAGGCCGAGCTACAGAAGCCCGGAAAGGCCGAGCTACAGAAGCCCGGAAGGGCCGAGCTATGGAAGCCCGGAGAGGCCGAGCTGCGGAAGCCGGAGAGGCCGAGCTACGGAAGCCCGGAGGGGCCGAGCTGCGGAAGCCCGGAGGGGCCGAGCTGCGGAAGCCCGGAGGGGCGGAGCTGCGGAAGCCCGGAGGGGCCGAGCTACGGAAGCCCGGAGGGGCCGAGCTACGGAAGCCCGGAGAGGCCGAGCTACGGAAGCCCGGAGCGGCCGAGCTACGGAAGCCCGGAGGGGCCGAGCTACGGAAGCCCGGAGAGGCCGAGGGGAGGAGGTTGGTCTTAGCCTCCTCGCACGGATATTAATGCAATGACGATTTTACCCCCCAACACATGCCCTCCACTCCCTAGTTCGAAGCGTAGGTTCGGGCATAGGGAGTATAAGTCCAAGTGGCACATTCCGGATGGGCATTTTGGTTTAAACATCTGTGCAATGATGCCTTAATTAATGGTCAGGGTCATCATGCCTTCGGGGGTAAGGCTCCTCCAAGAGTGACGGTTGGGAATACGCCACGTTGCAAATCTCGATCGATCCGGCGTTTGTCGAGGCGGTTCTGGATGCCTCGGGCGAGATGCCCCGTCTTCTCAAAGCGGCTTTCTTAGTGGGGAAGCAAGCGACAGCCGCACTATATATATACGCATGCTTGCAGCATCCTTTCGTTTTATCTTTGAAGAGTTTCGCCCTCCGCTCTTCGTGACACTCACCGTCTTGCCTAGTGTTTCTCTCAGTTAAGATGACGATGAGTCCCGACGACGTGGTTTCAGAGATTGTCGCTGAGGATTTGGGAAGGATTATCAATGGTATGGCATGCCCTCAGATGTCGTTCTGCGGGCGCCGGAGTCTGAAGATAGGGTCTCGCGAGATCTGGAGTCTGGGGTCTTCATTTATGAAGACAGTTTGAAGGTAGGCTTCCGTTTCCCTCTCCATCCCTTGGTGAAGGAAATCATGACCCATTATAATATCTGCCTGGCGATGGTGGCCCCAAACAGTTGGCGGAGCATCATCGGATTCATCTCAATGTGCCACCAAATTCAAATTGTCGCCACACTTCCCCTTTTCATGCCTGTTACCATCTGATATCTGGGAGGAAATCAGAGTGGCCCTACATTAGACCCCGAAGGTCCTTCAGCGTTATTGTGGATAAGTCGTCCTCTATTAAGGGATGGAAGAGCCGGTTTGTTATAGTAGAGGGGAAATTGGTTCCGACTTCCCTCGAAAATGGGGGAACTTTGTTAGGGATGCGGAGACACATCCAATTTTGTCAGCGGGAGGAGAGGGATTTGGACGTCCTTCGCAATGGCCGAGTATTTTTAGCTAACGACCTGTTATCGGAGGGAGCCCTTTTTGCAGCCAGGTTTAGCCCCCTGGACCCGCAAGGTGAGTTCTCCTTTTACCTTTTTTCGCTATGTTTTTTGATGAATGTGTTTGGATCTGATCGCATGTGTTTCATTCTTTCAGCCAAGAGGTCGGCATTGTCGAGCCTCGCCAAGAGGAAGAGAGGAAAGCGCCCAGGGGAGAGCAGCGGCGCAGATAGTGGTAGGCCCAAGAAAAGGGCTCATACCTCCGCAAGAAGCCCGCCGGACGTTGGAACGATCACGACAGGAGCACCGGGGGCGGAGGAGGATCTGGGGAGGACAACCTGATCCCTTGTCCTCCTGTAGTGGAAATATCGGATAGCTCAGACGAGGCTCTGTTGGTTCGTCTGACCGCATCCCCTATGAAATAGGAACCAGCGACGGATCTGGCGGAAGCGGTCGTTTCTGAGGGGCCTTCCGTCTCCGTGGGACCACCACTAGCTCCAGCAGGAGAGGGAGAGGGGACAGCTGCACCGAGGAGGTTCAGGGAGAGCTCCCTCTTGGTCTCTCTGCAGGGAGCCCGGTAGTAGTGAAGCCGGGTCGCTCGCGGTAGTTCAAGAAGCGGGCCAGATAGAGGCTTCGGCGGAGCCTGCATGGGAGGCACAAGAAATAGGCCAGACTGAGGCCTCAGGGGAGCCTGTGGAGGAGATGCAGATGGTGGTGACTGGGAAAGGTGCGTCGGAGGAGGGGGCGTAGCAAGGTGGGAGTCCCGCAATGGGGGCTCCCTCGAAAAAGATTTTGGGGAGGCTGGCGCTTGGGCTAGCTAAATTATCTGAAGAAGTCCAAGCTAGGGCCTTGATAGAAGAGGCTGGGAGGTTGGGGGCCTCTCAGACGGAGGTCGCCCAGGTTGGTCCCTCAGGCAGGGACGGTAAACCCAGTAGCTCAAGCGCTGGTGTTGAGGAGGTGTTTTTCCGCCTTAATGAGATCGGCCTTGCATCCGGGTGCAGATCCTTCGGCGGACAAGTTTGCATATTTGGAGTTGGTTGATGCTGCGTTCGGGCAGCAAGGCATGGCTGAAAGTGTCCATCTCCTTCCCAATATCGACAATACAACCCTGATGAGGATGACTCGGGCCTATGCCTCGCGGGTGAGTTGCCATTCCTAGGTAGTGGACACATTCTGGCTGACTTAACTCTCATTCATTCACTTTTTATCCTGCAGAGTGTTTTGCTTTCTCGGGCGATATGCTGGCATTTGAGTTTGGCGACGGGGGCCAGCATTCAGGCTAGGAGAGACAACGCCGAGCTCCAATCGCGACTGAAGGTGTCTGAGAAGTTCGAAGAACTTATGGCTATTCGTGATAGAAGTTTGAAGGGGATAAGGGCGGCACACCAGGTCGCCTTGGCCGAAGTGTCCAAGCAAAAGCGTAGAGTGGAGGAGTTGCAGGAACTCCTGGCGAAAAGCAAACGCATGCTTGGAGCTGGCTAGAGTTGAGTTGAAACATTCCACGGAGGTGGCGGCGATGCGGCGAGAACATAGTGAAAGTTTGGGTCGGCTGGGAAGGGAAGCTGTCGACGAAAGAAAACGCTTGACCAGAATGCTCGGCGAAGTGGAGGAGAAGTTGAAGCGGCGCGATGGAGAAATTGCTTACCTGAGGGAGGGCGCTAAATGGCACCAAGGGACGATAGCTCGGGTGAGTAATGAGTTATCCCAAGCCCGGGAGGAGACCGGAGCCAAACAGTTAAGGATCAATACTCTGCAGGAGAGAGTTAAGCTGATCGGGGCTGACAGAACAAGAGCCAGGGGTGAGGCCGAGGAGCTGGCCAAAAGGTTGGCCAGACGAGAGGAGGAGGTATAGTCTCATTTTTTCCCCCCCTCCTTTTAGTCTCTTTAGCTGGTCTCTTGTGATGCCAATTGATTTTGGTTTTGCAGATAGCAGAGTTAGGGTTGGAGAATCGGGCTCTCCAGGGTGAGCTCGTGTCCAACCGCAATAAGAGCTCAGAACTCGAGACGCGGGCCTGCGAGTTTGAGGAGCAAAACATCATTTTGCGGGCTCAAGTTGCGGAAGGCTGAGAAGCAGGCTGCTGAGGCTAAGATGCAGCTCGCCATACTCAAGGGGAAGCAGGACGCTATCGGCGTTGACGCCTTCCAACTTGGAATGGAAGAATGTAAAGATAAGATATCCAGTGAGCACCCAGAATGGGATCTCTCTTTTCTGGATACCTGAAGCTCCCGATGACGGTGAGTCCAAAGGAGAAGAGGAGGATGAATACGTCGACATCTCTGATACCGATCCTGGTGCCGCTCCGGGTCCCAGCGAAGCCGCAGCTTCTGAGGAACGATCGTAAACTGCCGCTGAAGGGGCAAAGGTATTGGAAAAAGGCGAATCTAGTCACACCTCTGCGGATGTAACCGAGGGCTCCTCCAAAACCGACGTGGTTCCCGGCCCTTAGAAGTCACCCTGTATTTTGCTTTTTGAAAGTCTGACCGACGTTTCTTAATGAATAAACCCTCTATTTTCTTTAAGTGTTTTTCCTTGTATGGCCCTGTTGCCGCCCAGTCTTGCCTCAATCGCTAGCGTCTTATGGCTCGTTGATGTTTTTGGTCATCTTTGTTCCGGGATTGAGGGAAGGCATTGGCTTGACCCAAGGCGGGGCGATAGCCTTGACCGGCGAACCGACAGGCGATCTGGTCCGGTTCATGTATTAAGACTCAAGAAACGAAGCTGAACGGTTAAGACCGATTGGTAAGGTAGGTCGGTTTTAGGTCGATAGATGGAATAGATCGGCTTGGGCCGACGAGCGAGATAGGTCGGCTTGGGCCGATGAGCAAAATAGGTCGGCTAGGGCCGATGAGCAAAGTAGGTCGGCTTGGGCCGACAAGCAAGATAGGTCGGCTAGGGCTGACGAGCAAAGTAGGTCGGCTTGGGCCGACAAGCAAAATAGGCCGGCTAGGACCGACATATGAGGGTGGTTGCCGAAGTATTTTTCGCTTCCTTTGGTCATTTCAGTTCGTAGCCTTCGTGCTTATTTTGTTTTGGGGCATTCGATTTTATCGTACGATTCCTTGAGCAACTAACTTCGCTGGGAAGCAAATCGTTGGACAGCTGGCTTTCGCGCTTTTTGCTATCCTGCCAGCGCCCTGCCGTTCTACAGGTAAATCGGTTTTTATTTCACCAAAATTGATGGTACGACGCTGTGGGAGCATAAAGCTGCTCTAGAGCTTTCCGGAAGGTGCTCTTTTCCCATGCAGGTCATTTTGACGTGCTGCACACGCAGCGTTTACCATTGGAGGACATTATTTTCGTAGGACGATCTCCTGAACCTGCCAGTTTTTGTAATGCTAGTGGACGATCCTCTGTTTAATGATCGCGATTCGGGATCAAGAGGAAATCTTCGCATATGTCATAATTTAGGCGGTGGGCTTGGCGCGCAGTAGGGCGCTGCCTTCATCCTGGGAGGCCACGTGGAGGTATGGCCCAGGTGTTTGAATCTCGAAGCTTATAGCCTTGGTAATTGTTCCCGGTCCATTTTTGGCCTATAAAAAGGGAAGAGGGGGTCGTGTTTGGTTGCCCCCAAAGTTTCTTTCTCATTAGAGCTTCCACCATGTTTGTTTCTCTGCTGTTGCGAGTGGGAGGACCGAGCTCTCCTCTCATAAGCTCCTTGCCATCGGATAGTTGGGGCGACAAAGGGGCTGCCGAAGAATGGCTCGCCCTTAGGGGATGAGTCCCGGAGATCATATGGAGAGCGCACATGGAGGGCGCAGAGATCACACGGAGAGCGCACATATACTCTTTCAGTGCGACCTTTGTGTTCTCCTTCGGGGACACATGGTAGGAAGTGCACGCGGACTCCCCATGGTTTGAGTGAATTTCGCCTCCTCCCCTGGCTTGGATTCCTGGGCTCGTCTGCCTGGGGAATCTTTTGCCACATGGGGAGGGGGCGATGGTTGCGGCCCACCGACGCCTTGTCCTTGAGCCATGGCAAGGTGGGGCGGTGCATACTCGGTTTGGGAGAGTATTCCGACGCCAGGGTCCGCTGGCTTCCTACCTGCTTGCCGGGGGGTCCCTCGGTTGGGTGGTCTGGGATGGCCACCCAGATATCTCGGTTGGGTCACCGAGATATCATTATTTACTGACGCTGGCCGCAACTATTGGTCCATGTCGCCCGGCTATTATCAGCTCGAGCTGACTGGATGCGGCTTATCTGGTTCGGCGATCGGATGCCGGAGCACCACGGTTGCCCAGGTCTGCTTTGGAGCAGTTGCCCGAGTTTTGTACTTGTCTTTATTTTATGCATTTCAATGCTCTTGTAATGCCTCTAAGGCATTTGTAACCGATCTTGTTTGGCAATGAAATAAAGAGAGTTCTGTTTTGTTTCACAATCTCTACCTCTTCTGTGCCAAGTTTATTGTTGTTGTTGATCATGGGTGTCTCGCTCGTTCTTAGGCGAAGATCCGCGCTATCCGAACTAATCGAGGTTCGCAGGCGACGGTTTGGGGATCGTTCGGCGGAACACGTTCTTCACTTTGGTTCGAAGCTCGGTATTTTGTGTTTCGTCCTTATCGGAGCTCGAATGTTCACTGGTCGGCCCTGCCGAAGTTCAGAAAACTAGCGCTTGGCTTTACCAAGGTTCGGAGAACTTGTAGCTCGGCCCAGCCGAGGCTCGGAGAATTAGCGCTTGGCTTCACCAAGGTTCAGAAAACTTGTAGCTCGGCCCAGCCGAGGTTCGGAGAATTAGCACTTGATGGAGGAGGAGGTTGTTGAAGTTCGGCTGGCGGTCACCTCCTTGTTGTTGCGGCTCGGGCGCCCTCCTGAACTGATTCAGTTGCCCCCGCTGGATCAGTCTCTCGATTTCGTTTTTCAGCTGCCAGCATTCTTCAGTGTCGTGGCCGTGCTCCCGGTGGTAACGGCAGTACTTGGTGGGATCTTTTCGGGTCGGGTTCCCTCGGAGAGGCACTGGCCGGGGGAGCTGGCACTCTATTTTCATAAGGATTTGCGCCCGGGGCACAGTCAGTGGAGTGTAGTGGTTGAATCGCCTGGAAGGGCTCCGGGAGTGATTCCTTGGCGGCAGTGGAGGGACTCTCTGGCGGCGAGGCCGACTTGGTCACCGGGGGGACGGTGCCTGTCAGGGACTTTGGGCTCCTTCTTCTTTGCCTGCTCAGCGCAGGCAACTCTCCGTGATTCTTCGACCCTAGCGTACTTGTCCGCCAGGGCCATCATATCAGAGAGGCTGGGGAGGTAGCTAACCTCCATAGCTAGGTAGAAGTCACTCTCCTTCGAGACTCCCCCCGCCAGGGCAGACATGGCCACCTCATGATTAAGGTGGTCCACTTCCAACATGGCCTTATTGAAACGGCCAAGGTAATTCCTCAAGGACTCCCCCTCTCTCTGCTTGACTTCGGAGAGGGAGTCAGATCTTCATCGGTGGCGGCGGCTGCTGACGAACTGACCAAT
This sequence comes from Calamus simplicifolius, assembly GCA_900491605.1. NCBI lineage: Eukaryota > Viridiplantae > Streptophyta > Magnoliopsida > Arecales > Arecaceae > Calamus > Calamus simplicifolius. The sequence continues at coordinate 58,629 of UESW01004458.1, forward strand.
AAAAAGGTGGTTCAGCTCATCAAATGAATCGATTAGAACCTGGCTTCAAAGCATTGAACCAGGTTCGGGCGGATCCTCTGAGAGTGAAGGGGAAGGCACGGCAGAGACTACATCAGATGCTCCGTGGAACATCATAATTGACCGAAAGCTGCTAAGATGGTCGTCCGGGTCAGAAGAGCCGTGGTAAGGCTCGACGGCTGGTAACTTGACATGGGAGGGAATCACTTCCTCCATAATCCTCTTAGAGAAAGGGATGCCCTGCTCTGCCTTGGGCTGGGGCGGATGGGCCTACTTGGCGGCGTCCAGCTCTTGACGCATTTCCTGGATCTGACGACGGATCTCCTCTTCGCCAGCCAGAGGGGGAGCTGGGCGAGAAGATCGCAGAGACGGCGTCGAATCATGGTGGGAAGTCACCGGTGAGAGAGACCGGGCTCACCGAGATCTGGGAGGATCTCCGTTGTGACCGCCTTGCGGGACCGGCTTGTCCCCTCTAGGTCGATGTGGGGGGTCCGCGGATTTGTGCGGACTGGAGGAGGAAGTCGCCGGCGAAGAAGGAACCGCCGCTTCCTTATGAAAGTGTGGAGCAGGAGGAGCCGTAAGGCGCTCATGGACCAGGTGGGTCAGAGTTTGAACTTGTTGGACCAGCGAAGCGAACTGGTCCTGGGTCACCGGGATGGCAGGCGGTGATGGGGTTTCGACTGGTGGTGGTTGCGGCGCTACACCGCTCGTCAGATCAGGTCGCTTCTTGAGCTTCTAAGGTTTCTCTTCTCCGGTTGGCCATCAAAGAGGTTCTACTCCGGATTTAGATTCTTATCTCCTCTTTTCAAGTTTTAATGGGACTTGAGGCCCTTCCTCTAGCGCCAATCTGTTGCCGCCGGGATCCGTCCTCCGACTCGGGCGCAGTCGATCTCCAGTGGGCGGACTGCACAAAAGTCCTCACGCGAGAAGCGTTGGGGGTGGCCCTCCACGGAAGACCCTCCGATGCTCAAGTCAGTGGAGAAAAAATCGGCGATCAACCAGATAATGGGGAGGTGGATCTCTCCGGGAGGCCTCTCCGGGGATGGCCAATCGGGAGCTCTAGAGGGCAAGAGCACCGACGAGCTGCCGGAGTGAGAGCAGGAGAGTGAGAGTGGGGGTGTGAGCGCGCATGTGCGTACCTGAGGGAATTTGCGAGCGTGATATTTATATGCTATCATCTGTGTCTTGAGCGCCTTCTGAAAGGTTCAGAAGTTGTTAGGATACAGAGGTGGATCGAATCAGGCCGTTGTGGGCCGTTGGGATCCGTATCCTGTCTGTTAGGGGATCGACGGCCAGGAGAGCTCCTTGATGGCTTGAGATCTGGTTGAGTAGACCTGGGGTAGCTATGATAGGTTCTAGGCCACTTCTCGACATAATTCCTTGTCTAGGATGTTGTTATGGTAGGCCTGGGCTCTCCCGCGTCAGGTTCCGCGGAGGTAGGTATCGGGTCGTAGATACTCGGGGGGGAATGAGCTATGGAAGCTCGGGATAATCAAGCTATGGAGGCTCAGGATAACCGAGCTATGGAGGCTTGGGGGAGCCGAGCTACGAAAGTCCGGGGAGGCCGAGCTACGGAAGCCCGGAAAGGCTGAGCTACGGGAGCCCGGGGAGGCCGAGCTACGGAAGCCCGGAAAGGCCGAGCTATGGAAGCCTGGAGGGGCCGAGCTATGGAAGCCCGGAGGGACCGAGCTACGGAAGCCCGGAGAGGCCGAGCTACGGAAACCCGGAGAGGCTGAGCTGCGGAAGCCCGGAGGGGCCGAGCTACGGAAGCCCGGAGGGGCCGAGCTACGGAAGCCCGGAGAGGCCGAGGGGAGGAGGTTGGTCTTAGCCTCCTCGCATGGATATTAATGCAATGACGATTTTACCCCCCAACAATATATATATATAGTAAAGTTAAATCAATTCAAGCAAGAAAAATTGGCTCCTTTATTTATATGCCTCGTATATAACCGACATAAATATTATTCAAATATAAATGTAAAAAATTAGACATAGTTTTAATTAAGGCACTGAAATCATAAGAAGCTTCTTTTTCTCTATGAGTTTATTTCAAGTATTGTAAACCTACGCGATCTTTAACAGGCAATATCTAATTTACAAAGTTGAGTGAACTCCTAAATTAAAACTAATAACTTACAAACATAAAATTTAATAATATAAAATATAACAAATAAATAAATATTTTTTTAAATTCAATAAAAATAATAAATAAATTTTAAAACTAAGCCTATACAATATAGTAGTTGTATTTTTTTTTATTTTAATGTATATTTATAAAACTATATTAACGAGTATATGATCCTAAAAATTTGATTGAAAGTTATTTAGTAGTGGGTAAACTTGAGTTATAAATATAACATTTTTTTCATCCGATATAAAACTTTTTTTTAAGTATTATAATCTCGTTTTATAATACGGTGTTCTTGTCACATGTCATAAATCATGAATAAATTTTTTTCTTATGCCGATCAATTTTTGTGCACTCGAATTGGTTTTGATACTATGTGTAATGTTCAAAGCCCATCTGTTGATTTAATTAAGTTGTTAGCATATTTAAAACTATGTGATACTATACATTTTGTTGCCGCAGAAATCCGTTCTCCGACTCGGATGCTGTTGGGGTTTTGAATCCGAGCTCGACTCCTGGCCGAGACTTGCAAAATAGTCCTCGAGCATATGATGGTTTGGGGGGGTGTCCTCTGCGGAAGACCCTCCGATGCCCAAGTCAGTGGAGATTCACAGCAAGCAGAGAAATGAGGAGAAGGATTCCCGAGGAAGAGTTCCTCTAAGGGTGGTGCTAGGAGCTTTGTTTGAGATCTAATGAAGTTTTTCTCAAAGTGTGAGTAGTAAAAGAGATGTGTCTTAAGTGTGTAAAATGCCATACCTGAGGGGATCTGAGACTGTGATATTTATAGGTGATCACCTGATTCCTTGGACACGTCACAGAGGGTCTGAAAGTTGTTGGATTCGAAGCTAATTCGAATCAGGCTGTTATAGGGCCGGTAGGATCCGTATCCGGTGGTTAGAGGATCAACGGCCAGGAAGAGCAGACGGTGCTTCAAGATTCAACGACTACATAGGCTCTAAGCCATTTCTAGTAGCGTAGGCACGATTTTCTATTTAGAATCTTGTTAATTTAAGCGCATTCCGCAGAGGTGCTTGAGTACCTCGGTCGGGCCGAGGTATAAAAGATGGCAAAATCTACCGAAGTATGGTGAGACTCAATTTACCGAGGTATGGGATAGTTCGGCCTTCTTGAGACACAGAATGGCTTGGCTATTCGAGGTATAACGAGGCTTGGCCTATCAAAGCACAGGATGGTTCGGTGGCGATAGCTCGGCATGTGGGGGTATGATAATAGTTCGATCAACTAATACACGAAAGTTGTTTGGAGGGGGTAGCCTACTCATTGCTGCCTTTCGGATGTGACAGCTATGCGACAGGGTGTACGGGCTAGCCTTAGCCCGATGTCTTGGATTGCACAAACATTAATGCAATGATATTTTTATCTCTCATCACATGCCCTCCACTCCCTAGTCTGAAGTGTAACTTCAGATTTAGGGAGTAGAGTCTAGAATAATCCTATCTAGAAGGATTTGAAAAGGCACAATGATGGCTCCGAAACTGATAGGCCATCAATTCGCTATCATTATTTGCTGTTGCACGAAGAGGAAATTCTTCAGATTCTGTGAGCGGCGATTGGGGGAGTCTCTTACGACACCTATTGCGGGAGACTTAACGCTTAAGGCAACTTTCGGATCGCTGTTTAAAGGGGGGAAAGGAGGCCAGGGCGGCATCCTTCCCACAATACTCTTTCTTTCCTTCCATAGAGACCCTTTTCTTTTCTCTCTTTTCCTTTCCACAGATTGTGTTTCGCCCCTTGGCTGGAGAACATGAAGGGCCCAAACGATATTGCCTCGGAGATTTCCGTGGGAGACCTGGAGAGGATCCGCCGGCTTTACAGAGTCCCTGGAGATGTAGTTCTATATGCGCCGAAGGCCGATGATAGGGTTTCGACCGAGTTAAGTCTGGGAGCTTTCTTCTATGAGGAAAGTCTCAGGGCCAGCCTTCGATTTCCTCTTCACCCGTTGGTACAGGAGGTGATGAGGTTCTACAACATCTGTCCAACAATGGTGGTGCCTAATAGCTGGCGCAACCTCATCGGGTTTATTTCGCTCTGTAGTCACACCGGGGTGACTGCGACCCTCCCCATGTTTCGAGTTTGCCACAATCTAGTTTCCGGGAGGGGTTCTGAGGGGTCGTATATCGGTCCCCGGAAGTCATTCAAGATGATCACCGATAATCCATCCTCGATAAAGGAGTGAAAGTCCAGATTTTTTATTGCCGATGGAAACATTGGCTCAGATTTTCCAAGGGGATGGTCGAGCTATGTGAAGATCTAGAGGCGTACCCAAGTTGAGCGAACAGGAGAAGAGGGATCTGGTGACCCTTCGTGGCGGTCGGGTGGTGTCGGCTAGCACCCTGTTAGCAGAGGATGCCCTCTTCACTGCCGAACTCAGCTTTGTCAACCCTCAAGGTGAGCATACTTTTCTTCTTTGGTCATGACGGCTGGTGTGCCCGGTTATTCCTGTCCGATTGACCCGTTTGATGTGTTTCCAGCTAAGAGGTCGGCGTTTGTGGGTCAGATGAAGAAGGAACTGGGCAAGCGCCACAGGGGCTCTGGCTTTATAGAGAGGCATAAATCTAAGAAGAGGCCTCGCCCTTTCTGGCCCCGTCCGAAGGGATCAAAGAAGGATGGTTCCAGCCGCCCTCTCCCATCCCAATAAGAGAGGAAGTGGGGGCGCAAATTAGGGTTGAGGAGTCCTCTCTGCCTGAGAAACGCAGAATGGCAGAGGAAACGGCTGAGGGAGCTGTTGGGATTTTTCCTCTCCAAATTTTAGTCATATCAGATGATGTGGAGGACACATCGCCGGTCGACCTGGCGGTCCCCCCGCACGAGATGCTTCAGTCATTGGCGGTGAAAAGTCCACCGCACGTGAAAGAGGCCCCCGTTCAGGCGGAGGGGTCAAAAGAGGCAGTAGTGGCTGCTGAAGTTCTGACGGAGCTGCCTGCTGAGAGGCCGGTGGAAGTTGTGGTGCCTTCCACCGAGATCTCTCTTCCGCGGCTCCCGAGGACACCACAGGAGAGGTTGGAGTTCAAACGGAGCCTGCCGGAGGCAGAGCGTTGGTGGAAGAGGAAGAAGAAGAATCGTAGAGTCAGGGGAATATTCGGGCCGAGGTTCCTTCGGTCGAGTCCGAGGTATTCGAGGCCGGGCAGATTAGAGTCTTGATAGAGGAGGCCGGGCAGACAATTCCTCAGGTCGGAGCTCTTCAGGCTAGCTCTTCAGTTATGGGCTCTTCCGTCCACAGCTCGGAGTTGGATGATATCCTCACTGCCTTGATGAGGTCCGTTTTGCGCATGGGGGATGGTTCCTTTACGGATGAATATGCAGTCGAGGATATCATCGATGTGGCCTTCCGCCGGCTCGGGGTGCCGAGGGATATTTTCCTTCTCCCAGAAATCAGTAATTCCACTCTCATGACGATGGCTTCAAATTACGTTGCCCGGGTAAGCCACTATACCGGGATTGTAACCCATGATTGGTCAGACCATAGCTTCTCACTTGTATTTTCTTTGCAGAACTCCTTGATCACTAGGGCGCTAATCTGGCGCCTAAATTTTGCCTTTGGGGCCTATGCTCAGGCCAGGAGGGAGGCGGCCGAACTTCGAAAGAGGGTGCATCCAATCGATTCACTTTCTAGGGTCTTGGCGTCCAGCAAAAAGGACTTCAAAAGGGTGACCAAGTCTTTCCGTCTTGCAGCCAAGAGGGCTTCTCGGCTCGAAACTTAGGTCAAAGAGCTCCAGGGCTTTCGCGAGTGATCGGACAAAGCTTGTCTGGAGTTATCCTAGATTAAAGCAGAGCATGACAACAAGGTTAAGGCCACGCAACAGTATTTTGAAAAGAGATGGGACCAACTGAAGGCCAGTCATGCTGAAGATAGAAACAATTGGAGCAGGAGGCTCGAGGAGGAGGAGCACAAGTGTCAGCAGCAGCGAGACCAGCTCATCAGTTTGAATAAAGAACTCGCCGAGATGGAGAATTGGCTGAAATGGTTAAATGGGCGGGTTGCTCGGCTCACCGAGGACCTCGATTACGCTCAGCAGGAAATTGGGGACAAGCAGTCCCGGATTGACGATCTCAAAGAGGGCCTCGCCAAAATCAGTTGGCTAAGTCGAAGGCCTTGGAGAAGGAACAAGAACTAAGCGGCGAACTGGCTCGGTAAGAGGAAGAGGTATGGTGTCTCTCTTTTCGTTCACCTTTAGTGCTTTTATTTCGTCCGTGGGTTTGAGCATTCCGATATTTTGTAGATGGGAAAAATTGAGTTCAAGGTGCGGGAGCAAATTGATGCCTTGGGGGCAGAGCTATCCGCGAGTCGCCAAATAAACCTCGAGCTTCAAGATCGACTAGCTGGAGCCAATGGCCAAATTGCCTCGGCCATGGAGGAATATAAAGGTTCTGCCCAGTTTTCAGAAGAACGTAGAGAAGCCTGCGCCGATGCATTTCGGTTCTGCGAAGAGGAGATTCGAGCAAAGATCTCTCGGGTGCATCCCGAGTGGGATTTATCATTTTTGGATGTCAAACCTTTTGAGGCATGTACCCCGATGGCTGAAGAAGCTGAGTATGAAGATATTTCAGACGTCGATCTTGACGTTATTCTGGGTTCTAGTGAGGCTGTGGCTCCCAAAGGACACTCTTAGCTTGCCGCCGAGGAAACAACGATATTTGAGGTGGGCGAAACAAGCCAAGCCCCCCCCCCCCCCCCCCCCCCTGAAAGGTTACCGAGGAGGCTGCTGGGACCGATCCAACCCCTAATTCTTAAGGGTCACTTGTGTATTTTCGCTTCTCAGATTTGTAATATGGTTGAAATTTTTGATGAATGGGTCTTTCGCCTTCACTTGTTTGCCTTTTTTGGATGATCTCTTTATCTCAAGTTTTATTTCGAATGTGAATGAATTATAATTCATTCGCGATCTTAGGTCAGTTTGGTTCAGACTTAAGTAAACGTCTCAGTCAAGGCTGAGGTATAAGGATAGCTTGGTTTGTCTGAAGTAAAAAAAATTGGCACGCTCGGCTGAGGCATAAAATGGTCTGGTGCTGCCGAGGAACATGGTTCTGGTCCTGCTCGGAGCGGGTAAAGGAATTTGTCTTGCCGAAGTATAGGATAGCTCGGCTTGAAATTGCCGAGAATTGCAGAGGTATCCTGGTTAGGGCCGAGGTTAGATAGTTCGGCTTGTCCGAAGTGAAGAAGCGGGCGTGCTTTCGGTCGAGGTACATGAAGCGGCTTTGCTGAAGAGCACTTCGCCATTGTTAGGGGCATTTACTTCGTTGGCCTTTTCGATGCAGGTCCTTTTAACGTACGCGACAGGCATTTGATCACCATTGGATGGCGTCGTTTTCGAAAGGGGATTTCCTAGGCCTGCCTGTATCTCAAGGACCTGCAGCCGATTTCATGCATTTAAAGCTCTCGATTTGAGATCAGGGGGAGATCTTTTGCCTTTCGTCACGGCTTGGGAAACGCATTTGGTGCACTTCGGAAAGTGATTATTTTCTTTTTCCCTACCACGTAGCAAGGGGATAAAGTGTTTCAAATTTTGGGGCTTCCCTCTTTAATAATTGCCCCGGGCTTGTCTGCCTATAAAATGGAGAGAGTGGGCCGTGTTAGGCTATCTCCCAAGACTTTGTTCTCCTATGAAAATGTTCATGATGTCTGTGTCCCTGAGGTTGAGAGTGGAGAGCCTGAGCTTTCCCTTTGCAAGTCGATTTCCCCCGGATAGTTGGGGTGATAAAGAAGTCGTTGAAGAGCAGCCCGTCCTCAAAAGAGAATTTTGGAGATCATATGGAGAGCGCACGGGAGGTCCACAGAGACCATATGGGGAACGCACGTATGCGCTCCATGTGTGTCCTTCGTCACTTGCCATGGGGACCGTTGGAAATGCAAAGCATGCATATCCCCATGGTAAGGATATACTTTTCCTTCTCCCTTAGGCCGGATCCCTCAGTTTATCCGACCGGGGAATCTTTCGCCATGTGAAGAGGGAGGAGAGCAGTGTGGGCCTGCTGGTCCTATGCCTTTTACAATCGGGCAGTGACCCGCAGCCCAGCATCCCACCTAGGGGGAATGTGTCCTCAGCATCGGCATCCACAGGTCTTCCTCCCATTTTTGGATCTCTTAACTCATCCAGAGGACCTGTGGGTGGCCAGTTTGTTCTTTGGCATCAGCTCGACAGAGCTTGTCTGATTCCCCTAATTTCTTGGGTCTGATATGGAAGCATCGTCGTCGACCGAAGTTGTTCAGTGGAGCTTTTATCTTATTTATTTTCCTATGCTATGATGCTCTTGTAATGCCTCTCAGGAGGTTGTAACTCTTTTCATTGATAAGGAAATAAAGAAAGTTTTTATTCTACCTGCTTCTTTTCCGATATGATTGTGTTGAGAGTTGCTACCCCATCTCATGCTTTTTGTGTCATAGCCTATGTCGGCGGCGCTCTTACTACTTTGTTTTTTGCTAAGACAAATGTTCGGTCCTCAGTGGAGGAAACGTTCATCCCTGTTTAGGTCAGAGGTAGACCTGGGCGGTCCTGTGGACTCATGTGGTAAGCATGATCTCATTTGCAGAACGAGGCAGGTATTTCTTCAGAAAGAAATAGCTCGTATGACCTTACTGTCGGGTGGAAGGAGGTTGCTTACTTCTGCCGAAGTGTCATGGGGCATCCGAATGACGTCGAGGTATTTGAGAGATTGCCCAATCAGGCCGAAGCTTCAGAATTGTGTCCTTTGGTTCGGCTGAGACTTCGGATTTATTCAGGAATATAATGCTTGACTCGACCGAGACTTCGAATAACATGCCACTCGGTATAGACGAGGCATCAGGGAATATATTGCTCGGTTTAGCCGAGGCTTCATAAGGAACATATTTTACTTGGCCCTGCCAAGGTACGGAGATCGTTCGGCGTTGTCGAGGATTTACGAACCCGCCTCTTATTGCGACTGTAGATTCGGGCATGGACGGCCAAAAAGGGTGGAGAGCTATCCGAGCGATGCAAGGGCGCCCAAGGCCCGTCAATCGGCCACCTTCGAAGTGGGCAGACCGAGCCATGTTTCTCCAGTGCCAGCCGTCGATGCCCCTTTTTCCTCTTCTCTGTGTTTTTTCGAGGATATTTAATTCGAAGGAGCTTGGCAGACTCTCGAGGATATTTAATTCGAAGGGGTCCGGCATATCAAAGGGAGTCTGGTCCCAAAAAGGGGAGCCTCTTGAGTGCCCCGTCGCTATTTATTGATCCTCTTCGATGAGGGGGCGCAACTCTTCGTTTCCTGCGAGCGCCCACTGAGGTGGTGACGCGTGGCGAGTTTCCGTGAGTTGAAATTGATGGCCCGGGCAATCAAATACTCGTCAGAAGTATTTAAATACGGATGGGGGATGCCATCGTTAATCACTTTTTCAGCTGATCTTCTAAAATTTTTGGATACTGAGATGGCTTTCGGAGGTGAGGGGCGATCGATCGAAGCGCCAAGCAGCGGCGTCAATGGGCCATGGGGGGCCCCATAGGAGTCGCACTATGGTAACCGTTGATGGGGAGGTATTGGCGTCACTATTCGTAGACCGCGAGCAACTCCAGAGAGCGGCCGAGCAATACCTGGCTATTTCTATGAGAGAGACGAGCTCCTTCATCGGGCCAACAACCAGCTGGATGGGCAAGTAGCATCCCTTCAGTGACAGATTGCTGAGTCAGCTCTGTGGCATGGGGGGAGCTCGGCAGCGCCCGGAGAAGATGACAAACCCCAGTGAGGGTTCATGTACGCCCTTTTCAATGAATGGAATAGAAACCTTCGGCAACCTTTGTATTCGGTGCTACCCTTGAAATGCTTGTTCTCGTTATATCGGACACACAACAAGATATTCCTTTAGGGATCTTTGGGGATCCTGGCGAGGCTAGGGTATTGCGTCCCCATTTTAGTTGGGGGCTAGGGTAGATATCTCGGCTCGGACCGAGGCATAAAAATAACGTTCAGTTATACTAAATCGAAAGGAGATACCTCGGTTTATTCCGAAGTATGGAGGCAATCTCGGCTTAGGCTGAAGAGATTGAGGAGATCGGGGCCAAGGGGGCCGAGGTATAGCCGACAGCTAGGCTTCGTTGAAGTTTGAGGGAGCCATTTGGGCATGACGAGGCTTTGGGAAGCTGCTCGAGTCATGATAAGGCTTTAAGAACCGTGGGGTGTATTCCTGATGACGCCATGGCATGGGGAATATCATTCAGCCCTGCCGAAGTTTAGAGACTATTTGGAGATCATTCGGTTCGGTCGGGGCTTGCAAGCTGCCCGAATCCGACCGAGGTTTACGAGATAAGTAAGATACTTCAGCCAGCAATAGAGTGTCTTGGTTCGGTTCTGTTCGAGGCAAGAGGTTGGTTCTTTTTTTGACCAAGGTGATGGAAGAGGCTTATGACTTATCAGAGAATGCCTCGTTTTCTTTCTTGAGCATTTAATTCTTTGGTCGTTTCCCATGCAGGGTTATTTTGCGCACGCGCCAAGCAATCGATCGTTATTGGACAACGTTGCTCTTGTCAGAGGATTTCCCAGATCTATTCATATTTCGAGGATTTGTGGGCAATTCGGGGCATTTAAGGCTCTTGATTCGAGATCAGAAAAAGATTTTCTGCCTTCTGCCCGCAACCGGAAAATGCACTTAGTGCACCTCGAGACACGATTTCTTGCTTCCCTGGATGTCGTGTGGCCTCATGGGCTTCGGCTCTGGTCGAGGCTTTATATAATGCGTCACTCGGTGTTGCCGAGCCTTCAAAGAATAGTATTACTCGGTGTTGCCGAGCCTTCAGAGAAGACATCACTCGGTGTTGCCAAGCCTTCAGAGAAGATATCACTCGGTGTTGCCGATCCTTCAAGATAGTATTACTCGGTGTTGCCGAGCCTTCAAATAATAATATTGCTCGGTTGTAGCCGAGTCTTCGGAAATGTATCACTCGGTTGTAGCTGAGGCTTCAGGATTATATTTTACTTGGCACTGCCAAGGTACGGAGTCCTCTCAGCCCAGCTGGGATATATTTTACTTGGCACGGCCAAGGTCCGGAGATCGCTCGGCCCGGCCGAGGATTTATAAAGATTATATTTTACTTGGCGCTGCCAAGGTACGTAGTGCTCCCAGCCTAGCTGGGATATATTTGACTTGGCGCAGCCAAGGTACGGAGATCGCTCAGTCCGACCGAGGATTTATAAAGACTATATTTTACTTGGTACTGCAAAGGTACGGAGTCCTCCCAGCCCAGCTGGGATATATTTTACTTGGCGCGGCCAAGGTCCGGAGATCGCTCGGCCCGGCCGAGGATTTATATGACTTGCTTTTCATTGTAGCTTTCAAGGAGAGTTATAAGAATTTTGCAGGCCTTTTAAAAACCAAACTTAATTCAATGAATAAAAAATGAGGTTAGCAAGAGTGTACTTTTATTGATGATATGCACGGAGATTATCCGAGTTCCATGTCCGAGGAATAGATTTTCCACTTAGCTCTTGGAGTTTATAGGTACTGGGCCCGACGACTTCTGCCACTTGATAGGAGCCTTCCCAGTTCGGAGATAGCTTTCCTTGCTCCGTTGCTTTGGAGACGGACGCCTTTCGAAGGACAAGATCGCTGGGCGAGAAAGATTTCCCCCTGACTCTAGAGGCATGATAATGAGCCACTCTCTGCTGGTAGGCAGCTATTCTGATCCGCGCTTTCTCTCTGATCTCCTCTAGTAGGTCGAGGTTGGCGCGGAGTTGCTCGTCATTAGACTCCTCCGAATAATCTTCTATGCAAGGGGAAGGGAGCCCAACCTCCACAGGAATAACAGCTTCAGTGCCGAAGGCCATTTTGAAAGGAGTTTGGCCCGTGGGCGTCCTCTCGGTGGTTCGGTAAGCCCACAACACGTGGTGGAGCTCTTCTGCCCATTTGCCTCGTACTCGATTTGTAGGGAAAACTTGCTTTTCCTATGCACAAGATCTCAAGGTGGAAAGCATGTAATTCAATTTTAATATTCACATTGAATATAAATTAAAGCATATTAGCAAATCTGAAATTTAAGAGTATGTAAAAATAAGTTTAAAACAATACCTCTCGATGCGGAAGCTATAGATGACGAACGTAGTAGATCTGATCTGCAGGGAGAAGTTCCTACTCGTGCCTTGCAAGAGCCGCATGCGCCGCTCCTCTATATCACACGCACGCCTGTCGCCTGATGTATGTAGACAGGAGGAGGAATCCTAGAATAATAGAAGGAGAACTCTTCTCCCTAAGAAGAGAATCTCTTCTTGATTGAACTTCTTTTTGACTTTCTGTGATTGAAGACGATCAGCTTTCATAGAAAAATCTCTGCCAATTTTCTTCTCATCTCTGTTCCCCCTTTTGCTTCGTATTTTATACACACTGTAACGTTTACGATCGTATTCTCCTAAAAATCTTTCTCACCGTAATCCTTTCACAAAGGATCCGATCAGATAAGATAGGGATCTTATCCTTTCGTAAAACTACTTATAAAACTAATTTTGGAATTCTATTTTTATGTAGGCTTGAAGAGCTCGTCGAGAACTTTCCAATGCACCTGACCGATTCAAAATCGGAGTTCAAACAGAGAAGATATGAGTAGATAAATATCAAAAGCAAAAACTCACCGTCGCATAGATTTTGACACACATGTGGCGCGCGCACGGCACGCCATGTGTCGCGGCCAAGAGTCTGCGCTGACAGCATAGGGCAGTGCACGTTAGCCCACTGCTAACATGCACAGACACTTTAATTATTTTTTTAAAAAAAATACAGAATTAATTCAATCAATTTCGTTTGAAGTCCAAATTCAAATCCGAAAGAAGCTACTCGTAGCTCTTGAACCATACTTCGCATTAGGCCTATCCGAGCTCCAATCCAAAGTGATTTATGAATTTAAAATTCATAAATAAACTTTCAGAGGCTCTATTAGAAATCCAGATCGAACCACTTCGAACCCGGATCCAAACCACTCTGTTGTCAGACCAACCATTGGTCCATGGTTCAAATTAACTTCATACCAGATTCATATCATGTCCCAGAATTCTATTTGAGTTACTGACTAACTCAAATCACCTTCGAAGTAGGTGCTGCTGCTAATGCCTAGTCTAGCTAGACATAGCCAGAACAAACCCTGTATGACCCATCTGATTGAGTCCCACTCAAATCAGTGATCATGCATGCGTACAAGTCATCCGACTATGTGCGTGACTCCATAGGTTCGAACCTAAGCCGGTGGCATAGGAACTCTTCCTATACTAATCGATGTGACCATCTAGCTATGGTTCCCGACGTCCTGATAGATCGAATTTGCACAAGGCAATATTCAGGAACCCAGGATATGGTTGCCGCATAATTCATCCCCTTGTCCTAGTACTCAAGGCGAATACGGAGTTAACTGCCAACTCCGAGAAAATCACCCAAGTATGTTTCAATACAATGAATCTTGTGACACCTCACAAAGATTACCTTGGCCAAAGTTTTGCTAAATTAAAACATAGTTCGAGCACTCTCTCTAACACTTAGAGTGGACAATCCCATCTTGACTCATCACTGACCCAATAAGTACTTGACTGCACCCAGCAACCTTCCATCACCTGATTAAAAATTCGGGTGGTCCAGTGCCTAAGCACAGTGAGTTGCTTATCAAGTCAACATGATAGTCTCATGTCAAAGGGACACTTATACCATTGCCTTTCTGTGAGTTGCTCCAGGCAGTTGAGCACTCAGCAGAGGTGAGTCACTGCTCAGTGAATGTACTCCTACACTCACCCACATGTCATACCAGTATTATACACTATTTGGCTTAAGAGAACAAACCAACCCATATGGTACACAATGACCTACACTTGATTACGTCATCGTCCTAGGTAACGACGTATCATTTGACCGCAAACAGATTAAGAGTTACTCAACAATTCCTCCATTATCGAATACATGTAACTCTAAGGACTACAACATATTAGAATTCTACTGGAAGATGTAAACTATATGTTGTACTGCCAAAATTGACTTTTATTTATTGAATAAATCATGTACATATACATCAACTCATAACCATCTACAAGCTAGACAATTGGCTGTAGGACACATTTTCTAACACGATTGAGACGAGCTTTGATTCCCTGCAAGAGGGTTCGGTTGGTTACCTCAGCTTCTCCATTAAGTTGGGGATGTTCCATCGATGTGAGGCGATGAACGATGCCATGATCCTTGCAGAATTCCCAGAACTTGGGATTATCGAATTGCTTTCCATTGTCAGTGATGATTGTGTGGGGAAGACCGAAATGACAAATAATGGACCTTCAGACAAATCTTTAGCCCGAGCCTCGGTGATCTGGGCAACTGCTTCGGCTTCAACTCATTTGGTGCAGTAATCAATCGCAACAAATAAGAACTTACTTTGTCCTGTTGCAAGGGAAAAAGGACCGAGGATATCCATTCCCCACTTGGCGAAGGGCCAGGGGGATGATATAGCGGTCAAGTGAGTAGAAGGGAGTCTTTGGATGTTAGAATGTCGTTGACATGAATCGCAGGCTCGGACAAGGTTGTTGGCATCTTTCTGCATAGTCGGCCAATAATATCCTTGGCGAAGTATCTTATGGCATAAAGCTCTGCCGTCGAGGTGGTTGCCGCATATGCCTTCATGAACCTCCCGAAGAGCATAATCAGCCTCCGAAGGTCGGAGGCATTTAAGCAGAGGCATAGAGAAGGATCGTTTGTATAGCCGATCGTCAATCAAGACATAATGGGAGGATTGCATCTTCAATTTCCTTACCTCTTTTCGGTCAGCAGGTAGTAGCCCTTCTTTGAGATATTTATATATGGGATCTGCCCAGGATGGCTCGGTGTCGACTCGCATCATCTGATCAGAATCAGCGATGCTGGATTTCTCCAGGACCTTCAGATGAAATTTTCGCTCAAAGTCCATTGAGTCCGCAGTCGCTAGGCGAGATAAGAGGTCGGCGCGTGCAATTTTCTGCCCTTGGTATCTGAATAATTTCAAATTCAGTAAAATGGGATAACAAATCATGCACCTTTTGCAAATACCGAACCATATTCAGCTCTCGGGCTTCGAATTCTCCTCGTACTTGGCCTACCACTAATTGGGAGTCATTGTAAGCGTTAGCTTCTCGACTTTGAGCTCCCGAGTGATGCGGAGTCCAGCAATTAGGGCCTCGTACTCTGCTTCGTTATTGGAAGTTGGGAAGGAGAAACAGATGCCATACTCAAACGTCGCTCCTTCTGGACTAGTGATGACAAGACCCACGCCAGAGCCGTTCACACTGGAGGATCCGTCGGCATGAAGCAACCACAGAGCGTTGAGCTTCGGTTGCTCAGGGGAACCTGAGGTAGAGCCATCCTCGGGTATGGTACACTCCAGGAGGAAATCTGCCAGGACTTGGGCTTTAATGGCTGGACGAGGATAGTATTGAATGTCATGCTCACTCAGCTCCACAGCCCACTTGGTCATTCTTCCTGAGGCCTCCGGGCGATGGATGATAGATCTGATAGGTTGGTTGGTCAGAACCACCACGGTATGCGCCTGAAAATATGGTCGCAGCTTCCGGACTGATGTCACCAGGGCCAAGACCACCTTCTTGATCCGGGTATACCTTGTCTCGACATCCCTGAGCAATTTGCTGGCATAATAGATCGGCCTCTGAACCTTGTTATCCTCCCTGACTAGCACTGAGCCGATGGCACTCTCAGAAACCGCCAAATATAAGCTCAGCGTTTCTCCTTGCTTCGGACTGCTAAGGAGAGGTGGTGAGCCGAGGTATCTTTTAAGATCTTCGAAGGACTTCTGGCAATCCGAGGTCCATTGAAAATTCTTCGCCGACCGGAGAGCTTTGAAGAAGGGGAGGCATTTCTCGGCCGATCGAGCAATGAAGCGGTTGAGGGCCGCTATCCTCCCAGTGAGACGCTGCACTTCCTTGACCGACACCGGAGGGATCATTTGCTGCAGTGCTTGGATTTTTTGGGAGTTCGCTTCAATTCCCCGCTGTGAAACCATGAAGCCCAGGAGCTTGCCAGAATTAACTCTGAAAGCACATTTAGTTGGATTGAGTTTCATCTGGTACTTCCGGAGTGTTGTGAAGCTTTCCGCAAGGTCCTCCACATAGTGGGGTGCCTCCTTGCTCTTCACCAGCATATCATCAACATACACCTCCATATTCTGACTGATTTGCTCCTTGAAGATTTTGTTGACTAACCTTTGGTAGGTCGCACCTGCATTTTTTAGACCAAAAGGCATAACTCGGTAGCAATAGATACCTCGATCGGTGATGAAGGCTGTCTTTTCCTCATCTTCGGGCGCCATTCGGATTTGGTTGTACCCTGAATAGGCATCCATGAAAGTCAGCATCTGATGGACCGATGTCACATCTACGAGTTGGTCAATTTGAGGGAGAGGAAAACTGTCCTTCGGGCAAGCTTTATTGAGGTTGGTGAAGTCGATGCAGATCCTCCTCTTGCCATTTGACTTTTTCACCATGACGACATTTGCCAACCAGTCGGGGTAGTTGACCTCCCGGATAAAGTTGGCTTTGATGAGCTTGTCCACCTCTTCCTCGATAGCTTTCTGATGCTTAGGGGCAAAGCTTCTTTTCTTCTGTTTGACCGGTCGAAATGTCTCGTCCATGCTGAGGTGATGGACTAAGACATCTAGACTAATCCCTGGCATGTCTGAGGCAGATCAGGCGAACACATCGGCATTCTCCTGAAGGAAATTGATTAAGTCTTGCCAAAGCTTTCCCTTTAGCTGTGACCCAATCTTTATGGTTCGGTCGGGCCGAGCTTCATCCAGCGGCACTTCCTCCAGTTCCTCGGCTGGTTCTTCTCGCTGCTCAGTGAAGTCTTCACGAGCATCTAGCCCATCCACCTCGGGCTTCCTGGACTGCAAGTCGGCGACAAAGCAATGTCGTGCAATAATCTGGCTACCCCGAACAACCCTTACTCCCCATTTAGTAGGAAATTTCATGGCAAGATGGGGAATAGAAATGATGGCCTTAAGGGATATTTGCCCCGGCCTGCCGAGATGGCATTGTAGGGGGACCGAAGCTTAGTCACGAGGAAATCCATGAGCATAGTAACTATGCGAGGCTAGGTGTCAGCTCAGACCGTCAGAGTAATGACTCCCTCAGGGGTTATAGGGTCGCCCATGAAACCCACCAGAGTAGATTCCACGACTCGGAGGCTTTCCGCCTAGAGTTTTAGTCTCACAAAGGCATCGAAGTACAAAACATTAACGGAGCTTCCGCTATCAATTAAAATGCGGTGTACATCGTAGTTGTTCATATTCAAAAATACAACCAAAGCATCATCAGGGGTGTTGTACCTCCCGCAGGTCTTCATCAGAGAAAGCAAGCTCGTCGATTCGAGCCTTCTTCGGCAGATTTTCCTCCTCACTTGGCCCATATGATGGAGAGTCGATCGCCGCTATCATGTTGACATTAGCAATGACCGATGGATTCGGCGGAGGAAGCTGGCGTGGTTCAGGTTGACGACCTCCCTCATTCGCTGGCTCAAACGGCCCTCTGAATCGGTCTAATATGCCCCACCGGATTAGACGCTCGATTTCATTCCGGAGCTGCCAGCACTCTTCAATATCATGCCCGTGGTCTCGGTGGAAGTGGCAATACTTGGTCATGTCCCTCCGGACACCATTACCTTGGAGAGGAGGAGGCCAACGAATCTGGCGCTCGATCTCTATCAGAATCTGTGCCCTCGGCGTAGTAAGAGGGGTATAGCGGTCGAACCTTTGAGCTGGGCTCCGGGTCCGATCTCGAGGCGGCGGCGGAGGGGCTCCATGGCGGCGAGGCGGGCTAGCGTGGCGGTAGGCTCGATGCTTGTCAGAGCTTTTCACCTTCTTCTCCTTCTGCTGCTCGGACTGAGCCGACCTTCTCGACTCCTCGACTCTGGCGTACTTGTCCACCAGAGACATCATGTTCAAAAGGCTCTTTGGGTAGTTAACCTCCAGGGCCAAATAAAAGTCTCCCGCCTTTGATACCCCTCCGGCCAAGGTGGACATGGCCACCTCGTGATTGAGGTGGTCGACTTCTAGCAGGTCCGTGTTGAAACGGCCAGGTAGTTCTTCAAGGATTCCCCCTCTCTTTGCTTAACTTTCGAGAGGAAATCAGATCTCTGCCGGTGATGATGGCTGTTGATGAACTAGCTGATAAATAGACAGCTCAGCTCATCAAAAGAGTTAGTAGAACCTGGCTTCAGGCTGTTGAACCAGGTTCGAGCAGACCCTCTAAGGGTAGAGGGGAAAGCACGACATAGAATCGCATCTGACGCTCCGTGGAATATCATGATGGACTTGAAGCTGCAGAGGTGATCATCGGGATCAGTAGATCCGTGGTAGAGCTCGATGGTAGGAAGCTTGAAATGAGGGGGAATCACTTCCCTCATGATCCTTCGGTGAAGGGGATGCCCTGATCCATCTTCGGCTGGGACAGAGGAGCCTGCCTGATGGCGTCTAACTCCTGACGCCATTCCCGTCGCATCTCCTGTATCTGTTGCATGATTCCCTCGTCCAGTGTGATAGGAGGGATCGGGTGATGGGATGGCGGCAGCGGTGTCGAATCTTGGGAGGACACCAGGGAGTGGGAGCGAGCCCGATGGGATCTGAGCGGGCTCCCTCCTCTGGCCTGGTGGGGCATTTGCTTCGCCCCTGCAGGTCGGTGAAGGTAATCCGCTGCCTCGAGCGGATTAGAGGGAAGAGTTGCTGGAGGAATGGGGGCGGCCTCTTCTTCATGAAGTGGCGGAACAGGAGCCGCCGGATAGGGAACCCTTTGAGCTCCTTGACAAGCTGGGTGAGGGTCTGTACCTGCTGAACCAGAGCGGCGAACTGGTCCAGGGTCACTGCCAGGGCTGACGGTGAAGGGGTTTCAGCTGGTGGCGATAGCAAGGGCTCCGCGCCATTGGTCAGATCAGGCCTCTGAGATGCAGCCTGATCCTGAGCCTCAGAGGCGGCTCTCTTGTAGTTGGCCATTAGAGGATTTTTCTTTCGATCTGGATCCTTGTCTCATAGAATACAAGTTTACGGGACTTGCAGCCCTTCCTCTAGCGCCAATCTGTTGTTGCGGAAATCCGTTCTCCGACTCGGGTGCTGTTGGGGCTTCGAATCCGAGCTCGACTCCTGGCCGGGACCTGCAAAACTGTCCTCGAGCAGAGGGTGGTTTAGGGGGGTACCCTCTGCGGAAGACCCTTCGACGCCCAAGTCAGTGGAGATTCACAGCAAGCAGACAAATGAGGAGAAGGATCCCCGAGGAAGAGTTCCTCTAAGGGTGGTGCTAGGAGCTTTGTCTGAGCTCTAATGGAGTTTTTCTCAAAGTGTGAGTGAGTGAAAGAGATGTGTCTTGAGTGTGTAAAATGGCATACCTGAGGGGATCCGAGGCTGTGATATTTATAGGTGATCACCTAATTCCTTGGACACGTCACAGAGGGTCTGAAAGTTGTTGGGATTCGAAGCTGATTCGAATCAGGCTGTTATAGGACCGGTAGGATCCGTATCCGGTTGGTTAGAGGATCAACGGCCAGGAAGAGCAGACTGTGCTTCAAGATTCAGCGACTACATAGGCTCTAAGCCATTTCTGGTAGCGTAGGCATGATTTCCTATTTGGAATCTTGTTAATTTAAGTGCATTTCGCAGAGGTGCTTGAGTACCTCGGTTGCACCGAAGTATAAAAGATGGCTGAATATGCCGAAGTATGGTGAGACTCAATTTACCGAGGTATGGGATAGTTCGGCCTTCTTGAGACACAGAATGGCTTGGCTATCCGAGGTATAACGAGGTTTGGCCTACCAAAGCACAAGATTGTTCGGTGGCGATAGCTCGGCCTATGGGGGTATGATAATAGCTCGATCAGCCGAGGTATAATAATAGTTCGGCCAACTGATACACGAAAGCTGTTTTGAGAGGGTAGCCTACTCATTGATGCCTTTCGGATGTGACAGCTATGCGAAAGGGTATACGGACTAGTCTTAGCCCGATGTATTGGATTGTACGAACATTAATGCAATGATATTTTTACCTTTCATCATATTTATATAATTTTTTTATTTGATGTTAATTTATTTTAAAATACTTATATTATATTATTAAAAACATATAAATAGCCTCTTGATTTAGTAGCCATGAGGAAGCTAAATCCACGATCCATACCAAAAGACACGTCAGCCACCAAAGAGACGTGCCAAACTTTCTTGAAAAGATCTATGCATCAAACGATAGATTGGCCGATGGCGAGTCACGCTCGTCCAATGACCGCAGTAAAGGCCCGCCCGAAGGCACTCGTTCATAGGGCGGAAGGATTGTGATGTAGATCCGACCGCTCCTTCGTTCGCTGGATTCACGGGACGCTCGGAGGACAACAACCGCAAAGGAGCGACCGGTGGTTTGCCAAATGGCAAAAGTCTGGCTTTTGGAGCCGGAAACCGGATGACTCTTATTTTATTATTCTATTCTAAATATTATATTTTATATATCAGGTTTAATTTATCCTAAATTGATATGATTATTTGGCTGTACAAATAAAAGTAAAAGTCTTTATCAAGGCGGTGCAAGAAGTGCTCGTCAAACGTGTCTATTGTTCAGGCATCTATGTAAATATATAAAAAAGTATATAATTCAATAGATTATGATAAAAATGTCTGAATGAATGCATGATTAATAGTCATCTTCAATGCATACATCCATCTTTTTTTATCAATACGAATAAATGATCACATTATTCTGATATAAATTAAATTTAATATATCAAAATATAAAATTTATTATAAAATAACAGAACATGATCATCAAAATATCAATCTCACTATTCAATATAGCAAATTACAACAAAAGCAATTCAATTGGTTGCAACACTTGCTTCTTGATAAATATGTCAAATTAAAGGCATACAGAAAATATGAACAAAAGCCTAAATATCACGTAAAAGAGAATAATGAAATGAACAGAGATTCACATTTTGCCTAATTTTAACACAAAAAAAAAAAAAAGTCTTCCTCAATAATTAATCGATAAAAATTAAAATAATAAATAATATAAATAATGTCAGTCTATGCCGTATGAAACTCTATCATCCGTTCGTACATGATGCATAAAGTCGTTCGCTTACCGTCCAATCCTGGCCCTATCCACATGGGCCCATCCTTTTGAATTATTGCGAGGCAGCCGCCGCCAGCCGTGAGCCGTGACCGAAGTCACGTGAAAGATTCCTTTAGCTCCGCTGTAACGAAAAGGACTTGAGCCGAGACGAGACGAAAGTATCTTCAGCCGTGCTGTTAGTGGTGGAATTTTTACTATTTTGTTTGTAATTCAGGGAAATTTTAGGTATAAGGTTGCATGTACTCTATATCATGGAATTAATAAATAAAATATATGCACTAGAGAAAAAGTGTTTTAATTTTTTAATGAGAGTCCAGTTGATCTGAAATTATAGATAAAAAAATCTTATTTTAAATATTAGAGTTCAATCAAATTAAAATGTGGATCGGATACAGAGATTTTTTAAAAAAATATAATTAAACAGAGGACTGACGTACCATCTATGACTTCTTGGGCAGTTTTTGAAACAGAAAATAAAGAAAATATTTTTTAAATATTTTTTATCCTCAAAAGTAATAAGCCTCAAAAGCTATAGTTAAAGAAAATAATTTTAAAAAAATTAATTAGAAAAAATAATTCATATTTAATCATAAGTTATCTTAATTTATTCACGAAAGATTTCAAAAATAATTAGAGCTATCCCTCGATGATAAAATTATATTTAAAAAAAAAAATTTCTTTCAGCTATTTTCAGAATAAATGTTATTATGTATACTTATCTAGAAATAGCTTTTTGGAACGAAACAATGTCTTAATGTTTAGAGGTTGATCGTTTATGGCCTATCAAAAGATTAAATTATCACGAATCAATTTGGTGGAAATCTGAGCACCTAAATGCGTTTATAATGAATACCTATAGAATACTTTATTTTTATAGGGTATAGATTTTTCCTCATGAGACAACTTGATTTATTTAGACAATCAGTTATTTGAAAAGAATAGAGGGATTATTTGGTTTAAGTGTCTTAATTAAAAATAATTTTGTAAAATACAATGAGCATATAATTTATTTTAAAAAATAATTAGACTTTTAATTGAAATCAATATAAAGCCAACTAAAAAGATTTAATCATGTGCCGGCATGTATCACCAAAAATAAGGCTAAAATAGTTGAAATATACTTAAAAATAAATTAAATCAATCAAAATAAAACTTATAAGGGATTTTGTAAGTGAATGCATTAGGTATGGTTTTGCCTCTAAGATTTGATATGTATTTAAAGATATGAAGGATTTCTCTCCATGCATGTAAGAACCAGACATACTCCCACATGCATGCCATATTTTTAAATGCCAAAAAATATAACATCATATCGCATGAGGTGGAATTCAAACACGTGCTAAGGAAAGCATTCATTTCACCTCCCCCTCACTTATTGGTGCACGAATATTACTAAATAAAATAAAGTTTTAAATTTTATATATATATATGTATGTATATATAT
The DNA here is from genome assembly GCA_900491605.1 of Calamus simplicifolius. Lineage (NCBI taxonomy): Eukaryota > Viridiplantae > Streptophyta > Magnoliopsida > Arecales > Arecaceae > Calamus > Calamus simplicifolius. The sequence continues at coordinate 81,301 of UESW01004458.1, forward strand.
ATATATATATATATTGGAATGGAGCACCACATAGGCAAAAGCAAAAAGTCCCGCCCTAGCACTCCATCTTGGCCCTGTCATTTATGGCTGTCACGTAGGCCAGCATCTAATGGAGTAGAGCGTCACGAAAGTGGAGGAAGGGAGAAGTCCAAGTTGGCCTCTTCCCGGCCTCTTCCAAGTCGGCCCCGCCTCAGCACATTTAGTGGCCTCTTCCAAGTCGGCCCTGCCTTGGCCCTCCCTTCCAAGTCGGCCCGCATCATTTAAGTCAGCCCGGCCTTGGCATCGTCCTACTCTTCCAAATCGGCCCCGCCTCATTCAAGTTGGCCTCTTCCAAATCGGCCCGCCTCATTTAAGTCGCCCTCTCATTCAAGTCGGCCCAGCCTTGGCATCGTCTCGTCCCGGCCTCTTCCAAGTCGGCCCCGCCTCGGCAACGTCTTCCACAGCCACATCATGTCTCTCGCACAAAGGCATTTATGGTCACGTGCTCGGCCACCTCGGCCCCGGCCATGAACAGTGCCATGCAAGCACTCTATAATCAACACTTTATAAAGGACAGCTGGCTTCAACTCCCAACTCTTCCATCTTAGACAGATGTGTGGCTCGTGATGGTGATGAGACTCCACCACCTTTATCTCTTTTCTCTGCAGCGATCAAATCAAGTGGCCACCCACTCTGATGGAACTTGACCCACCAACCAGCTGCAGCCACCCACTTTGATGGGATTTAACCTGTAGCCCTGACATGTCAAAGGAGGAAGCAAAGCCCTGTCATCACCTTAAATGCTCTTACAAGTGGCAGAACCCCATGCCTCACAGACATCATCTCTGACACTTCACCCATCAAAGTCATCATTACAAGGCCTCAACCACTCAAGCCAGATAAACTCTAAGCACCTATAAAATGGGTAAGAGGGACCCCCGACCAGGTAACTAAGAACTGATAACCACAACAATACTCTTAAACGCTCATTTTTGCTCACAGAGAGCTCTTCTCTGAGCCTCTCTCTCTTTCTTTTCGAGCTTCCTCAAGCTCACGGCTGTTGCCCAGAGCACTGACTTGAGTGTCGGAGGGTCCTGCCGGAATCTCCGGCCCTCGGGACTTTTTGCAGGCTCCCAGACGCGAGAAGCTCACCGAAAGATCCCGAGCTCACTGGAGAAGGCGACCGGACTCTCGCGGATGTTTGAGGGGGGTGATCTGGCAGCATCAGATTGGCGCGCCAGGTAGGGGGAGAAAGCAGAGTTCTGTGACACTAAGCTACAAGCTCTCACTCCCTCTACGACAACAATGGTGGATAAAAATATGATGATGACAAAGACTCATGGAGCTTCCGCCAGTACGCTGGGGGGCACCCTCAACAAGCTGACCGGCAAGAGGCCGGCTCTCTGCCCCATCGTCACCACTATCTCGGGCCATTCAGGCAGAGCATCGTGCCACTCTTACTCTGCAAGTCCAAACATCAACGGCAGCTATCCAAAAGCTGCGGAAGCGATATTTCACGGCCATACAACAACAAACAAGAGCCCATGCTGCTCCTTTAGTTGTCGCTCAAGCCATCCACCATCCATCCAGTGAGAGATCTCTCCAGTAAGAGAATCACCACTGTCATATTTCTCTAGAGCTCAACGGCATCAGAGTAACCTCAAACTCAAGCTCATCGGCAATTAAGGCTCAGGCTCATTAGCCAGCAAGAGCAGCCAATCCAAACCCAAGACCTCCTGCGGTTTCCATTCCAGTTGCCCTTGGATTTCAGCGCCCCCCACCTTCAATCAACATAGTTTCCTGGGGGCAGGTCATCAACTCAGCAGAAGGAGACCAATTTCTTTAAAGAAAAAACTCTCAAGCCTGTAATTGACGTCGACATCGAATACGACGCAAAGGCAAACAACTACAAAAAAGCTAAGTATACTACACTTTGAGAAAAAAAGTTTCTTTTCATTAGTGTCTGAATGCATTACAGGAAACCGATAAAATTAACCTCTCAAAAAAGGCTCTCAATGGTCCTGCGATCATAAGGTCACCCCGGGCCGGCCGCGAAACCCCCACGGCGGTTCAAGACCTATGGTTCCAGTGACCTCGAGTCACCTCCCGGACCAGCACACAAGCACTTAAGGCAGTTTTGGAGGAGCTCAGCGGCATCGCAGCTAATGGATACCAATCGGCCTGGCTAGCATACGCCCTGAGTCAGTTCAAATCCCTAACAGCCCGTACCCGCTTGAGTCACATCCCGGACCAGCACACAAGCACTTAAGGCGGTTCCGGAGGAGCTCAACGGCATCGTGGCTAATGGATACCACTCGGCCTGGCTAGCATACGCCCCGAGTCGGTTCAAATCCCTAACAGCTTGTACCCGCTTGAGTCACCTCCCGTACTAGCACGCAAACACCCAATGCGGTTCCGAAGGAGCTCGACAGCATTGCGGCTAACGGGACACCACTCGATCTGACTAGCATACGCCCTCGAGTCGGTTCAAGTCCCTTACAGCCCATACCCGCTCGAGCCACCTCCCAGACCAGCACATAAACACCCAAGGCAGTATCGAAGGAGCTCGACGGCATCGCGGCTAACGGGACACCACTCGGTCTGGCTAGCATACGCCCCCGAGTCGGTTCAAGTCCCTAATAGCCCGTACTTGCTTGAGTCACCTCCCGAACCAGCACATAAACACTTGAGGCAATTTTATTTTAGCCCCCGCGGCTCTATTTTTGCTTCAGCAATTTTATCTTAGCCTCAACGGCTTTATCTATGCCTCAGCAGCATTATTGCAGCCTCAATGGCTTTATCTCTGCCTCAGCGGCATCATCTCTACCTTAGCGGCATCATTGCAGCCTCCACGGCTCTATTTCTGCTTCAGCAATTTTATCTCTGCCTTAGCGGCATCATTGCAGCCTCCACGGCTCTATTTCTGCTTCAGCAATTTTATCTCTGCCTCAGCGGCATCATTGCAGCCTCCACGGCTCTATTTCTGCTTCGGCAATTTTATCTTAGCCTCAGCAGCATCATTGCAGCCTCTGCGGCTCTATTTCTGCTTCAGCAATTTTATCTCAGCCTCAGCGGCATCATTGCAGCTTCCACGGCTCTATTTTTGCTTCAGCAATTTATCTCAGCCTCAGCGGCATCATTGCAGCCTCCATGGCTCTATTTTGCTTCGGCAATTTTATCTTAGCCTCAGCGGCATCATTGCAGCCTCCGCGGCTCTATTTCTGCTTCGACAATTTTATCTCAGCCTCAGCGGCATCATTGCAGCCTCCACGGCTCTATTTCTGCTTCAGCAATTTTATCTCAGCCTCAGCGGCATCATTGCAGCCTCCACGGCTCTATTTCTACTTTGGCAATTTTATCGTAGCCTCAACGGCTTTCTCTCTACCTCAATGGCATTTTTGCAGCCTCAATGGTATTATCTTAGCCTCAACGGCTTTACCTTTGCCTCAGCGGTGTTATTGTACCTCATCGGCTTTATCTTTGCCTCAGCGTCTAACTAACGAGCATTCCCCCAAAAATTGGCATACGCTGCTTTGAGTGGCGAGCATAACGTAATTAATTTACCTCCAAATTTCTTAAAGTTCTACACTCATTTCGCTTAGCTGATGCATGGCACACAAGCTCAAGAAGTGTGGGGGCCAATTGACCCCAATAAAGACAACAATTTTTGGATGACATCCTCTCAAGATAGCAATTTTCAGACGATTTTCTTAGGCGGCCACTGCGGCCTTCTTGGAAGCGGCCTCACTATTCTACTTGGCTTTCTTTTCAAAGGGCATGATGGGTATTAAATATTTCATCCACGATATTGCTCCCAGTTGCACAAGTATCTCGTCATAATGAAGAAAGAGAACAAAAAGAAAAAAGGGTCTGTCACGTGCGGGGTTCTCCGAAAGGCCACCTTCAGTCATTAATGGCCAGTAGTCAAATCAAAAGGTTGGAGCATTTAATGGTGGAGAATGATATTGGCTGAGCATTTAATGGTGCAGAAACAGTCATAATGACTTGGCCAGCATTTATTGGAATGGAGTGCCACGTAGGCAAAGGAGAGCGAAAAGTCCCGCCTCCGTACTCCATCTCGGCCCCATCATTTATGGCTGTCACATAGGCCAGCATCTAATGAGTGGAGCATCACGGACGCAAAGGAAGGAAGAAGTCCAAGTTGGCCTCGTCCCGACTTCTTCCAAGTCGGCCCGCCTCGGCACATTTAGTGGCCTCTTTCAAGTCGGCCCCGCCTCGGCCCTTCCTTCCAAGTTGGCCCGCATCATTTAAGTCGGCCCGGCCTCGGCATCATCCCAAATCGGCCCCGCCTCATTCAAGTTGGCCTCTTCCAAATCGGCCCCGCCTCATTTAAGTCGCCCTCTCATTCAAGTCGGCCTGGCCTTGGCATCGTCTCGTCCTGGCCTCTTCCAAGTCGGCCCCGTCTCATTTAAGTCGGCCCTCTCATTCAAGTCGGCCCCGCCTCGGCAACGTCTTCCACAGCTACATCATATCTCTCGCTCAAAGGCATTTATGGTCACGCGCTCGGTCACCACGCCCCGGTCATGAACAGTGCCATGCAAGCACTCTATAATTAACACTTTACAAGGACAGCTGGCTTCAACTCCCAACTCTTCCATTTAGACGGATGTGTGGCTCGTGATGATGATGAGACTCCACCACCTTTTATCTCTCTTCTCTGCAGCGATCAAATCAAGTGGCCACCCACTCTGACAGAACTTGACCCACCAACCAGCTGCAGCCACCCACTTTGATGGGATTTAACCTGCAGCCCTGACATGCCAAAGGAGGAAGCAAGCCCTGCCATCACCTTAAATGCTCTGACAAGTGGCAGAACCCCATGCCTCACAAACATCAGCTCTGACACTTCACCTATCAAAGTCATCATTACGAGGCCTCAACCACTTAAGCCAGACAAACTCTAAGCACCTATAAAATGGGTAAGAGGGACCCCGACCAGGTAACTAAGAACTGAAACCACAAAATACTCTTAAATGCTCATTTTTGCTCACAGAGAGCTCTTCTCTGAGCTCTCTCTCTCTTTCTCTTTCGAGCTTCCTCAAGCTCACGGCTGTTGCCCAGAGCACTGACTTGAGCGTCGGAGGGTCCCCGCCGGAATCTCCAGCCCTCGGGACTTTTGCAGGCTCCCAGATGCGAGAAGCTCACCAGAAGATCCCGAGCTCGCTGGAGAAAGCGACCGGATGCTCGCAGACATTTGAGGGGGGTGATCTGGCAGCATCATGGTTGAGGCCATCCCCGCTGGACCCGTTGGATCAAAACTCACCGCCGGAAATAGCGTCGGACGATGAGAGGACAGGGGGACTGTCCTAATAGGAGGACCGGAGGTGGTCGGAGGTTCTATTGCCCCCTATTGGTCGCGAATAACGATGCCACCACCGACTGAGGCATTCGACTACTTGCTACAGGGGCCTGGTCTTCACTACTAGATTGGGAAGACTCTTCTACGGGTCTCTTGCCCTCCCTAATGGCACGGCGGTCCATAGGTGAAGTAAGGGATGAAACTAACCTAGGAATTGGAAGGACTCAGGTGCAGAAGAACTCAAGGAAGAAGCAAGTGGAAGAAAGCAATGGCAGTGTAAAGGATTCCGCAGGCTCTTGTAATGCTTTTATAGCCTCCACCATCGGCTAACGCCGCCCGAGATCCTACCACGCGGCATGCATCCATTGCGTTACAGGCTGCCAGCTGGAAATCTCGCCTGCGCCCGAGGCGCGCCGCCTTGATTCACTCCAAAAGGTGTGATCCCTCGCCAATCGTGGGATATAGGAAACAGAGCGGCAATGATGGTCCTTGCCTTTTTCCATCCCCCGATAAGCTCTCTCTGGAGCGATCCGGCGCCAACGTCAGCCTCACCTAACGCATGATTGTAGGAGATTTCGAAGCGACGCTGCCTCGGGACAAAGCACCAGCTCATCAAACCATTTAAAGCGCACTAAAGAGGTAATCATTCTTTTTAAATTTTCGTACCCCTTTCGCCCAAAGAATTGCAGACACGCGGTTCTTAGTGCTTAGGGCCAGGGGGGCATCTGATGTGACTGGTGTAGCCACAAGGGCAATTTCGGTAAAACCAAAACATTAGTGCGCCCGGCGTCTCCAAGCCGTCGAGTCGGTCCCGACCATTCCTGGTCGGCCCTTCTCAGCCCCGGTATCTCCAAGCCCGCCGAGTCGGCCCCGACCATTCCTGGTTGGCCCTTCTCGGCCCCGGCGTCTCCAAGCCCGCCGAGTCGGCCCCGACCATTCCAGGTCGGCCCCGTTCAGCCCCAGCATTTCCAAGCCCGCCGAGTCGGCCCCGACCATTTTTGATCGGCCCCGTTCGGCCTCGGCGTCTCCAAGCCCGCCGAGTCGGCCCCGACCATTCCTGGTCGGCCCCTCTCGGCCCCGGCGTCTCCAAGCCCACTGAGTCGGCACCGACCATTCTTGGTCGGCCCCTCTCGGCCCCGGCGTCTTCAAGCCCGCCGAGTCGGCCCCGACCATTCCTGGTCGGCCCCTCTCGGCCCCGGCGTCTCCAAGACCGCCGAGTCGGCCCCGACCATTCCTGGT
>UESW01004458.1:99999-145460 GCA_900491605.1 Calamus simplicifolius
ACCCACCGGAGGGAGAATCTCAGCTTCGGCTCCTCCGATTATCTTGCTCGACTTATCTCCCGAGGGGGAGACGCCGTCTCCCACGTTCAAAGAGATGGACAAAACTTCGGCGCAATAGTGCGACTCCAATCGCTGCCCTGCCCCCGGGAGCGACAGCCGAAGCGCCTCCGCCAGCGAAAGAGCCGGAGGTGGCAGGCTCAGAGGCGGAATAAGCCTCTGTAGGGCCGACGCCAGGGAAGGAGGGGTCGATCCTTCCTTCCAGTCGCTGCTAGCAAACCACAGCCGTTGGGCTGCACGGGTCATAGAGGAAGCCTCGGAGGAGGTGCAAGAATACCTCCGAGGTCAAGGGGTGTGTTGCCTTTTTTCGTGAAGCCTCGGTGGCGCATCTCTGGGTGAGTTTTGTGCCATTATTGTCCTTTCCTTCCCCTCCTTTTCTTTCTTTATATCCGGATATTTTTTTTTTTTTTTCAGGCCTTGAATTCTCTTGTCGCCCTTAAAAACCTCTGGACTCTGAGCGACACCGCCATTGAACAAGCGCAGGAGGAGATGGTCTCCCTCCAAGTCAAAGCAGAGAAGGCGGCAATGGCTCTAGAGGATACTCGGGCCACCTTGAAGGGTGAGATCGAGGTTACTCGGCTTCGAGCCGAAAAGGCTGAATATGCGCTGGAGGTTGCTCAGCGCCGTGCCGCCAATGAGCTGGACAATGCTCAGGTGGCAGAGGAAAAACAAAGAGCAGCTGAGGAGAAGCTGGGGGCGGCAGAACTGGAGGTATGTGTTTTAAAGACTCAACTGAGTTCTGCCTCCGCTGAGACAAATGCGGCCAAGGAAGCCATCTTGGATCTGGAGGCGCAGTGGCGGAGGCCCAGAGGAGGGCCATCGAGGCTGAAAAGAAGGGGGCCGATGCCGTAGAAGATTATAAGAAATCTGAAGCCTTCGATAATGAGGTAGCCGAGTCAGCGGCGCTAGCTTATGACGCCGGCTTCCAAGACTGTAAAGATAAAATCCAGGAGCTTTACGACCTGGAGGATATCGAGGGCTGAAGCCCGACGATGTCCCTGAGGATGACGCCCCGGCTCCGGATGGTCATTAACAGCTTTTGGTTTTTCTCCTTGTATCGGTTGTGTCTGACCTGAGTCGGCAATTTTGTAACCTTTACTATCAATGAATGTTTTCAATCTCTTTCACCCCTTTGATTATGATTAACTTCATTTGTTTGAACTGTTGTGAACCGCCAATTGATAGGATTATGTACAGTAGGTTACGCTAAATAGGACCGCGAGCCGTGATGCTGTCCTAAGTGTTGATAAGGCCAATATCCGGTGGTACGCGGGTGTCAGTTGCTATTGCCAACGCGGGGCGCTGGTCCTTAGTGTCAACGCGGAGTTGGTCTTTACCGCCGACGCTAAGGGCCGGTCTTTGGTGCCAACGCGGAGTTGGTCTTTATTGCCGAGCTGGGCGCCGGTCTTGGGTGCCAACACGGAGTTGGTCTTATTGCCGACGCTGGGCGCCGGTCTTAGTGCCAATGCGGAGTTGGTCTTTGTTGCCGACGCGCCGGTCTTAGGTGCCAATGCGGAGTTGGTCTTTTGCCGACGCGGGGCCGGTCTTAGGTGCCAACGCGGAGTTGGTCTTTGCCGACTGCCCGGAGCGCCGACGCCGGTCTTTTGTGCCGACGCTGGGCGCCGGTCTTAGGTGCCAACGCGAGTTGATCTTTATTGCCGACGCTGGGCGCCGGTCTTAGGTGCCAACGCGGAGTTGGTCTTTATTGCCGATGCTGGGCGCCGGTCTTGGGTGCCAACCGAGTTGGTCTTATTGCCGACGCTGGGCGCCGTCTTAGATGCCAACGCGAGTTGGTCTTGTTGCCGACGCGGGGCGCCGGTCTTAGGGCCAACGCGGAGTTGGTCTTTATTGCCGACGCGGGGCGCCGGTCTTAGGTGCCAACGCGGAGTTGGTCTTTATTGCCGACGCGGCGCCGGTCTTAGGTGCCAACCGGTCTTTATTGCCGACGCTGGGCGCCGGTCTTAGGTGCCAACGCGGAGTTGGTCTTTATTGCCGACGCTGGGCGCCGGTCTTAGGTGCCAACGCGGAGTTGGTCTTTGGCTGCCGGAGCGGATCCGGTCTTTGGTGCCAACGCGGAGTTGGTCTTTATTGCCGACGCTGGGCGCCGGTCTTAGGTGCCAACGCGGAGTTGGTCTTTATTGCCGACGCTGGGCGCCGGTCTTAGATGCCAACGCGGAGTTGGTCTTTATTGCCGACGAGGGCGCCGGTCTTAGGTGCCAACGCGGAGTTGGTCTTTATTGCCGACGCGGGGCGCCAGTCTTAGGTGCCACGCGGAGTTGGTCTTTGGCTGCCGGAGCGGATCTGGTCTTTTGCCGGAGCGGATTGGTCTTTATTGCCGACGCTGGGCACCGGTCTTAGGTGCCAACGCGAAGTTGGTCTTTATTGCCGACGCTGGGCGCCGGTCTTAGGTGCCAACGCGGAGTTGGTCTTTGGCTGCCGGAGCGGATCCGGTCTTTGGTGCCAACGCGGAGTTGGTCTTGTGTTAAACATACTCATTCGAAAATAAGAACATGTTTATTATTCATGCATCAAACAGATTCAAATTAATAACGATAGAGTTCTATTGATAGTACCGGCGTAAGTTGTCGGCATTCCAAGTTCGAGGGAGCGGTTTCCCGTCTAGCTCTTCGACTTTATACGCCCCATGGTGGAGCACCTCCTTGACACGGTATGGTCCTTCCCATTTTGGTGCTAGCTTGCCCCCTTCCGTCGGCTTTGATACTTCAGCTCTTCGTAGGACAAGGTCTCCTGGCCGGAATGTCTTGGGTCGCACCCGAGAGTTGTAGTGTTTGGCCACTCGCTGACGGAACGCTGCCATACGAAGTTGCGCTTGATCTCGCAATTCTTTCACCAAATCCAGATCAGCCCTTAACTGGTTTGAGTTGCTTTCTTCGTGGTATAATTCCGTCGGGGACTAGGAGCTCCTATTTCCACGGGGATGACCGCCTCGGTCCCAAAGACCAAGCTGAAAGGGGTTTCCCCTGTGGGTGCTCGCGGTATCGTGTGGTAGGCCCACAGCACACTAGAAAGTTCTTCCACCCAGCGCCCTTTACAGCTATCTAGCCGAGCCCTGAGCCCTTGGAGGATGATGCGATTGGTCACCTCGGCTGCGCCGTTGGTTTGGGGATGCCCTACTGAGGTGAATCGGTGACGGATGCCCAGTCCCTCGCAGAATTCCCGGAAGGCCGTGTTATCAAACTGTCGGCCGTTGTCTGTAACTAGGGTGTGCGGTAACCCGAACCGGCACACCACGGATTTCCAAAGAAAGCCCTCACTTTGGCTTCCGTGATCTTAGCGAGAGCTTCCGCCTCGATCCATTTAGTAAAATGATCGACGGCCACAACTAGGAACTTACGTTGTCCGGAGGCAGGAGGGAAAGGTCCCAGGATGTCCATGCCCCACTGTGCAAAGGGCCATGGTGCAGCTAGAGGGGTCAGCTGGGACGCCGGTTGATGTTGGACGTTGGTATGACGCTGGCAGCTGTCACATCTTTTAACGAGCTCAGATGCGTCCTCTTTCATGTCAACCAATAATACCCTTGACGTAGAGCTTTATATGCAAGGGCCCTGCCCCCCAGATGGCTTCCGCATATCCCCTCGTGTATCTCTCGCAAAATATAATTGGCGTCGGTGGGACCGACACACCTGAGGATAGGGTATGAGAATGACCTTCGGTAGAGCTTTCCCTCCATAAGGAAGAACTTTGGGGCTCGTCTTTTAAGTTTCCTAGCTTCGGCAGGGTCTTCTGGGAGGATGCCCTCAGTAAAGTATTGAACATAGGCGTCCATCCAGGAGGGCTCCTGCTCCACTGGCAAAGTTTCTCTTGGTACATCAATGCTCGGGGCTTCTAAGTGCTCCACATAAGCCTTTCCCACCATCCCATCAGCTGAGGCGGCGAGGTGGGATAGGGCGTCGGCTCTAGCATTCTCTTGTCGAGGAATGTAGCTGACGCTGAAGTGAGTGAATGGGGAAACCATTGAGTGCACCGCGTCTAAGTAGCGGGCCATGATGGGATCCTTTGCCTCGTACTCCTTTGTAATCTGGCCGCAACCAGTTGGGAGTCGGTAAAAGCTCTAAGGCGTTTAACCCCAAGCTCTCGAGCCACCTTACTCCGGATAACAAAGCCTCATATTCCGCCTGATTATTAGTGGCTGGAAAGAGGAAGCGAAGTGCACACTCAGTCACACCCCATCCGAGTTGGCCAAGATGAGGCCTGCTCCGCTCCCTTGAGAGTTCGATGCCCCATCCACGTGAAGGACCCACTCATCATCATCGGTTCCAAGGGGTTGAGTGGCCGCCGAAGTTCTTTAGGTGAATCTGTTCCCAAGTACATTCGACCAGAAAATCTGCCAAGACTTGGGACTTCATGGCCGAACGAGGGCGGAAAGACAGATCAAACTCCCCCAGCTTGAGGGCCCACCTGGCCAGCCGGCCAGAAGTATCCGGATGAGCCAGAACTGTCTTTAGAGGCTGGTCAGTGACCACCGCGATCGGGTGGGCTTGGAAGTACGGCCGCAGACGCTGGGCAGACACGATTAATGCAAAGATGATTTTTTCCATGTTTGAGTATCGAGTCTCTGCGTCATGAAGCACCTTACTTGTATAGTATACTGGCCTTTGTGTGCCATCAATGTCCACACGGGCCAGCACAGAGCTGACAGCTTCAGGAGAGGCCGCGAGGTACAGAAGGAGTTCTTCTCCACCCGTCGGCTTGGCTAGCAGCGGCGGGGTGGATAAGAATTCTTTAACCCTTCGAACGCCTCCTGGCATTCTTTCGTCCACTCGAACTTGTTGATTCTGCGAAGCGCCTTGAAGAAAGGCAAACACCTTTCAGCGGACTTGGATAGGAAGCGGCTTAGGGCGGCTATTCTTCCTGTCAGGCGTTGTACTTCCTTCTTGGCAGGAGGCCTCATGTCTAAGATGGCTTGGACTTTGTCCGGGTTTGCTTCAATCCCTCTCCGGGTTACCATGAAACCCAAAAACTTCCGGCTGTTACCCCGAATGCACACTTGCGAGGGTTCAGCTTCATCTGGTACCGACGAAGGTTGTCAAAAGTTTCTGCCAGGTCCGCGATGTGGTCGCTGGCATGAACGCTTTTCGTCAGCATGTCATCCACATATACTTCCATATTACGCCCTATCTGACCTTCAAAGACCTTGTTCATCAGCCTCTGGTAAGTGGCCCCCGCATTCTTTAACCCGAAAGGCATCACCTTGTAGCAATATAGACCCTTTTCAGTTATGAAGGAGGTAGCTTCTTCATCCGCCGGATTCATCCGGATCTGGTTGTATCCGGAGAAAGCATCCATGAAGCTAAGGACCTCATGGCCGGATGTAGCGTCCACCAATTGATCGATTCGAGGTAGGGGAAAGCTATCTTTGGGGCATGCCTTGTTGAGGTCGGTGAAATCTACACACATTCTCCAGCTTCCGTTGGCCTTGCGGACTAGCACCACATTAGCTAACCATTCAGGATAGTGGACCTCCCGAATATGGCCCGCAGCCATTAACTTGCGGATCTCCTCGTCGATAGCTTTCTGTCTGTCTGGAGCAAAGTTTCTCTTTTTCTGTCGGACCGGCCGACACTCTGGCTTGAGGTTAAGCCGATGGGTGATTACTTCTTCAGGGACGCCCGGCATGTCGGAGGATGACCATGCGAAGACGTCGGTGTTGGCACGCAGGAAAGTAAGGAGTTGATGGCGTGCCTCTTCTGGGAGCGACGCCCCTAGCTGAACAGTCCTTGCCGGGTCATCACCCATGGGGAGGGTTAGAAGGTGCTCTGCCGGCTCTCCCCTTCTTCCCAACTCCCTAGGATCGAGCGACTCAGAGGCTGTCGCTGACTCTGCGTTCAGCGGGCTGGGCGACAGATGGTAGCAAGGCGGAAGTGGGCTTTGCTCCCCCTTCATTTCTCCGATCCCTTCATTGGTGGGAAACCTTACCAATAATCTCTTAGTGGAGATCACGGCATCTAGCAGATTCAATCCCGGTCTTCCCAAGATGGCGTTATAAGCCAGCGGGACCCGGACCACCAAGAAGCTATGACCAGGTGCTCTGACATGGAGGGGTTCCAGCCGTGACCGGGAGAGCAATTTCGCCTTCGACGCTCACTGAGTCTCCCGTGAAGCCCATTAGCGGTGTGGCAACAGGTCGGAGTAAGACCTTGATAAGTTCATCCGAACAAAAGCTTCATAACTCAAGACATCTACGGAGCTCCCACTATCAATTAAAATTCTTTTTACAGGGTGTTTTGCTATAGTCATGGACACCACGACGCTGTCGTCATGTTTATTAACTACCCCATCTAGATCCTTTCCGAAGAAAGGTATTACAGAGTCTATTCCCTCTCGCGGCCTCTTCGAACCACCATCCGTTTCCCAAGAGATCATAGCTATGGTCTTTTCAGTTGGGGTATTATCCACACCAGCCGGGCGACCCGGGGCACCGGGGGACCCAACGCGGGAGATTTTCCTTCGAACAAACTTGCCCAGGTGGCCTTGCTGAACCAGCTCCTCGATGGCCTTTTTTAGATGGCGGCAGTCTTCGGTGTCGTGGCCGTAGTCCCGGTGGTACCGGCAGTAAAACTCCTTGTTACGGGGGCCCCGGACTTCAAGGGAGCCGGACGCTTGAAATATGGTTCCTCCTCAATCTCCAGTAGGATGTGAGAGATGGGAGCCATGAGAGGAGTGAACTGCTCTTTAGGAACCAGCGCCTGTGGCCGGCGATCTGAGCGTCGGGGAGGCTCGGGCTTCCGTGGTTGTGCACCAGCGCGGTCAGAAGGCGGCGGTTTATTACCGGGGTTCTTGTCAACTTCTCCTGGAGGAATCTGCTTCGTCAGCGCGGATGTACTTCTGTGCCCGGCTCAGAAGCTCGGCGTAGGAGCGCGGAGGCTTCTTATCCAGGGAGTAAGCGAATCTGGACGGGCGAAGTCCTTTCTTCAGGGCCAAGGTGGCTACGGAGTCTTCCAGGTTGTACACCTCCAGCGCCGCTTCTTTAAATCGAGCGACGAAATTCTTTAAGGTCTCGCCACTCTTCTGCTGGACAGCAAAGAGGCTATCCGCAACTCGTGGGATCTTTCGACAGGCATCAAAATGAGCCAGGAAGGATCGCTCAAGTTGACGAAATGAGTTGATGCTGCGTGGGGGCAGACGGGAGTACCACGCGCGCGCCGCCTTACGGAGCATGGCCGGGAAGGCGACGCATAACAAGGAGTCCGTCGCCCCCTGGACCTGCATGAGGACTTTGTAGCTTTCCAGATGGTCCAGGGGGTCCGTCGTTCCATCATATGGATCCAACTGAGGGAGACGGAACCGGGGTGGAACCGGTTCCTCCATGATACGGCGAGAAAGCGGGGGCGATGCTCATACTCGGCCGCATAAGGATCGGCGATCCGGCGGCTGAGCTCGTCCAACCGTCGATGATAATCGTCAAGCCTTTGCTCAGCCCGACGGATGGTTTTTCGGGGAGTGTCACCTCGAGATGAGTCGGAAGAAGGAGATGAAGGAGATCGCCGGTGCAAAGAACGCGCCCGCTTGGGTTCTTTTTCCTCCAGTCGGTGGCGGGAACGACCGGAGCGGCGGGAGGGAGACCGTCGTCGCTTCGAGGTCCCTTGGTGATGAGGTTCGGGGGTGAGCGGTGAGAGACCTCAGGCGGGGTCCCTCCTTGGTGAGACTGAACTGTCCCTCGCACCCCTTCGTCCATCACAGGGGGTTGAGTTACAGCAGCCACATAGCGCTCTTGCAGCCCCCGGACCATCGTCGTCAGATCCTGGACCTGGTGGGCTAGAACATCAAGCCGGTCGGGCTGGCTTGTCGGTGCAGGGGGCGGAGCATGGGGGTCGGCCTCCGAATGCTCAGCTCGCGGGATGTGCCCGGCTGCCTGGCTGGAGGAAGCCTCTTGTGCTCGCGTAGTCACCATTGCTTCTTTTGCAAAATCGGAGGGGTTCCAGGAAGAATTTTTGACTTGGTCTCCCCCTACCTGGCGCGCCAATCTGTTGCGGCCGAATCACATATGATGAACGTCGGGCAGGCTAGGATCACCGTGTGCGCAGAGAGACCGCCGTCTTCATCCTAGAGCCTGCAAAAAGTCCCGGATCGGTGGTTCCGACGGGGACCCTCCGATGCCCAAGTTAGTGAGTCGTCGAACAGGGATATGATTTTTGTAAAATTGTTCTAGAGGAAGTTCCAGAGAGAGTCCCTTTGCATGGAGCACGGGTCCTCTTTTTATACCTATTGGGGATCCCGTTTACCTTGGTCTGTTGGAACCGTCGAATCTGTCCTGTTGTGATGTTTCACCGAACGGCAAGTCATTGGACTGTTGCTGGATAAGGGCCGCTTATAGCGGTAACTGCCTATCAGGCTAACACTTGTCCGTGATTTGGTGAGCGAAGTGCTCAGACTGCGGGGTCGGCTGTATGAAATTACATTGTGTATGTGGAAGATATTGCGGGCCGACGCTAGGGGCCGGAGTCAGAGTTCCAGCACAGAAGGTCGGCACTGAGGACCGACGCTGGGGGCCGGCACTAAAGGCCGACGCTGGACGTCTGTCTTTGGTGTTAACGTGTAACTTTGATGCCGACGCTGGGTGCCGGTCTTTGGTGTTAACGTGTAACTTTGATGCCGATGCTGGGTGCCGGTCTTTGGTGCTGTTGTTGGAGGCCGATGCTGGAGGCCGACACTGGAGGACAGCACTAGAGGCCGACGCTGGAAGCCGGCGCTGGAGGCCGACGCTGGAGGCCGACGCTGGAGATCGACGCTGGAAGCCGGCGCTGGAGGCCAGCGCTGGAGATCGACGCTGGAGGCCGACGCTGGAGGTCGGCGCTGGAGGCCGGCGCTGGGGACCGACGCTGGAGGCCGGCACTGGAGGCCGATGCTGGAAGCCAACGCTGGAGGCCGACGCTGGAGGCCGACGCTCGAAGCCGACGCTGGAAGCCGACGCTGGAGGCCGACGCTGGCCTTGGGTTTTGTTGTCACATCATTGCTTTCGAAAACCGCGCAAAAGATAATACTACCCCGGGGAAACGGCCAGCCGTATCATTATCAATGAATTACGTGGACTTGAAGCTGTATCTATTTCAGTGAAGTCTCCATGTCTAGAGCTCAGTGAAGTTAATCTTGTGTAATCTTTCTTTCTTTTCTTTTCTTTCTTTCTTTTTTTTTCTGCACACGTGCACGTGCACAATCAAACTGTATTTCAGAAAATTGTTCTTTGGTGTGGAGCTTGGAGAACATTACTTGCTTTAGAAATTTGAAGATCTGCCACTTTCTTAGGGAAGCTCAAAAGCTTATTTAACAGTTGAAATGGTTTATAGACATGACTTTCAAATTTTATGGCAAGAACATTTGAGATGCATTTAGTTTAGTATAATGCAATAAATAGTTTACAACAGCGGTGATAGAATGCTGAAAGAAAAGCTTTCCACCTATGCACACTGTTGTGCCACACAGATTCTCCTCTTTCTTAAATTTTGCAGTATATAACCTTGATTGGTTTTCACTAAAATTCATATCTTTTGTCCCTCATCTACGTTTGCATTGGCATTAGCAGTGTGTATATGGTGGAATTTTGCTTTTGGAGATATCTTATCTTCTCATTTTGGTTCTACTCAAGGGCTTTTTTTGGGTGGGATTGTGTGTGTTTACATGTGTACTTGACAAGAGCATGTTAACACAAACTTCCTAAGTTAGAATATTCAGCAACAAAGGCACACTAGCATCAGTACAAATGAATAGAGATGTGGATGTTTAGCAGCAAATATATAGTTGTTAGTGATTAAGGGTGTTTGGTTTAGCACTAGCAGATTGTGGAGATGAAAATCAATTGGCATTGTTCATTAGTTTGCAATGGGCATTTTAGGGGACTCTCTTGTCAGGTGCCTGGATTTTTTTATTTAGGGGTTATGATAGGAGGGACAGGAGACGAAGTATGACTGGGCTGAAGCAGAGCACGAGATGGATTAAATGATGCTTCATTATCATCAACATTGTTGTTGTTGTTTTTGCTGCTGGTCTTATTGTATTATGATGGCAAATAACCTCTCACTCAAGATTTTGCAATTCCATGAGCTGAGGTAGCTACTGGAGATCACTATAGAACTTGGCTTGGCAGGACCCATTTAATAATCCCCTTGTATGTGAAGAATTTTACTTTACAAGTCACTAGGAGATTTTGTACAATAATCTGCTCCTTTTAGTTGATTTAAGAAGTTTTCAGTTTTCTGTGAACTGATATTGAGAAAAGTTTAGCAAGGACATGTTGTCTGGAGTCCTCGTAACTCATGGTTTTGCATCAGAGAATGTAAAACATTTAACTAATTATATCTGCATATTAGATTATTTTAGACAAGGGCCTCAAACTTCCACATATTACCAGTAATGTATGAGACAACTCTCTTTTTTCCCTGGGGGATACTAATTATCACTACTTAGCTCTTGTCAAAACTCCGTGCATATCATATGAAAAGAGTCACTTTTTCATTTATCATGGTTAGCTTGCTTTGTACTTTGAGAGAATGTGGTTAAATAAGCATCTGTGCTAGATTTATAAAAGAAACTATGTGGCCTGGGCTCCACTCAAGGTGAAACTCAATGCAGAGAGGCTCATGCAAGCCGACATCAAGAATTCTTAAAGCTTTTGGTGGTTTGATCTTGTTCTCATTCAGGTCGTCTAATTCTATATGCAATCTCCTCATACCTGTACATTCTTTAGCAGATGAGGATGTTGGAGCTTCACAGGTCTCTTTATATGGCTTAAATTTTATTGTGGGCATTCATACATGATTGAGATTTGATATTCCCTTTTTTATGTCTATAACTCCTCCTAGAATGCATTGTCACTGGAAGTTCTTTCAGCAGAGACAGCTTAGAGAGCTAATTGAGCAGGTTGGGCAAACAAAGAAAAAATCTTGAGGGTGTAAATTTGAGAAATTTCATCAATTAGTGCAATGCATTGCTTGTGCGGTTATATGGTTGTGCTTAGTTTCGGTTAGAAAATTCTCAGTAACTGCATCTTATTTTTGGACCATCTCTGCTCCCAGTTTCAACATCATCTGTCTCTAAATAATTGATGATTTTGTAAACAAGATACTTATCAATTTCACCAAATTCTTAAATAACAATCAAGAATTCAATAATTGGCATTCAGCCTGGTGGTGCATAATTGCATTTTTCCGTAGTTGCTGCATGGATCTTGCCAATATGATAACGTTCAAAAGATCAATGGATTATTAATAGCACTAATGGTTTTCTTTTCAATTTGACAATTCTACAAACTTTTCTGTCTTTAACTGCACTATAATGTATAACATACACTGAAACTGCATCCATAAAGAATCACTATCACACAGGTTAGAGCCACAGTTCCTGTCAATCTGAAAAGATGGCATATCTTGCCTCCTTGTCTTTCTTATGATGAATTTCCGTAGCTTGAGATATTAAAAATATAAAGGATGTATGAAAGTGAGTTGAAGAACTTGTTTCGATTGGAAAGGGCAGTATGTTCTAGGAAGCCACGCATAAGAAAATAGAAGAGGTACGTACAGAAATCAATGTGAGAAAAATGGAAGAGGGGCTTACTGAAAGCGGAAAAATGACTAGTGTTTTTAAAAAGGAGGAGGAATAGTTAATCTAGCCATTTTAAGGCAGTGCAGGCAGGAAAGATAGAAAAGGGAAGAGAAGTAAGAAGATAAATAGATGACCTGTAATTTTTTAATAAGCATGTCAAAATTACAAAATTCTATGGAACCCTATTTATAAAGAAACCTAGATCACTTTGAAACACAATTCCAAGGACTCTGACATTCTCTCAGTTTGCAACTGATTTCAATTATATCAACTAAATCTATTTAAGATAATTTCTAGAGATGGTATATTGCAACTAACTATTTATCAAAATTTTCTGAATTT
The DNA here is from genome assembly GCA_900491605.1 of Calamus simplicifolius. Lineage (NCBI taxonomy): Eukaryota > Viridiplantae > Streptophyta > Magnoliopsida > Arecales > Arecaceae > Calamus > Calamus simplicifolius. Next base: position 111,955 of record UESW01004458.1, read on the forward strand.
AGAAGCGTGGAACAGGAATAGGAGTATGAAAGGACTAAGATCTGATAGATTGGATTTCATGTGGCTCATAGTTCAGAAGGGCAAAGTGAATGAGAATGGGCTCGTGCTTGTAACAGATGCAAACTACCAATAATACTCTTTCTTGGTGGCGACATCTTTAAACAATTGTTTCATGCTTTTTCTTTCTTGTTGATTAAAAATAAAATAACTTTGGGAAGCAAGAAGTATCAGTTAGCTTGGGGTTGAGATTTGTTTGTTTGCCATTCATTCCTCTGAAGGGTTACACTCTTTGCTGATGCAAGACCTTTCAGATTTGTTCTCACAACCTGGTCCTGACATTTTTAGTGCTTTCCAGCTTTTCTTCCTCATCTACAAGAAACCAAATCCTCCACTTGGTGGAGCTTTTGCTGGTCTTAGTTTCATATGCTTGCAACATCTCAGTCAGTTGTTCACCACACCATAATCTCTTGGTGGAATTCTAATTGCAACTCTCTTCTGCTTCTTCCTTTCATAACATCACCAGATATTCAATTGATATAATCTATAAAGGACATGAGTTGGCCGAAGGTGGAGACACGTTAGTACGAGATCTTGATGTTGTCATGCTTTATAAATTTCATTCCGTGCATGCATATATGGAGGCATTTCACATGGTACAATACATGAATCATGATGCAATCAAAAAATCTTTAATATGATACCATATATTTGCTTTGATTGCTAGGAATTCCATCTTGCAACTATACTTCTTCTCTGGTTAACTAGTTTCCTGTAGTCTTGGCACAACCTAATTGGAACTAGTCAGTTATTTTGGTTCAATGCCACAAGGTTGCCCCATCACTAACTATTCTTTATTCATCTTTTATAGTAGCTATTAATAACGCTTTCCTTTTTTGTTGTATTTTCCTAGTTTTCCTTGTCCGAGCTCAATTCCTCCGCGGCCTTTTCTTTTTTCAATTCCTCCACCATGATGTGCCCAATGTGATTTTTTATACTTTGGTGTTTGCCAACATTTCTTTCCCTGTTTGCATGGCTTTTCCACTGTCATAAAATATTCCTAGTAACAGAGAACATGTAGATATCCCAATCTTGCTTGTGAAATGTATATTAGAAAACTATTTTTATAGGTGTTCAGTTTCAATGGTAGTTCGTCTTCTTTGTCTATCTTCCGGTTGCTTGTTTTAAAGAAGTTTTCAGAGTAGGGGATACTTTGCTGAATACGGGCGTACTTGTTTTCTTCTATGTATTACAGAGAACATGAGCTTATCATTGCTTTCTCTGAGTAATAAATTTATTATCTTAAATCTTTGTTGAGTTTGCGTTTGTCCTAAGAGTTATTGCAACATAATTTATCACCTTCCTCTGAGTAAAATACTCTCGGATCTTACATAAAAGATTTATGTGCATAATGACTAGTGAATGAAAAATGACCATCATATGGATGTTATGATTGTCATGAAAGTGGAACATTCGCTGCTGTGAAAAAAAGATAAGGAATTAATGGACTGTGTTCCCAAAGCAACAAATCCCATGATTGCAATGAAGATTTTAGACAGTCCTAGGAGACTTGTAAAGAAGCTTTTTGACAATGTTTGTATGTCTTACCTTGAATAAAGGATATGAAAGACAAAATGCTATGACAAAGCACAAGATGTCGCGGACTGCAAAAGACTTGCTATTGGACATGTTCTTTTCCAAACGTGTTGAGTCTCTGGAAAGATATGGCCTTGGAGAATCAAGAGGAGATTGTGTGGATCTAGTTGATGAATCTTCTTTCACTGTGGACAGACTCTTTTTCTCTCCCTTTAAGCAACAGCTGAACTAGTTGGAAAAATTTAGGGAGCATGGATAAAGCCCCAGAATAATAAACTAAAGTTTCAGCATGAAGAGAAATTTAGAGAGCATGGATAAAGCCCCAGAATAGTTCCAATTACATCTGTAGAAACTTTGGAGTAGACAAAAGTTCACTGCTCTTATCTTGCCAGTTGCTTGTGTCTCTGACAGGAGAGGATCATGTGGAGTACGCTCTGCTCCATTGTCTTTGAAGGGGAATAATTTACACTTGAAAAAAAAGAGAGGAAAATTTGATGTGGCTAAGCTGTGTAAGGGATCTAATTACATCGTAGTGTGATCTTTTAGATGGAAGATGATGATAATATATTAATTAGAACTCAGCTAACGAAGTGTTCTTCTCGATTGCTTCACCAACCTGGCAACTTGCCGGGAGTGATCAACGGACGTTGCACCCTTCCTGCATTCCTGTGTGTCTAAAAATGAGTAAGAATACAGGTAATGCTCACTTTTTAAAAAATAAAGATTATTAGGGCTAATTCTCACCTTCTGCTCTTTATCCATTGCACATCTTGTGAACAGGCTCCAATCTAAATTCTAATTCCCAGCATCTTACTCAAGAGGCAAAGGGCCGTACCTTCTGAGAAAGCAAATGCTGTTTTGATTGAAAACGGATGCGGTATAAAATACCAAACCAATCAATCCAATCAATGGCAACATCTGATGGACCCACAGTAGGTGATACATAGTGGCGTATTAAATTATTATACATGTTCTTTTAAAGCGAGAAGTCCCAATGACTTTCATCAATTGTGCTATCTTATCTAAGGTTCTAAGTTCATCTGAACCGTTCATTATTGAGTGGACCAATATAAGAAACTTGCAAAAGTAGTCATATATGCTTTAGGCAACATATAAGCTTAAACCCTGCAACTCCAATTTAATGAGTCTTGTCTTCTCTCTCGTCTTTGTTAGCTTAAGAGAAAATCTCTGGATTTCTTCGAGTGTATTTGATAACTTAAATATGATCGCCATGATTATCTTAGATCATTGGTAATCTTTATACTCAAGTGATTTATTTTTCGGTGATCTAAAATTACTATATTTAGTATGATATATGCTAGTGATTAAATATTTCTAATGATTTAAGATAGTTGTATTTGATTCACCACAAGAATCCTAACCATGAAATACCAAAATTATTCCTTATTAGTTAACTTCTCTTTACCTTAAAAAATAACTACCCTTGATATATTTTACAAAAATCATGATAATTTATCATTAAAATATTTAAATTAAATAATAATACTATTTTCTTAATATTATATTATGATATAACATTATAATTATAATACAATTATAATATTATAGTATAATAATGATTATATTCTATTATAACATCATAATTATATTTATATTATTATATAAATTAATAATATTATATTATATTATATTATAATTATGTTGATATGAAATTAATATGAAGTATTTTCTTATATGGATAAAGAGCATTTTGATTCTTAAATATCCAACTTATGATCACTAGGAGCAACCAAACACAGTAATTCCATTGCCTCCATTTATATTGTTGGCAACCCTGGATAGATCACTAAACGGCCTCTTCAGCTTTTCTTCATCTCCCTGCATGAGCTTATCCATAAGTTGGCTAGAAAATGCTGTACCATTAAAACTTCCAACCTTCTCGTTGGTTGATATTCTAAAGTTCAATTTTGAATGTCAAGATAAGTATGTTAAGGCAACAGTACCGCTGTAGTTGAATTTCTTGGTCTGATTCTGAATTAAGTAAAAACTTCGTGCTGGCTGCTGAAAAGTTTCACAGAAACTCGTTGATCCCGCAAGAAGTTGCAATAATGGTAAAGATTTTGCAGTGGGGTTCTGGTAAATCTATGACCAAACCCAGCTCCACTCTAGTCAATGAGCCAAAGTTTTATACTTGACCAAGCCCTGTCGAACCGAAACGCAATCCTGAAGTCCTGGGTCCGGTCAAGCATTGCAGACGAAATGGGCTCAGTACTTCTTCTTCTTCTTCGCTCGCTTCCTCTACCGGGATTCGGGTTGGGAATTCTTGGGCAGACCACGACATGTCGCAGACCTGCATGCAGGTTAGGTTGGCTCAGTAGCCTGCCTAGATCTTGTGTCGCGAACCTTGTTGGATATTTTGTTTGGTACCCAACCAAAAGTAACCGAACTATACAAATCTCTATTCATGTGGGAGGCTACCACAACATTAATCCAAAAATCTCTCCAAAACAAGTGTAAACCAAGACTTTTGGTGTTTGAAGAAAATTTTTGCAGAAATAAAATATGATGTAAAAGTTCATGAAGTAAAAGGTAATGAATAGTAAATAAACTTGAGTTATAAGCACAAACACTTTCTTTTTCATCTACAACTAAATTTGAGATTTCGCAATCTTGCTTTGGATTGTAAGGTTTTATTTACTGTATTAGGCCATCTCAATCATAAGCTTGTAAACAAAAGAAGGAAAAATCTTTGCAAATGATGTGCAATGCAGGATGCACATATCTTATGCGACAATTGGCTGCATTGCATTGCATGCATGACTATTCACGTGCAGTCAATCATCCGATGCGATACAGAAAGAATTTTTCAACAAAAAAAAAAAAACATCGTGGCTTATAAACCAATGTAAAAGTTTTAAACCACGCATTTCAGTCTTCAGCTAAAAGTAACCCATGATTTTAAAAACTGGACCGAATCGGTCCATCGAACCGGTCCAATCAGAAATCGGTCTTCAGTTCGGTCCGATTTTATTATTAAAATTGACTTTTATATAACCTGGTGAAAGTCAAAAAATCTATTGAATTGATCAGATTTTAATTCGGTCTAATCCGATTTATAGACTTTTAGTTTTAATAAATAAATTTAAAATTAATTTTTTTAATTTTTTTAATTTTTTTATTTAAAAATTAATTATAATATTGTTTAATATAATTAAATTGATTTATTCGATGATTGAGTCATAACCTAAATATTAAGTCGGTTCGCTCTTCGATCCAATTTTCAAAACATAAACTAAAACCCATCCAATGGCAGGTTTGAACAAGTCAGCCGGTGGCGCCTTTGTTTCCCGCAACAAATAAACGAAAGCAAAAGGCAAAAGCCCATGTTTCCCAGTAGCTAATCCCTCCTCATGTGACCAAACCCATGCCTTTTACTTTCTCGGTCCGGAGATTATCAAAGGGACTGATGCAACGAGACACACCAGCTTTTCCCTAGGAAAGATGCTGCTGGCTTTGCTCGAGAGCAGAAACATGGCTTTCACGCCACAGGAGTGTTCATTGCTAGAGATGGACAGTGGATCGTGTTTGGCATGATACAGTTCAGATTCATTATGCCTCTAAAATTACCATACTGTGTCTGACATAGCCCATCAATAAGGTAGGCATTGAGCCATGTCTGGCACAGCATAACCCAGATCTATCGTGCTTCTAAAATTACCATGCTATACTGACATAGTACGGTAAAAAAATCCAGGCCCGTGGCCCATTTGTTATTGGCGCGGCTCAGGTCATGCTAGGCCTGGGCCATGCTGGCACGATGGGCCGGTCAGGCTCGTCATTGGCTGTGCCGTACCGATCAGCGAAAAAAAATTTCTGAGCTCGATATGGTACGATTTACTGAACCATACCAACATGGTCCAATACTGTAGGGCATGCCTGATATAGCCTATATGGGTCTGAGCCATACCATATCATAAGTGGTACGATTCAGTGCCTATCTTTATTCATCGCCCCATGCAGCCAAAAGGAGGAAAAGATGCCCTTCGACATCAAATCGAGGCAAGACGGTTAGATGGGGTTTTCATAAGGCCCCACGGCCCTCGACATGCTGCTTTCCAATCCTGGCCCGATCCTTCACGGGCTCGAAAGCACTGCCAAATCCGCGCGCCGATCCCACTTCTCGGCCTTTTCCCCAACGCCATGATTCGGTCCCGGTTAAAGATCGGCCGACCCCATTTTCTTATTCTTAGACTTTGGTGCCGCCGGCCCCACTCGAAAGTGGCATCATCTCTTGGCATCCTCGAGCTTTCTTTAGTTCGAAAATAAAACAGGGAAGAGAATCCGACAAGAAAAGTAGAGAATATTCTCATTTGATCGAACCAATTCTCTCTCTCTTTTCTGGTAGGAAGGAACCGAATTATGTATATATATATATATATATTTTTATTAAGAAACAAGCCCAATAAAGTTATTCGAGCCCAATCGTGTATGGGATATTCATAAGTTAGTTTGCAATTCTTCTTCTGCGATGTTGATACAAACCAAAATGCTTAGGTCGGCATGTCATGCCTCCTTTCCACTGGGAGAGAGAGAAAAAATCATGATTAATGATTAGCATTGTAATTTTTAATTATTTTTAGTATATAATATAATCGATCACAACAAATAAAATTCTTAATAATTAATTTTTCGTTGTACATTAAATAATGAGTTGAATGGTGAACAGGTTTATTGATATCAATACCATTAATATTTATTACAGTTAAATAATAAATTTTAATAGAATTTAACTTTTTTCTATCTATGTAAATAAATAAATTAATTATAAAGTATGAAAAAGTTTAAGATTCATTTCAATTAGCTGTTAGATCACTTTAAAATGGCTTATTGTCAAAAGCTAGTCCAAACAAGGTTTCAAATGATGTTTAATTTTATGTATTGCACTAAAAAAAACTGATGAACCATATAATGATCTGAGACAGCACTTAACTGATACAGGGGTTTATAATTAAAAAAATATATATTTAAAAATTATATGACATGAGAGTATGGATACCATAATAAATGATTAGATATTTTTTTAACATTTTAAATCCATGATCAAATTCACATGATTTTAAAAACTTAAGCTCACCTATTATCAATTAATTAAAACTAAAATTTTTAAAATCATGTAGATCTTATCTGTTAACAGATTAATTAGATTGATAGGTAGGATTGACATGTTACACTTTAGTTCTCAAAATTTTTTAAAATTTATTTTAGTGCTTAAACTTTTAATTATTATAGTCTAAACATTATATTTTAAGAATAATATAATTTTAATATCATCAATTTTAATAATTATTATGTTATTAAACGTGTAAATTATATTTTTATGTTATATAATAAGCTATAAAACTTAAATGATAGTTGATATGTTAATTATTTTAGGCTAAGCTACATTATTAATCCTTAAATTAACTTCAAAAAGTTACAAAAATGATATTGAACTTTCTTATTAGTTTCACTTTGATTCTTATCGTTAAACAAAATAGATGTTATTTAATTTTATCCTACGTAATAATACACATGTCATTCAAATAATAAAATTAAATTTATAATTAATTTATTAATTTATTAAAAATAAAAGGGGAGGGAAGGGATGGACCTCCCTCCACTCCCAAGGGATGGGAGGGTAGGCTGCGGTGTGAGAGACAGAGAAAAAAATGCTATCGAAGGGAAAAGGGATGTAGGAAGGAAGAGAAAAAAACTTTTTTTTAAATTATTAGATATCAGATTAGTAAGTTAATAGATTGATTATAATTATAAATTTAATTTTATTACTTGAATGCCATGTGTGCTATCATGTAGAATAAATTTAAATGATGTCTTCTTTATTAACGATAAGGATCAAAGTAAAAAAAAAAAAAGTTAAAGATTAATTATATAATTTTAAAATTTAAAAAATCAAAATAATATAATTCCCTGAATGAATGTTGTAGTTTAATTATTATTTATTAATTTTAATATATATATAAAAAAATAAAAAATACAATATTTTAAAGACCTCGGAAAAAAAAAAAGGTTTTAAGCGGAAGTTTGGGGGATCAAAACAACCTTTTGCCGAGATGTTACTACCTTAATTCAAGTAAAACGAGTTGGAAGTCGTGATGGAAATAATAATAATAATTTGCGGCCGAGGGAAGTGCGAGGCCCCACCAAGCGCACCGCCGTTCACGGTGCGATTCACCGTACGGCGTCTGATGACGCAGTGGGATGTGGGACCCGTTTTGCTGACCGGTCAACGAACAGGAGATCTATTGCTGGATCTCCGGCTCAGTAGTAGGGGGCCCCCCTTCCCTTCCCCCACGACACCGCGAATGGCGGAGAAACCGTGAGCCTGCCTGCCTGCCACTCTGGGCCCCACCCCCACCCTTGAATTGTCCCATCACTTGAGTTAAAAATATTTTCGGTCCTTCCGTCTTCGTACCGTCGCCGTCTCCAACTCTACCGTCACCTTGGCCGGGAGAAACCCTAGACCTCTCTGCATCCGGGCACGGATAATAAAAAAAGGCCAGATAATGGCCGCAATAAATACAAGCAGGAAAAATACTTCGGGGTCCACCAAATCCCGGGAATATAATATATATTATTTATCGTAATATGAATAGCAATATAGCATTCAGATAAATAATAAATTTTCAAAGAATCAAAAAATTCATATTATTTATAGAGTGCGCAATGATTTAAAACTTAGTTTGAAATAATGTAAGAGAAAAATATCAGGCATTGCCTTTTTTTTCTTCATTTTTTTATTAGATAAATAATATGAAAGTTGAAATAAATATTATTTTATTAAAAAAATAACAACTGAAAATAATAACCATTATATATTTTATATTTTTTCTTAATAATATATTCGAGGGTGGCTGAATTTTGACAATAACCGTTATAACAGTTATATCACTGCTATTTAAAATCATGATTTGGATTGTTATACTATTATCTTTTCACAATTATCAACTGTTATCTTTATTATAATATTGTTATAGTCGTTATATTATTTATTATATCTACGACAAAAAACTATATTGTTGATGTTGTTATTTGTCAAAGGCCACTCTTGGTTATCGAGGGTTCAAAGTTATTCTCTCAGGAAGCACCGTTCCAAGAATGAGTTCCTCTTTCTTGCCAAATATGCTTGAGTTCCTCTCTTGCTAGTTGCCAACTAATATCTTTTGTTTCTTTGTTTTGAGACAAAAATAGTGCCCAAAATCGTTCATCTTATTGAGCTGATGACATATGGGAAACAAGAGGACTACGTGGGCCACAAGATCCTTGCTTGTCAGATACTCAGATATCCCCTGGTTAAGATCGTACACAAACATGCGTCAAGTTGGCCTTTATTTTAAGTTAACTAAAAGCTTCTTGGAAAACACTTTGTACACCGGTCCCGGTGCAGCAACGCTGACGTGGGCTGCACCGCGTCTTCCTATTGGTCTACGTGGATCCGACGTGGATGACATGACAGGCGGCATGCCAGGGGTTTGACGTAACGTTCTGAACGTGACGAACATTTATTGCTGTTCGCTTTTTTTTGAATTTTTCGTGCGGACGAAAATGCCCTTTCGCTCCTTCATGGCGCCATTTTACGTTTTATGGCATNCCTAATATAGATCATTTGCATATTATAAAGAGTAAAATAAATATTATGTATTAAAAGATTGAATGATAAATATGATCACACATATCTTTAGGTTTATACTTTTTAACTCCATCTTTGCCTAGGTGGGTATGGTACGGTTGAGCCTAATAAAGCTCTAAACGTGTTGGATTCATGCTGGTCCCGTTAACGTTGGAGCATAATTGATTTGGAATTCTAACTCAGCCCCACTGGTTCTCACTTCAAATACATGAAATATGCAAATTGGATAGGGCAAAGCTGTTTCGTTATTAGAAAAGTTTTTGTGCATGGGTCTTTAATGCACAAAGCATGTATTGAATGTATAGATTAATCGTATGCTAATATTATCGTGCATGCCATGATTTAATGGACGTCTTATGCACTGTATACATAGTGGTATAAATGCATGATTAATTCATTCGTTCGATGCATACTTTGTGAGTTAAAGATCGATGCATAAAATCTTTTCCTTCCGCAACCACTAGTGTTCCTGTCTACACAACTTTGCTGCAGATTATGTTGGATTATTTACAGTGTAGTATAGGGTGACGATTGATTGACTAGCAAACAAGGATAAGCGAGGAAAGTTTTGCAACTTTCCACAGATCTTTGGATTTGTATATCGGCACATAAAAGTTACCTTGATTAATATTCTCCGATAAATATTCTCCCTAGTTATAAAATTAATTTTTTTAGATTTTTATCTTAAAAGTCATCATGTCGCCTAATCTTCAATCAATTGCTTTGATGAAATGAAAACTTTGAAATGGATTTAGACAAATATTCTTATTCTCAACTTAAGTGTGATGCCCTCTCAATAGTTTCACATCGAAAAAATAAGAGTTGGTTAGTGTTTATAACCAGCTAAGAAAGATGAACAAGTACCAATTGGATCCCTTTTGGACTGTGATGATCCAAGTTGGTGTGGACCTTGTCTGTCTTGCTTTCTTGTAATAGAATGGATCCGTGGGTGCAGCATCCATCCACACCGGAAGTGCCTGTCTTACTTCTTGTAATGGAACAGGTCCTTACAGTAGCTTGATTTGGATAAAAAATAAGCTTTTTTACATTATCTACCGTGAAAACTAATTCAGCGATCGATTTGATGATCCATGTAGCTCATCATGCTGAATTTTGAATTTAAAGACATGATCTATTTAGATTAATTTACACTAGATTAATGTAATCATTCTCTGAAAAAAATAAAAAAAAAGTATGGTCCAGTAAAAGCTTGAAATTAGTTCAATCCTGCGAGAAGGTTAATGGTCTCGATCTACAGCGGCACTCTCCTCCATCCAATCAAAGAAGATGGAAGAGGAAGAAAACGTGATCAATGGCACAGTTTCGAATAATCGGTTGCTTCCCGGTCCAAAAGTTTCCGATGGGCGATAAGCGAGACGGCATTTTTTTTATCCCCTCCTTAAGGTAAAAGAAAAGCCCACATTCCTCTTCCAAGGTGCTTCTCCTATATTTTAATGCCTTTTTTTAATCATGCATTTGTTTGTATGTGACCGTTGCCGTAAAGAAAGAGAAAACCAAAAACAAAAAAATATATAAAGGCTTATTGGATTGGAACGAAGGCTTTGAACTTATGAAGTTGGCGACCGATTTTTCAAAAAAAATTAAGATGTACACTCATACTTTAATACTTTACCTTTTGGGGGAGAAAAAAAAAAACTACAGATGATAAGTAGGTCGAATTGAACCATTTCAAGCCGAATTATTTTGAATTCAGAAGCTAAATGTTAACCCTAAATGATCATATTGGATTTATTTTATATTATTTTTTTATAATTAAATATATACTTTAAAAAGTTATTAACGATCAATTAATATGTTTTTTTCCTGTTACTTTAAATGTGTATAAGTTTATAAATATTAAGATAACATAATTAGATAATAATCAATAAAAATATCTTTAAAATTAAATAAATATCAATACCAATTTATCAATAAAATTACAAAATATAATAAATAAATATTAAAAATATACTTAATTATTTAACAAAAAATATAAATTAAGGTAATGCCTCATTCTTTTATCCATCTTTTTCTAAAAGATATTTGTTATTGGTCCTTCAACGAGGACTTAGCAAAGTGCACTCTAATCTTATGTTGAGAATATAAGCATCAAATATATTATATAAAAAAATAAAAACATGATATCACATTAATTATATAAATAATTTAATTGATAATTTAAAATATGATATAATGTTATATATATATAATTTTAAATTTAAAATGAATGAAATTAAAAATATATTTTATCTCTATATTCAAATAACAAGTTATGAGTGGTAATTGAAGCTCATGTATTTTTTGATAAATAGTATTTTTCGGTCATTTTAACGTCATCCATATTCAGATATGAAAATTTCGACATTATTTTGGATTTGATATATATATATATATACGAGGAAGATAAGATGGGATTAAGTTAGGTTAGCCTTCTGCGACCGTAGAAAACTGAATTCTCACGTACATTCTCATCCACGGGTACTCAGGGAAAAGGATTTCTTAAACTGTCACCTCTTAGATTGGTCAATACCTCTACCATACTTTAATTCAAGTACATCATCAGAGAGGGACGGCCTAACAGCCGTATATGAACCCAAAACCGCAGACAGCTCCTTAGAAAATTAAAATTGAGACCTTGAAACGAGGGGGACCTGAGCTTTGCTTCCCCTGAGGGATGGCATCTTCACAAATGATCCCCTATCCATGCACATCCGTTTGATCCACGGTGCTTCTTTTGGCATGACTCAACATAATGTTTAAAATGGCATCAACATATACACGCGTTTGGATTTGGATTCAAGTATTGGATATGGTGGATGGCGGTAAACAATTATTTGTCACCTTCCTTTCCCCTTGTTGATAGATAGCCAGAAAGGGTAGATTAAAGAATATTTTTTTGTTGAGTAACTTTGAATTCGCTTAAAGCTAAGGTTGAAAACCATAATCATAGCCATGCCCCAGAAGCTGGACAAGTCATTGTCATCTTTTGTGTTTACACCAATACTCAGTGTTTCCCCTTTTATTTTAGAATAAGATCATTTTTTATTTACTTTTAAAAAGGAATTAAATATCTGTACTTGTTTTCACTGTGATGCATTAGCTCCAGGGCCCAAGGACAATTAGATTGAAAAGCTAGCTAGCCTATTATTCAGAACACTGTTAATTAATTAATCTATATTATTGCTTACTTAACTGAGTTAAACTAAGAATTAGTCAGACACACTTTCCAACCATGCACTTATCCACCTATTTTTTATCTTTCTTCTTTCTTTCTTTACTTCAAATCAATTTTGGATGTTCTCCTGGTGTTTCCATCTATCCAATTACCACAAAGTAGATGATGGACCTCCCAAGAAGGATGAAACAAAACAATATAACTCATGGTAACTTTCGTTTCTAGGTAGCGGCTCTAATATATCTACTAAGAAGATTAGTATCGACCGATCGAGAAGATAAACATGAGTGGGGGTATCATTAGAGATAGCTTTATTCTGCTAGAGTGGAAGCTCCTTTCTACAAGTACTCCTAGTTCTTGTTATTGTTAAGCCAGATTTTTGCAAGCAGAAACCTAATCTAAGTGGTAGTTACCGATATAATTATCTTTAATTTTAAACGACTGGAGCTCCCCAGATGATTTTTAAATTATAGTAGATCATTTGACAGGGACCGGGTTGCATCCTTCGTGCAAAAGAATGGTACTTATTCCTTCGGTCCCATGCATGCACTGTTGGATCATCCATTGCACAACTCTCAAAGAATGATCCAACGGTGTATGGGAGCCCTAGGAACGGTGACATAGCCTGGTTCCCATCTGCCATGGCTGCTACGTGTAGAAATACCTCTCTACAGGCCTACTCCAATCCGGAGAGTTTCCGAGAGCTGGATGTGAATGAAAGAGTCAGGGAGGTGGGAGTCCACCGGGCATGTGAGCGTGATGAGGTTTCAGAAGATAGTCAGAGGAATCCATTCAAGCCGCTCCCCGAGGCTTCCTCTAAGGCATTAAATAAGAGTAAAAAAGAGCCCCTCTCTTGTCCACCTTCCCACCCTAACTCTTCTATAAGAACACCCCCTCTTCGATGCCTTGCTCTCCATCTCCTAGCGAGGTACCATCAGTAAACCAGTCCTCGATTTGCACTCTTTTGTCATGTGTTGGACTTAATCCTGTGAATGGTTTGGATGATGGTATCGCCTTCATGATGGTTTCTGGCTTTTGGTTCTCTTGTTAGTTATATGGGTTCTAGGTAGTAACAAGTTTGCTCTTCTTCTTCTTCCTTCTAAAAGAAAAAGTTGGTTTCTTTCTGGGATTCTGGAATATAGGCTTTGATGTAGAGCTCCTTGAGATCCAAAGGAGGGTCTTCAAGGGTTGGATTTAGCTGCTGAGTCATGGATTCCACTCACCTATCCCATGGTTTGTTTGCCAACGGGGGGAGGAGAGAGAGAGAAAGAGATGGCTTGGGATTTGGAATAGGCCCGTGGTTTGCATGACTCAGGAGCTGCATTAGCCCTTTCTGATCTTTGTTTGGATTGAAGGGAGCTCTACGTCTACACGCTATATCATCACTTCCCCCACTTTCTTTCCTCTCTTGTTGTTTCGTCTCCTTGTTTTTCTCTTATTTTCGATCTTATGTGCTCCTGACTTGCATGTTAATGTACGGCATGTTAGAACCTAATTCAGGGGACCAGATTCCTTGGCAAATTTCTACCTTGTTGCAGGACTTGGGCATTTGTTTTGGTTGACCGGGGGTTGGTGTGATGTTTTATTCGCTATAATGGCTGCTGCTACTATTGGTGGTGGAGCTTCGGTCGCTCAGATGGGCGATCATCTTTCTACTCCATTTCTGGCTACTGTTTGGTTGTATGCTAGATTTTCTTGGATTCTCTCTGGCTGCTTAGATTTCATTGTACTGGTTCTAATATTTTACAACTCTTTCACATCTTTTCAGATGTTGCAGGTTTAGGTTTAGGCTTTATGAAGCACCCCTCTCTCTCTCTCTCTCTCTCTCTCTCTCTCTCTCACAGGTAGGATGGGGGCCTTGCCATGCTCATTTTCTGTTCCTTTTTTCCCCTTAGCTTTTTAAGCAGCGCATATCCTTTTCTTTTTCTTTTTTTGTGACTGTTTGTAAGTAGTGTATATCAGAACGTCTCGCATGGATTATTGTTTGTTCCTTCTGATCATAAGTGCATGTGTGTAAAACTTTTAATCTGAGTGGACTTTTACTGCAAACTATACTTTTCTTTGCTTTCTCTTAACGCAGAACTGCAGATGGGATCAAGGTGCACGTTGAAGAAGGTAGCCAAAGATCGATGCGCAGTGATTATCTTAAAAATCATAGATGGAGTCTAAACCAGGGGATTTGTGTGTGTGTGTTGTATTTTTGTTCAGTTGTGCTTAGTTGTTTTGTTTTTCTACAAAACCTCGTAAGTCCATGACTTGAGGTTGAGGTTGATCTTCCTTTATACATCTTTTTCTTACGAAATGGAATATGCTAACCTCTCTCTCTCTCTCAAAAAAAAAAAAAAGGAGAATATTCTAACTAATTTGGCAACTTTGTTCCTCTACTAGTAATTATTTCAGATTATTGATTCAAAGTTGTACATGGCATAATCAGTCGAGACAAAGGGAAAATTTTTGCAATCACGCTATTGGATGATTATAGACAAAGATCCATGGATTAACATTTGCTCTCGAGTAGATAAAGTTGTGTCTGAAATATGGCAGCATCAAGCATTGATGTTGATGAATGCCTAGTACAGCATGTGAACAAGATCAATGAAATCAAAAGGGGCGTCAACTAAAAAGTATTTCCACTGAAAAGGAACTGCTTTCAATCCTTTTAAGAAGGCTTCTGAGTCCTGGCATGCCCAGGACATGCAAGACTACTGTATGTATGGCACTAGTTTTAACAAGCAGTGTTAATGGCATATATGTCCAGTTGTCCACTACTCCACCACCTTAATGAAATGGGTTGTGCTCGATTTCTTAAAAAATAAATTTAGTATATGATTTGCATTTTGAAATAAGCTCGATCCGATGCATTCCCATGATCTCATGTTTTTCGCTGGAGACAATCCACTCCGGGCCCTAGCACGCACGGACAGAGTAAACTTCAACTTTTCCGGACAAATTATTTGTCATATGTGGTCGTGCCGGAGTGGTTATCGGGCATGACTAGAAATCATGTGGGCTCTGCCCGCGCAGGTTCGAATCCTGCCGACCACGCTTAATTTTTGAATGTACTAAATTTCTTCTTTTTGTAATTTCCTTTTAAACCAGGGTGCCCAATGCTATCGATGACGTTCTTTTTTTTTCTTTTCTTTTCTTCATCTTCTCTTCGTTTCTCTTTTTTTTTTTTCCTTTTCTTTTTTTATCTCTCAGTTTTTTTTATTTTTCCCTTTTTATTCCTTATATGTATTTTTTTTTTAATTTTTTTCTTTTTTTTTTTCCCTTTTGTCATCCTTTTCGACACTGAAGTAATGTTATACGACCCCGTTCATGCACTAAACATTTTTTTAATCTCTTTCTAAACCAGGGTGATAATGGAATTAAGCTTTATGTTGATCATTTTAAAAGCACCATTCATGCGCTAAGTTTTGTTTTTTTCTTTTTCTTTAATTTTCTTTCAAACTAAGGGTACTATTGGAATTAAGTTGGATGTTAGTAGTAGCTCAAAAATTTAGATTAGAGCTTACCTTTTTATTAAATAAGTAATGCAACCTTAGTTTATGCACAAAATCTTTTCCTATCTATTTTTTTCTTTATCATCTTCTTTTGAACGAAGGATGATGGTGTTGTGCCGACCGGCTGGAAGTCACTTCATATAAAGTTTGTCATTAAATAAGTCAATGCTTTAAAGCCAAATCCAACTTGAAATAAGTAACTGAGTCTGTGATGCCCCTCTCAATTATCTCACATCGAATAATTGGGGGTTGATTAAGTAAATTATATGTAGTAAAGTAAGAAGAATAAGGCATCAATTAGATCCTTTTTAGGTGTGATGGCTCAAGTTGGTGTTGACTTTGTCTGTCTTACTTTCTTGTAATGAAATGGGCCCGTGAACCCGGATCGTTACAATATGGTATCAGAGCCTCGCATCAGTCGAAAGTGCACAGGACAAAATGCTACATCTATGGAGGGATGGAAGCCACCTTTTGAACTTGTGGGGGCCACCTCTAGAATCCTGCCTGCCTGGCGACGAGGACGTCACTCTGTTAAGGGGGTAGATTGTGATGTCCCTCTCAATTGTCCCACATCGAATAATTGGGAGTTGGTTAAGTGGATTATATGTAGTAAAGTAAGAAGGACAAGGCACCAATTGAATCCCTTTTTGGGCTGCGGTGGTCCAAGTTGATGTTGACCTTGTCCGTCTTGCTTTCTTGTAACGAAATAGGCCCGTGGACCCGATCGTTACAGTGTTCCGATTAAATCTTTTTACTTTTTTTTTTTTTTCATCTTCTTTTGAACCTGGGATGGAAATCGGATTAGATCAGGTGTGGTTCATATTAAAAATCTCTTTATCTAAACATAACCTATTTTATTTATACTGAATAGTTTAAAATTAAGTGTGTTAAATAGGTTAAGCACGACCTCCTTTGTCTCAAACTAATTGTCGATAATTCGTCATCCATTGAAGGAAAGAA
Organism: Calamus simplicifolius; assembly: GCA_900491605.1. Lineage (NCBI taxonomy): Eukaryota > Viridiplantae > Streptophyta > Magnoliopsida > Arecales > Arecaceae > Calamus > Calamus simplicifolius. The sequence goes on from UESW01004458.1 coordinate 128,834, forward strand.
TCAACAATAAAATAATAAATCATCGGGTAATGTTGTGGGGGCTTTGAGTTGGAGCACGCAGTTTTTTTTTCTCCTTCATTTTTAACTCTTCTCTATGCTCAAAGTAAATTGATTCTTAAGAGTTCTGGACTGATATAAAGTAAGTCAATAATAAAATAGTAAAATCCTACGAGTAAGGATATGGGATCTCATTCCGCGCGCATAAAAATTCTAAGGCTATATTTGAATCTTTAGAGAGGAAGGGAAGAGTAAAAAAAAAAAAAAGTAAAGAAATGAAAGAAAAAGAAAGGAAAAAAGAATTATTTTTCTTCGTTTGTTTGAAAAGAATGAAAGGAAAAAGAAGAATAATATCAATTATCTGTTTGGATAGAAAGAAAAGAAAGGAAAGGAAAGAGTTATTTGATAATTATAACATTAGAATAGAAAATAAAGAGTGAGAATGAAAGAATAAATAATAAAAAATAAAGAAATATTTTAATTTTCTAAAAGAATATGACTTAAATCTTCTTTTTTTTCTTAGCCTTCGATTTGAGGATTAACAATTTATTCTTGTTGAAAGAAAAAAAAAAAAAAAAGAATCAGTTACTATTATTCACTTTCCTTCTCTCTTTAATTCTCCTTTCAAATAAGATAACTATATATATATATATATATATATATTTTGTCTCCCCTCCATTCATACCAATCCAAACAGCCTCCAAGAGAATTGGTCGAACTCACGGGAATTTAACTGTTGCCAAGCAATGACTGAAAGGTCGGTAATGTATTTTCTAATGTTATTTTCTAAGAGAACTGCTTCGGCCATCATATCCTTGCTCAGATGTGGCCGAGTGATGGTAAGGTGGCTGACTTTTCTATTAATCAATCCACTGTCTCCTTCCAGATAAGGCACCAACTTGCAGAGTGCTATTACTATTTCGAGCACTGAGTCAATTCATGTGGTATCTGGCCAACCAATACAAAAGGATTCTCTTCCTTATCTTGGCTTACCAAAATCGTCCTAGAAGAAGAGTTCATTAGTAAAAACAATCCATCACCTCATAGATAAAGGATATCTTCCTCAACCTTTAAAGCATGAAGCCCTCACATCTAGAGAGCTCCAAAACTTCACTTTCTTCACCTTGATCGCTTAGAATCCTCATCTAGGGAGCTCCAACACTTCTATTTCTTCACATCGAAACCCTAGTGGACCTTGGCTGACTTGGGTTTTCTTTAGGGGAACTCCAAGACTCTCTGGATGTCGAGCTCGTTTGAGTTAAGTATTTCTCCTCGTTGATGCATGGAACATCAATTTCCAATGTCAATATTTTTCATCAATTAGCATATTGTTGATGGTTGGGGACTAATTAAAAACATGTTAGAACTAGCAATAAGATAGCAAATCACTGTCAGGAATTAATTGTTGCCATGCCTAGCAATGATAAAGTATGGAACTTCTACATCAGTTTCTTCCATCAAGCTGAACCTCCTTTCATCTTTCATCCCTATAAGGTATTCTGAACCTCTTTATCAATTTAGAAAAATCTGAGCAATAGTTCAACATCAATACACTCGTGAAATTTTCTACATGCACGTACTCGATAGGCGTCCCATCCATCTACCATCAGAACGTCCACCGTACAGATCACAAAGCACTCCAAATTCAATCAATCATCTGTCATGCAGATATCTCAAAGCAAAATGGGGAATGATCCAATAATGATGTATGTGGGTGAACAATGATGCAACTTGGTCTCACAGGCTTGGTCGTTGCGTTCAAAATGAGGTACTTTCACGGAAGCCCAGCCCAGCCCACCTCCATTCACGGTGAAGAGATTGAGTTTGGGAATTTGTTTGCTCTCATTTCAAAGATGGAGCAGTAGAAGCCATCCTCGTCAATATCAATCTACCCTTCTTTTCATAATATCAACCGTGGTTCGCACTAAATAACCTTCCATGATTGTATATGTTGAAAAGGAGCTATCTTGACCAACAAATCAAGGAAATTACTTGCTACGCAGGGGACTAACGCTGAGTCTAATCTAAAAGAGGGCGAAGGCCTTGCTTTATTTGCCTGGGCCTGATAAGCCTCTGCTTGGAAGACCTCAAGCATGCTGCCTACTGCCTCATAGAGTCATGCTTTGTACACCGTGTACAATGCAGAACACGCACAGTGGGCAGTGATGTTGGGCCTGGTATGGTACTATTAAGGTTCAAATTGGGCTAACTTATTTTAGGTCGGTATGGGTCCAAGGGTTGAGATTAAATCAAGTCACGGATGTACATGGACTTACGGATTAGTTTAATCTTATTGGGTTAGTCCATTGGAGTTTTTATTGAGTCTGAACCCGACCTACTTGATGGATGTATTTAAATTCTAATCTTTAGGTTGTGTTTGATAGAAAAAGTACTATTTCTGGATAAGTGAACGAAATAGTATTTATTTCAGGGGATATTCCTAGGCTATCCCTTCGAACATACGGTACTAAATGTAAAAATCTTAACAGAAAGGATAACTTTTTGTTATTCCCTATTGTTATAGGCTATCCCTTTGATAAGAGAGGATATCCATCAAAATTTTTAGATTAAATCCCAAACTACCCCCGAGCCTTCGGCCCTCGTCCTTCTTGTTCCTATCAGGCTGATCCTTCGGCCCTTCTCCTTCTATTGTTATCGAATCGGTCGAACTCGAAGCAGCTCCATTGGCGGATGATGAACGATCGTTGCCGAGGTGGTCGGCGAGGTTGCCCAGCTTCCAGAAGGAGGGCCAGAGAGCGGTGGCAGAGGGGCGGAGCTTGCGGTGGGATATGGATGGATGGATGTGGTGCTACGGTATGTGAGTGTACAATGTGAACATGTTTATTTAACGGCAAGAAGGCCCACCGCCGGGACCCCAGTCGCTTCAACTACTCCGGCACCGCCTGCCCCGAGTTTCGAAAGACCGGCCATCGCAAACGCGGATACATTTGCGACCTCGCCCACGGGGTGTTCGAGAGCTGGCTCCACCCGGCACGGTATCGCACCCAGCCCTGCAAGGACGGCACCGTTTGCCACCATAGCGTCACCCCCGACCAGCTGTGCATTCTCCCGCAGAGCCCCCGTTCGCCCTCAGAGTCGGCGTCGGAGTCGTACGACTGATAATCTTGTTTCTTGTGCAGGAATTGTAGTTGTATGTCAATGCCCCAAATTCTCTCAATGCAATGCTGGATTCGCATACAATCCAAGTGGATAGAACCAGATCTAGTAGAAACTGGCTTTGTTTTCTTTTGTTTGAGCTGTTTGGTCCCATGGTTCATTTTATATGGTGTCAGTTTGTCAAATCTTAATTTTTGTATCAGCTAGCCAGATTCTGATGGCATGTAACATTTGATAAAGATATAGACTAAAAGATATGCTTTATGTTATGTCTTTACATTTTAATGAGAATTCATTTTGAGCAATGTGTGCCATTTACTATATATATATATATATATATATATATATATGTGTGCATGTGTCTAGTATTTACAAAGAGTATTTGATCTAGTGTGTAGAGTACGGCTTACACACAGAAGACTAGATCATCGGTTTTTTTGGAATACAAGTTTATTGTTCACAGTTTTAGATGGAATTGGACACACCATCATTAGAACTGTAGCACAAATTTTTAGTAGGTCTGTCTTGACTACGGGGAATGGTTTATTCTAACTATTTGTGCTAGTACACTTTGTGTGTATTGAACAGGACCCAGTTGAGTTAATTATTTTATACTGACTTTATAAAATAATTTAAAACTCATGAATATTATGATTACTTATGCTCTTAATCCGAATTCTATTTCTAGACACGTGTATGTAATGATTATTGCTTTGATTACACATAGAGTGAGATTCTAGATGAGTCAATTAACTCAGTGGGTTGGGCAATAACATTATATATATGGTGAATATTAATAGTTGAAGGAATCCATGTCCTATTAATTTGGATTGATGATATCCCCTTGAGAAAGCTTATAAGTTTTAATTGTATCAAATCTTGCAAGTGGATTTTGAATCCGATACATCAAATAAGTTAAGTGGATAAGTTTCAAGGATAATAACAGCCAATTAAATTATATTGTCAGTAATTAAATTTAATTGGTGGATATCTGTTATCTTAACGTGGGGAGATAATAAGTATTTAATATTAAGGCTCGAAAATATAAATTCGAATGTGATTAGGAGTACAATTATGATTCTTTAGTGGAATGAATTGTAATTTACGTAATTGAATCCTAACCCGGGATAGGATTAGGAGATTTAATTACGTGGGAAGTCCTTTTCATATTTGCCTATTGGTCCCTGTTGTAGCCCTATAAATACCCTCTCAGTTGGTTGCTAGGATTAACGTTTTGAGGAAAAAGAAAAACAAGAAACCCTAGGTCGGCCGAGAGATCCCACCATCTTGTGAGAGAAGGAAGGTATTTTCGGAAATACGGTGGAAGGCTAAGAGGTTGAGGTCGAGCAATCAAATCAAGCTGTTCCAACGTTCAAGTCTGAAGGTATAATCTTATACTCATATATTAGAACGGTAAAAGATTTTTGTATTACTCATATACGCTATAGCCGTGATCTTGGGGGTATTCCGCGCTCCCCAACAACATTCTCCCTCATTTTAGGTTTCTGTTGCTGTGTAAAAAAAGTAGATGAAGCTGATATCGGACATGGATTAATATTGTGTATGGGCTTTGTTGTTTCATCAAAAAAAACAAGGTTTATTTCAGAGAATGTATAACATACAACTCATGACTACAAGAAGGCTATGGACGAGGCACATTTCAAATGCTTGGGCTCAACCCGCATGAATTTGATAAGAGCTTATCTGAAGGGCATTAACATTAGAATGACACCATGAAAATTCTGATTAGTTGTTCAAACGGTCAATTATATGTAAAGAGAGATTCCTTTTACTTGAAACTGAGTCCAACAAGAAGTACAAGAAACCTTTTTTCTTTCCTTGAGAGCTCTATATGTACAAAGCCTTATGTGACTTTACATGAGAAGATAAAATCAAAAAGAAAAAACAAAGAGAAAAAAATACAGCATTGCTATTCCCAAGGGATTATTCTTCATTTCTCTTGGTTTTCTCTAGCCATGCTCTTCCTCATCCATTATGAAGCCTGCCCCTGATAGAGCACAAGCAAAAATCAGAAGCCAATCTTATGGAATCCCATACCGTGAAGGCATACCAAGCATCATGCAGAGTAAATAAGGAAAAAAAAATAAAGGTTAAAAATATGTTAATTTGGGCAACATGCAAGGATTAATTGGGCATACAAACAATAAGACAACGAAGCGGCTCAACTGAACATATATCACAGCATCTCTATACAATGGATTTGAAGTCCTGTTTCAGAGAGCCCCACATAGATCCCTGCCGCTGTCTCAGAGAGCCCAATGGAGGTTCATTGAGAACTCATGGAAGTTGATTTCAGCCATGCAACAGATCTGGAATAGCTTTAAGAAATCGTGTTATCATTGATGTTCCAAAAAGCCCAGAGTGTTGCAACATACCATGAGTAGTTAACATGAAGAACAAGCAGCTGTAGGAAAGCTTCCACCACAATATCAACATAAACACACAAATTTTGGCAGCACTGCAAATGGACATAGTTAATTTGACAAGAAAAACATTATCTGATCACATCGGTAAGCTCAATTTGAAACAGGTCGGTATTGGGGGGGCCCATGATATATGGCAACAGGTTGGTATTTGGGGGCCCATGATAAATGCCAACAGCAAATTGTCTCAAGCCGAGACATAGCAGAAAACAAAACCAGAAACAAAACATCAGTCAGATCAACCCATTTTTGAAAGCACAGAGGGCACAATGACCTATTTGGTGGCAATGGAATTTATCTTTGGCAACCTGTGGTCCAGCAACCAAGCAAACAAAAAACAAGGCATGCATGTATGATCAAACATTGAAGCTTTCATGGAAAACCTCAATATGGAAGGAACTTTAAAGGGACATAGATTGAGTTGGCGCAGGAAGGCATCCGAGTGAGGTAATAGAAAGATAATGCTTAACATCATGGCCCTTGGCTCAGATAGGGTGTCACATATGCTTCACAACGGTTGCATTTAGAAATGCCCTCAAGTCATGATAGCACTGTTGGGGAGCGCGGAATACCCCCAAGATCACGGCTATAGCGTATATGAGTAATGCAAAAATCTTTTACCGTTCTAATCTATGAGTATAAGATTATACCTTCAGACTTGAACGCTGGAACACTTGATTTGATTGCTCGACCTCAACCTTTTGGCCTTCCGCCGTATTCCCGAAATACCTGCTTCTCTCACAAGATGGTGGGATCTCTCTCGGCCGACCTAGGGTTTCTTGCTTTTCTTTTTTCTCAAAAGCGTTAACCTTAGCAACCAATTGAGAGGGTATTTATAGGGCTACTACAGGGACCAAATAGGCAAATATGAAAAGGACTTCCCACGTAATTAAATCTCCTAATCCTATCCCGGGTTAGGATTTAATTACGTAAATTATAATTTATTCCACTAAAGAATTATAATTGTACTCCTAGTCACATTCGAATTTATATTTTCGAGCCTTAATATTAAATACTTATTATCTCCCCCCGTTAAGATTACAGATATCCACCAATTAAATTTAAATACTGACATTATAATTTAATTGACTGTTTTTATCCTTGAGACTTATCCACTTAACTTATTTGACGTATCGGATTCAAAATCCACTTGCAAGATTTGATACGATCAAAACTTATAAGCTTTCTCAAGGGGATATCATCAGTCCAAATTAACCGGACGTGGATTCCTTCATCTATTAATGTTCACCATATATATAATGTTATTGCCCAACCCACTGAGATTATTGACTCATATAGAATCTCACTCTATGTGTAATCAAAGCAATAATCACTACACACACGTGTCTAGTAATAGAATTCAGATTAAGAGCATAAGTAATCATAATATTCATGAGTTCTAAATTATTTTATAAAGTCAGTATAAAATAATCAACTCAACTGGGTCCTGTTCAATACACACAAAGTGTACTAGCACAAATAGTTAGAATAAACCATTCCCCGTAGTCAAGACAGATCTACTTAGATTGTGCTACAGCTCTACTGATGGTGTGTCCAATTCCATCTAAAACTGTGAACAATAAACTTGTATTCCAAAAGAACCGATGATCTAGTCTTCTGTGTGTAAGCCGTACTCTACACACTAGATCAAATACTCTTTGGAAATACTAGACACATGCACATATATATAGTAAATGGCACACATTGCTCAAAATGAATTCTCATTAAAAATGTAAAGACATAAAGCATATCTTTTAGTCTATATCTCTATCAAGCACAACACATAAATTCAGCGTAAAATCAATTAAGATGTCCCTATCATCATTGCCGAATTGTATTGAGTAGGCTCAAAACTAATCACAGCCCACAGAAGCAAATACATCATTAAATCATGTGAACAAGGCAACATTGGCAGGACGGTATCGCCACTGCTCCGATACATGGCAACATTGGCAACCTGTATATAGAATTTGCATCAAATTATATAGCTGGAAGCATTAAATCATCACATGAAAATATCTAAGGCCATAATAATGACATAAAAATGTGTACTTATCATATATGACATATGAGTGCAAACAACAAGTAAAAGTTTTCAATTCATCAAACAACAGAGAGCAAATTCAATAAGAAATCTTGAAATGAAAAGGATGTTCACATATAGGACATTGACATAGTCCTAATTCCACCCGTATTCTCATTAATTGGTAAACTGCTGCACCAGCTGCATCCTTGCTGGAGGGTCGCTCGGCATGTCATCAGCGATTTTCCAAACTTCAAGTGTAAGGGATCGTTCAAGAAAAGTGGCTTGGGCTTTATGCCAGTGTTGTACCTTATGTATCATTGTTTAAAAAGCCTTCAACCAATGCCTTGGAATCATCCTACTCCCTAACGATTTCTCTTTTGCATCCAGCGAATACAACATAGAAGGGCATTATAAGGACAAGGCAGCAAACAAAAATAATCCTATTCTTCGCAGGAACCTCCGTTCCTTGTGGATGATCCTGCAAAGGATCGAAAGATCATAAATTATCATATCTAGTATGCAATCTCCGAAATTGTAATACAATTATGGCTTATCGAAACGATCATACTTCTAGTTGTAAATTGATGCCACATTGCGTTTGCAATACAATCCCTCTTAACCTCACCCCTCCTTGATTCATCTTGACTAATGGGGTTGAAACTTAATTGCTCACTATCATCCAGGGAGTCATCGATATCATTAGCATTGAAATACTTATCGTTTCCTTGAGTTCGTTGGATAAAATTATATATGATGTAGCAAGCCAAAATGATTTTTTTGAACTTCAAATCAGTAAGGCAGTGGTGATCGAAGAATCTTGAATCGTTTCTTCAGAATCCCAAAGCCTTTTCCACGCAATTACGCAGTTGTCCGTGCCGATGGTTGTAAAGATCCTTATGGTTCTCATAATTTCGTCGACCAGAAGTGGATGCATGAAAAGTACTAAGATGATACCTAGTACTCCGATATGGTGCCAAAATCGATTTGTATTCGCGCACCCCGAGTTGACTAAGTAAAACTTTTCTGCAGAAATTGACACTAAGCACACGTAAACAAGCATAAAAACTTTTCGGCAGTGTGGTTCTAATTTGAAAACCTTACCTTCGGGGACTGTAAACTCTCCATAGTCACAGCACCACCTCAAAACTCTCTTATCCGCTGCCGAACCTTCCCATCCAATGCACACAAACATAAACATATAGTCGAAAGATACAGTAGCCATTACATTCTGAGATACAGTATTCTTTCGATTGCAAAAACAAGGTTGATTCTCTTTCGATAGAATGACCTCTATATGCATGCTATATATGGCATCAATTACATCCTACAGTCAAAAAAATGTTTCAGCAAAGCATATGAAATGTAATTGATGGTACATGTCATGATAAATGTTTGATCGTTACCTTAAAGGATGGATAGAAACATCGATTATCTCTTATCTTCTGATGAACTGACGTATCATTTGATGGGAGTTGAATGAACTCATCATGCAAATGCAATACAATATCCATGGCTTTATGAAAGTATCTACTTATCGTCTCTCCCGAGTGCTGGTAGGTCTCCTGAATAATCCTATTCGATTGACCATGACCTAGACATGACAAAAAGATTGTTAGTTGCTCAACAATTTCCACCGTCTGATCTGATTTTAGCGACCCCATGCCAACAAGTTTGTCTTTGAGAATCCAAAATATCTCTGTGTTCATTCTCAGGTACCGGTAGCAACGATCGGAATGCCCATTCAAAATATCTCGAATAATGTTCGCACCACTGAATTGTCGAGTATGGCACGGAACCCTTTGAGGACACGGAGTCTTTTTGTCCGTTTTCGTTAACTCATCCAACAATTCGATCATCATGTCATCATCAAGTAGCATGCCATCCAAAGTTCAAATTAATAAATCAAATTGATGACTTGACATATCAAGTTGCAAAAAACATCAGCTACTATACAAGGAACACTGGCAAAAGAACATATTGGTACATTCAATTGCAAAAGTGAAGCAACAATCACTAGTACAAGAACACATTGGTACATTCAATATTAATAAAACATGTCCATGATATTAGAATGGCAGCTTACATATCAAGACAAATGTTTCATCAAACTAAGCAAGCAAACAACATCATTACATATCCTAAAATGGGTTAACAACAAGTTCTCAAATTCCTCATGTTTATTCAAGTGGTAATTAACAAAACTTTTCATTTGCTCTACATCTAACATCATGAATAATTGACGAGTCTTGAGGATTGACAAAAGATGTTAGACATAACTGTAAAGGCGTCCATCGCTAAATGTAAGCTAAAAAGCATCGGTATGCACTTGTCCATACTACATAAAGCTTCCATTTCTGCCTTCTCTAGTTTGACAGCCAACATTTTCCTCGACAGTTGTATGGCTTCTTCTGAGAGCTCCAAACATTGGGTGGATTGCCGCCTCAAATCCTCTAATATTTTGACCTTGTCTAACCTCCAAATCTTCTACGTCGTTGTGTTGTGGGCGTAGTATCCTGATGCAACCTCTTGTCTTGAGAGGATGCTGCACCATCAGAGGCCAAATCACTAGGATTAATAGCAGGGTTGTCAGATTGATATTGTGGGATTGGTGAAGGTCCAATATCATCTAGCCCATGTCTAGAGGAAGCGAGAGGATCATCGGAGTCTCCTCCTCCCTCAAGATCTACATGGATTGCATCATTGTCAGTCTCATTATGTAAATTTTGATTTATTGAAATAGCAATCATCCAAATGAGTAAATAGAGGAGGGTACTAGTCTAAAATTGGAACGTCTGATAATGATTGGAGAGCTGAAATTGCTTGCAGAGGAGTTGCATCAATGTGTGTCGCAGCCCTTGCACCAGTAGCAACTTGCTTTCCATACCATATGAGCATATCCTCATATAGTGCGAAAGGCTTGTTCCTACACTGAATCAGTTCCTTATTGACCTAGTATACACCTAAATATAAAATTAGCTTCAATTTATTTAAAGTAATGCAAATCTAATAACATTGACTGATTTGCTTACCGAGATAACACTGTCTCACTGTTCATCTGTATTGGCAGGGATTTGTCTATCTCAATCCCAACCCCAACCAGACAAAGTCGCCAAGTAATGATATCGGTAAAATATTTTTCTCAAATTCTTCATTCTATTTTACATATTCTGAATGGTGTACTTGGTTTTAGCCTCCATATTGAACCGTTTAAGAACCCGAAGGAGTGCAGGCTTGGTAAATGTGTTCCCGATTGTACCACCACTAAGAAACGCATCCTTCAGCAATCTTGATAAGATTTTATCCTTTTATCGGTCCAGTTAGAAACCATAGCACGGGATGATCCTGCATCACCACTCTTCAAGGTGCCGACAATGGTTCTTCTTTTGTAAATTCTAACTATTTGATGAGATACAAGAAAATAAAGTATGATTAATCCTAGCATATCATATTATTTATATTCTAACTATTCGATGGCATATTAATGGTTTGTCCAGGCCATGTTATGAATTCCTTAGATTACATGGAATAGTTATTGATTTAGACTAAGATGGCAAGGCAGAGACCACAATGCTAGATGAAGGATAAAAACTCTCCTTTAAATAAATTTTTGTGAGCTTCAATATAAGATTCCCATCGATCAATTATAATTTTACGAACAAGCAAAAGATATATGAATCAAAAACTGAAGGTGCTCACAAAAGTTAAACTCATAGTAAGACAGGTGTAGGGGCATACTCGGCGGCCATTTAGTCCAAGATTACAGCACCATCATCATATTGAATTACGACTTTAAATATTTTAGGTATGCCCGTATTTCCATTTGATGAGGAAGAGAGAAGCGAAATGATGGTCAGAGAAGGAAAATAAGTGCTAAGAGATAAGACAAATGCACTCTAAAATACTAGGAGATGTGAATCCAGGTATCTTCTTAGAAACAACAGTAGGCTTCAACAAATACAAGAGCTCAGCAGCTGAAAGCACCGACATACTAAATAGTCTGTGGAAAGAATTGACTATAAAACAAAAACAGCAGCAATAATTTTGATATCGGAATCTAACCTTTTATATATTAGGAAATCGGCACCATATGCAAGAAAGCTGAACAAGAATGCTTAAACATATTACCAAAATAACGGGATCAAGTGACAAGCGATCACCAAACAAACCTGAGCTCCCAGCATTTTTGAGAGGACAAAAAAGAAAAAGAAAAAAAAAAAAAAATAATTCTCATTATGGCAGGCATCAAAGATCAAACATAAAATTGCTCTATTTTTTAAGAAAGTGAATGACCCTAAGTTATCTTTGTAAATAAATCAGATATAAATAAAGGAAGTGCAAACCAGAAGAATAGAACAACAAAAGCATATGGACACTTGAAATCAAAAGCACAAATTTCTAACAAAAAAGAAGCAATCTTTGAAAATATTTACCAGCTCTATTTTTGAAATAATGGATGGAAAGAAGAAGCAATCTTTGAAATATTTCACCTGAATCGGAGCTCCTTTGCGGAGGTTGAAGAGAGAGCTTCGGCTCGGATCAAAGGCGGAAGAGGAGCGATGAGAAGGGAGATCAGGGTGATCGGGAGACGAGAGTGAAAGATCGAGAGACGGGAGCTGAAGATTGGGAGTGGGAGCGAAAGACTGATCAATTGTTGATCGATTAGACCGTTGGTGATAAGGTGCCCGTATAATCAAGCCGTTGATGATCGTTGGTGATAAGGCAACTGTCCGATCATAAAAAGGAGTATCAAAGTCGTGCTATGACTTATTCGATAGTGGAGATGGCTTATCTGATCGTAGAAACGACCTTTCAGATCATGGAAAGGCTTATCAGATCACGATGATTAATGGGCATATCAAGGGTGATAAGCCCTTAACCCTCACATCCTTTGATCTTTCCTTTTAAATCAAATCAATAAAATTTAAACCCATAAGGATGCTTCCAAAAGGCACCTTAAGGCTATAAATAGACCCCTAGACTGCATTTGATTCATTCAATCTGAAAGTCATTTCCTCTCTTAGGCATTTGCATACTCTCCTAAGAATAGTATAGCAATAGTGCATTAAAAAGAGAAAAGCATTCTTGGTTCAATATTTTTAGTGAATTGTAGTGCTGCTTTCATCAAAAAAAGACTGTTGTATTATGGGAGACAATACCGTAAGCACCGTTGCCAGATGAAATTGTCTTAAGGATATAGAGTATAACTCTAGACTCAGTCTTATCAATTAGGTAGCCACTATCTACACCAACAATCTTAAGACAATTTTCTGCTATCACGGAAGTGCTGCTGCAGATGGCTATAATGACGACATCCATTCAAGCCGAGAGACTGAAGAAATTCTTTGGCACAGACTTTAAGATGGCAACAAAGATGTTGTTCTACCTCACAACTCTAAATCTGGTCAGAGTACTGAATGAAGATCCACCTGTCCTAAAGGAAAGGGAGATCGACAAGCAAGTCATTGCGGTGGAGGCATAGAAGCATTCAAACTTTCTTTGCAAGAACTATATCCTAAATGGTCTGAATAATATTCTGTACAATGTGCATAGCAGTATTGCTACTGCCAAGGAGTTATGGGCATCCCTGAATAAAAGTACAAGACAGAGGATGAAGGACATAAAAAAGTTTATAGTTGAAAGGTTCTTAGACTACAAAATGATCGACCACAAAACTGTTATGGAGCAAGTCCAAGAGCTCTAGATCATCTTGCATGAGATACATGCAGAGAGAATATCTCTCAGTGAGTCATTCCAGGTAGCTGCCATATAGAGAAGCTACCATCATTATGAAAAGACTTCAAGAACTACCTAAAGTATAAGCAGAAGGAGATGGAACTTGAAGATCTAATTATCCGCCTGGGTATCGAGGAAGACAATAAGAGCCAAGACAAGAAGACAGAAGGATAACCTGCTGAGTCTAAGGCCAACCTCACAGAAGGAAGAAATAAACACAAGTTTTCAGGCGAAGGCTTTAAATAGAAGAAGGGCAATCCAAAGAAATATAAGTTCAAGAAAAAGTGCTTTGTCTGTGGAAAGCAAGGACACAAATCCAAGGACTGTCGTTTCAAGGATAAAGAAAAGAAAGAGATCAACATTACTGAAACTCTATCCCAAGAGGTATCCGAGATGAAGCTATTAGCTGTTGTGTTTGAAGCAAACATGGTTGACAAAGCAAATAAGTGGTACATCGATACTGGAGTTACCAGACATGTTTGCTCTGATAAGAGTATGTTCTCATCATATACTCCTATCAATGGTAGAAATCTGATTATGGGTAACTCCGCTACATCCAAGATAGAAGGACTTGGCCGCATTATTTTGAAAATGACATCTAGCAAGGAGCTTCTACTTAACGATGGGCTACATGTCCCTGACATCCAGAAGAATCTTATATCGGGCTTCCTCCTAAGCAAACATGGCTTTAGGATGGTTTTTGAGTTTGATAAATTTGTACTTACTAAGAAGGAGATATTTATTAAAAGGGGTTACTTGAATAATGGATTATTCAAGGTTAATGTAATGATTGTACACATAAACCTTAAAATAAATAAAGCTTCTTCTTTGCTTTTATGGTTGACTCTTCTTATTTATGGCATGATAGATTAGGACATATGAATTTTAATTCATTACAAAAATTAATAAAATTAGAATTATTACCTAATCATGAAATTGATCCGCATTACAAGTATGAATGTGTGTGTTGAAGCTAAGTTAGCAAAATACCATTTTTATCAGTTGAAAGAATACTGAACCTCTTGACTTAATTCACAGTAATCTATGTGACTTAAAGTTAGTTCAAACTTGAGGATGTAAAAAGTATTTTATAACATTTATTAATGATGCAACAAGATACTTCTATGTGTATCTATTAAAGTCTAAAGATGAGGCTTTAGAAATGTTTAAATGTTATAAGAATAAGTTGAAAATCAACTTGGTAAAAAGATTAAGGCCATAAGGAGTGATAGAGGTGGAGAATATGATGCACCTTTTGATAAATTCTATCAAAAGCATGACATCATTCATCAAACTACGACTACTTATTTGCCTCAAAATGATGGAATTGCGGAACGTAAAAATCGTACATTAAAAGAAATGATGAATGCTATGTTGATAAATTCTGTTACACCATAAAATTTATGGGAAGAAGCAATTCTCTCAGCAAATCATATTCTTAACAAGATACCTCTTAAGAAGAAGGATGTTACTCCATATGAGTTATGAAAAGAAAGAAGCCTTCTTGCAATTACTTAAGAGTGTGGGGGTGTCTAGCTAAAGTAGCTATTTCGGACCCCAAAAAGGTTAAAATAGGATCTAAAACTGTTGATTATATTTATCGATTATGCACATAATAGTAGTGCATATCGCTTTCTTATGAATAAATCAGATTGTTGGCCCAGATGGCAACCTAAAAGGGGGGTGAATTGGGTCCTTAAAAATTTAATCTTTTAAAAAACTATGTGCTTTGAATAAATGAGATTAAGTGCAGGATAAATATTAAGCACAAATAAAGAGATAGAGCGAGAGAGTCAAAACATGGCAAACACAAGGATTTATAGTGGTTTGGTGTATCCAACACCTACGTCCACTCCCAAGTATCACTTGGGTCCACACTATAATCTACTTGATTACAGCCGAGTTGTTTTACAAGCTCACAACTTAAACTTATTGTTTCCCCTGGGATTACAACGAACCCAGCTGGTTTTTCGGGCTCACCAGCACTAAACCCAACCACAAGCTATCCTTAGCTTGTACCGAGGTATACCACCTCCATAATTCAATCCCTTGATTGAACTAGCCAACAACTATGAAAAATAGAGTTTATAATACAAGACAGCTCCTTAAGTGAGCAATATTCAATTAAATAAATAAGGGTAAGAAAAGCCTGTTTGAAGCGAATTTGATTTGAGCTTTTCTTCTTTTTTCCTCTTCTCCTTTGAAATGTTGAATCAGGCCTCAGCTCAGATTCTTCAAAGATTGCAGTTGAGAAGTTGGAAAATCAGGGCTTTTGCTTTCTTTTTCTTCACTTGGAAAATCCTTCGATTTTGAACTTGAATGCCTTAGATTTCTCTTTGGACTCTCTTGGATTGGTTGATGTAAGCTGAGTCTTTCCATTTGATTTCTCTCTCAAGATTTTTTGGATTTTTCACAAAATATTTCCTTTTCCTTTTTTGATTTTTCCTCTCTATTCCACACTTTCAAACAGACGGTTTTTCCTTTTTATAGATCTCCTTAATCCAAGTTTTAGATGGAAATATAGCCGTTGGAGATGTTTGGATTCTTCTACACACAAAGAAAATAGCCGTTAGAGGTTAGGTGAAAAGAAATCTTATCGTTGAAGTACATTCTGACAGATGAAAAATCTGTTCCTGACAGGTTGGAGTGGCTCAACTTTTCAGGTGTCGGCTCCAAGTGGGTGTTCAAAAATAGTAAAGAAAAAGTTGTTGGGGAGTCGGCTCCGAGAAAGGTAAGTGTCGGCTCGTCGCTTTCGGGAGTCGGCTCGGAAACTGTAAGTGTCGGCTCCAGAAAAGTCCATAAAACACGCTCTCTGTTCTCATGTTAGAGTCGGCTCCAGAAACTCAGGTGTCGGCTCCCGAAATCTCAGGTGTCGGCTCCCAATTCTAGGTGTCGGCTCCAGAAACTGAAACAAATGCACTTCTCTGTATCTCAGGTTGTAGTCGGCTCCGAAACCTTGGGTGTCGACTCAGGCCATGCCAAAATCTCAGAAACCTTCTGATACGCCTTGGGGTCGGCTCCTGACTAGTTGGGTGTCGACTCCAGGCTCTGAACTTTGAAAGTTTCTTTTAAAACATTGATTCAAAACATGTTTCTTTATCTATTTTGATTGATCAAACATTTTTAATCCCTGAAACACTTGTTAAATCTATTAGAAACAAATGAATATACTCAAGTCTTTTATTAATCATCAAAATCAATAATTGGTCAACAATCTCCCCTTTTTGATGATTATAAAAACATTGAGTATATGTATGATTAAACATTAAGATTTTCAAATCAAATATCTAATTATTTATTCCTCACAGGT
>UESW01004458.1:145708-178302 GCA_900491605.1 Calamus simplicifolius
TATGGTGTTGTTTTTCTCATTAGTGACTTTCTTGAAAAATTTCAGAAATATTGAGAAAATCTCATCCTTATGAGCTAGAAATAATATCCAAGTGTATCTAGAATAATCATCTACTATCACAAGACCATATTTCTTTCCTTCTAGACTAGTGGTTCTAGTAGGTCCAAAAAGGTCCATATGAAGTAGCTCTAATGGCCTAGAAGTGGAAACTACATTTTTTGATTTGAAAGAGTTTCTAGTTTGTTTCCTTAATTGATATGCATCACAAATTCTATTATTTTCAAAATCTATCTTTGAAAGATCTTTAACTAAATCCATTTTAATTAATTTTGAAATTAGGTGTGTGCTTGCATGACCTAATCTACGATGCCATAACCATCCAATCTCATTAGTATTAACATTGTTAGCTACTAAGCAATGATTATTAGTAGACAAATTATTTAAATTAATTAAGTATACATTGCCATTTCTATTACTAATAAATACAATGCTATTTAATGGGATTAGAAACAGTGCAGATAGAAGCTTTAAATCAAACTTTGAAACCTTTATCACACAATTGGCTAATACTAATTAAATTATGCTTTAAGCCATCTACATATAAAACATTTTCTATAAAAGTAAAGGAGTTATCTGAATTTTACCAAATCCCATAATTTGGCCTTTACCATTGTCTCCAAATGTGATAACTCCTCTTTTATCTTCAAGGGTGATGAATTGCTCCTTGTCATCCGTCATGTGCCTTGAGCAGCCGCTATCAAGATACCACTTTCGTTTTGATCTTTTGGCCACAAGACACTTCCTGCAAGGTAATCAAACTTTCTGTTTAGGTACCCAAGCTTTCTTGGGTCCTTTATGGTTAGTAGCAACAAAGATTGTTCCTTTCGGAACCCATATTTTCTTTCCCTTAATACTTAAATTTTTATTAAAGTTTTCTAAGATTGCATTCATAGGCTTTATGTCCTTTCTTATTACAACAATAACATGAAACATCATTTTTATCCTGTTCTTTTCTAAAGAAATTTTTAACATACTTTTGCTTCTTGTTAGGCCTATAACCTAATCCAGCTTTATCAAATACAGCCCATTGATTACTCAATAACAAATTAAGTTTTTTAGAGCTATATGTAAATTTATCAACTATATTTTTATATTTATCAACTTCTCTCTTTAAATTAACATTCTCATTAGAAATTAACTCTTTATCTTTTAACAAATTTTCATTTTCAGATTTTAGTTTTTCAACTTCCTGAGTTAGTTTATCTTTCTCTTTGGCAAGATCTAAATTATCATTTTTTAAAGATTTGTTCTTCTTTTTCAAATCTTTAAAATCACTGACTAATTCATTAAATGCATCATATAATTCTTCAAAAGTAAAATTATCACAAGGTGTTTCAGAACTTATCTCATTATCGTCGTTTGCCATAAAGCAAATGTTTGCAACTTCTTTTGTTCCTTCTCGAATGAGGATTCATCACTTTCACTCCATGTTGCAACATATGCCTTTTTCTTCTTCTTGTGCCCCTTTTTCAGTTGAGGACAATCATATCTAAAGTACCCGGTTTCTTACATTCATAACATATGAGGGGGTCTTTCTCTTTTTCTTTGTCCTTGTCCTTCTCTTTTTCTCTTTCTTATTTCATTTTTGTTCCATATCTTTTCTTATGGAAGGGTCTCCTTCTTTGCCTAAATTTCTTAAATTTCCTAGTAAGAAGAGCTGTCTCATCATCTTCCTTTTCTTCCTCACTGCTACTTATCTCTTTTTCTGCAGCTTTAAGTGTAATTGTTTTCTTCTTTTTGACTTCCTCCTCTTGATGTTGCTTTATAGTCAGTTCATGGGTCATCAATGATCCAAGTAGCTCCTTCAAAGGTAAGGTGTTGAGGTCCTTGGCTTCATGGATAGTAGTTACCTTTGCTTCCATGTCCTTAGAAGATACCTAAGAATTTTATGAACCAATTCAGAGTTAGTGTAGGTCTTGCCAAGACTTTTCAGACCATTTACAATATCAGTAAATCTAGTGTACATGCATATGATGGTTTCATTTTGTTCCATGCTAAATAATTCATACTTGTGCACTAGAATATTGATTTTAGATTTTTTAACTTGGTTAGTACCCTCATGGGTAACTTCTAAACTATCCCAAATTTCTTTTGCGAAAATACATGTAGAAATTCTATTGAACTCATTAGCATCTAAAGCATAATATAAGACATTCATGGCTTTTGCATTAAGCTAAGCCATTTTCCTATCGTTCTCATTCTAATCCCTTTCGGGTTTAGGAACTATTGAACCATCTACCAAGTGTGTGGGTGTGCTTGGTCCATTAGTGATTACACTCCAAAGTTCATAATCTAAAGCTTGAATAAAAATTTTATTCTAGCTTTCCAATAAGAATAATTCGAACCATGAGGTCTATTAGTAGAATGACCTTCAGCAAATGAAGATTCAGCTTGAGCTGCCATTTGGATCTTTAGCTCTTGATCGTGTGATCAAATAAATAATGAGCACTTGCTCTGATACCAATTGTTGGCCCAGATGGCAACCCAAGAGGGAGGATGAATTGGGTCCTTAAAAAATTTAATCTTTTAAAAAACTATGTGCTTTGGAATAAATGAGATTAAGTGCAGGATAAATATTAAGCACAAAAAAAAGATAGAGCGAGAGAGTCAAAACATGGCAAACACAAGGATTTTATAGTGGTTCGGTGTATCCAACACCTACGTCCACTCCCAAGTATCACTTGGGTCCATACTATAATCTACTTGATTACAGCCGAGTTGTTTTACAAGCTCACAACTTAAAACCTATTGTTTCCCCTAGGATTACAACGAACCCAGCTGGTTTTTTGGGCTCACCAGCACTAAACCCAACCATAAGCTATCCTTAGCTTGTACCGAGGTATACCACCTTCAATAATTCAATCCCTTGATTGAACTAGCCAACAACTATGAAAAATAGAGTTTACAATACAAGACAGCTCCTTAAGTGAGCAATATTCAATTAAATAAATAAGGGTAAGAAAAGCCTGTTTGAAGTGAATTTGATTTGAGCTTTTCTTCTTTTCTTCTTTTCCTCTTCTCCTTTGAAATGTTGAATCAGGCCTCAGCTCAGATTCTTCACAAAGATTGCAGTTGAGAAGTTAGGAAAATCAGGGCTTTTGCTTTCTTTTTCTTCACTTGGAAAATCCTTCGATTTTGAACTTGAATGCCTTAGATTTCTCTTTGGACTCTCTTAGATTGGTTGATGAAAGCTCTGAGTCTTTCCATTTGATTTCTCTCTCAAGATTTTTTGGATTTTTCACAAAATATTTCCTTTTCCTTTTTCGATTTTTCCTCTTTATTCCATACTTTCAAACGGACGGTTTTTTTCCCTTTTTATATATCTCCTTAATCCAAGTTTTAGGTGGGAAATATAGCCGTTGGAGATGTTTGGATTCTTCTACACACAAAGAAAATAGCCGTTAGAGGTTAGGTGAAAAGAAATCTTACCATTGAAGTACGTTCTGACAGATGAAAAATCTATTCCTGACAGGTTGGAGTCGGCTTCAACTTTTCAAGTGTCGGCTCCAAGTCGGGTGTTCAAAAATAGTAAAGAAAAAGTTATTGGAGAGTCGGCTCTGAGAAAGGTAAGTGTCAGCTCGTCGCTTTCGGGAGTTGGCTCCGGAAACTGTAAGTGTCGGCTCCAGAAAAGTCCATAAAACACGCTCTCTGTTCTTAGGTTAGAGTCGGCTCCAGAAACTCAGGTGTCGGCTCCCAAAATCTCAGGTGTCAGCTCCTAAATTTTAGGTGTCGGCTCTAAAAACTGAAACATAATGCACTTCTCTGTATCTCATGTTGGAGTCGGCTCCGAATCCTTGGGTGTCGACTCTAGGCCATGCCAAAATCTCAGAAACCTTCTGATACGCTTGGGTCGGCTCCTGACTAGTTGGGTGTCGACTCCAGGCTCTGAACTTTGAAAGTTTCTTTTAAAACATTGATTCAAAACATGTTTCTTTATCCATTTTGATTGATCAAACATTTTTAATCCCTGAAACACTTATTAAATCTATTAGAAACAAAATGAATATACTCAAGTCTTTTATTAATCATCAAAATCAATAATTGGGTCAACATAGATATATCTGATATACAAAAATATAATCATGAAATCAAGGAATGCATTATTCTTTGAAGATATATTTTCAAGCAAAGGAAATTAGAAATAAGTTCAAATAAAAGAACTTATGATAATACTGCTAGTAGTAGTCATCAGTAAAAATATCTTGAAGATGAATCCAGACGCAGTAAGAGACCAAAAGTTACAAAGTCTTTTGGTCCTAATTATGTAACTTATATGTTACAAGATGAACCTTAGACATTCAAAGAGGTAATGTCTAATTCAAAAGCACCCTTTTGGAAAAAAGTTGTTAATAGTTAAATTGAGTCCATCATGTACAATCAAAGCTAGGAGTTGGTACACTTACCATCTGGTATGAAATCTCTAGGGTGCAAGTGATTTTTTAAGAAAATGCTAAAGGCTGATGGATCAATTGACAAGTATAAAGCCATATTAATGGCTAAGGGCTTCAAACAAAAAGAAGGTATAGACTTCTTTGATACCTATTCATCAGTAGAATAACATCTATAAGAATGTTAATCGCTTTTGCAGCCATTAACAATCTTAAATTCATCAAATGGATGTTAAAACTGCTTTTCTGAATGGTGAATTAGATGAAGAAATATACATGGAATAACCTGAGGGATTTATTGTTTCTGAACAAGAAAAGAAGGTGTGTAGACTTGTTAAATCCTTATATGGATTAAAACAAGCACCTAAGCAATGGCATATAAAATTTGATAATATCATATTATCAAATGGATTCAAATAAATGAATGTAACAAATGTATATATGCCAAAACTCTACCTGAAGGGTATGTAATAATCTGCTTATATGTAGATGACATGTTAATCATTGGTAGCAATACTGAAATAATTAAACAAACAAAGAAAATATTGATCAAACATTTTGACATGAAAATATGGGTGTTGCAGATGTTATACTAGGAATTCGAATCACTAGAACATCCGAAGAAATAATATTATCTCAATCTCATATATAGAAAACATTAAATAAATTTAAAAAGTATGATACTAGCCCGGTGAAAATACATGTAGATGTTAATCTACATTTGGCTAAGTATACTGGAGAACCCATATCTCAGTTAGAATATTCATGTATAATTGGCAGTTTAATGTATGTCATGAATTGCACTCGTCCTGACATAGCATATGCTGTCAATAAGTTGAGAAGATTCACAAGTAATACAGGTCCAAATCATTGGACAGCTCTAATAAGGGTATTAAAATATCTGCGATAACAAGTAATCCAGGTACAAATCATGGATAGCTCTAATAAGGGTATTAAATATCTGTAATATATCCTAAGTTATGGATTACATTATTCAAGATATCCAGCTGTACTAGAAGGATATGATGCAAATTGGATATCTAACACAGAAGATGTAAAATCCATAAGTGGATATGTATTCACCTTAGGAGGAGGTGCTGTATCATGAAAATCTTCAAAGCAAACATGTATAGCTCGATCCACTATGGAATCTGAGTTTATTGCTTAGAAAAGACTGCTAAAGAAGCAGAATGGCTTCGAAACCCTTTAGAAGATATTCCATGTTGGCCAAAGCCTGTGTTTGTAATATGCATACATTGTGATAGTTAATCAGCAATTTGCAGAGCATAGAATAAGATGTATAATGGTAAGTCTAGACTATACGTCGTAGACATAATACCATTAAGCAATACTTGAAATTGGTGTAATTTCTATTGACTATATTCAGTCAAAGAAAAACCTAGTGGATCCATTAACAAAGGGGTTACCAAGAGATCAAATAAATTGTTTATCGAGGGGAATGTGTTTAAAACCTATAACTAAAAAATCTTCATAGTGGATACCCAACCTAGCTCACTGGAGATCCCAAGATCTAGGTTCAAAAGGGACAACTAAATTATAAAGAGACTTGCATAGCACTAAGGATGTCCAATCCTACTCATTCCTTTGATAATTGGTGCTACCTGCTAAAGGTATTAGAATAAGCATTGCTTTTAATGATTCTTATGACATGAACACTCATATGGGATATAGCAGAATACTCTTAATAAGAATCATCTATGTGAGTATGAACTGGGCCAATTCTATGAGAATTTTAAGGTTTAATTCACTGAAGCACTCATGAAACCAGAAGATGTTCGGGGCCAAAATGAACACAACCATGAGAACCAAAAGAATGCTCTAGAAGAAGTTATATGATTGTTATTGTCTTAGTTTATATAAAAGGCTAAAAAGTTTAAGACATCATGTTCACTTTTTAGCAAGTAAACTCGATAACAACTCACTAAGGAAGGTTCAAAGCTACAAGCTATCTATCCCGATATAACTTCATTCCATTATACTCTCTTTAGTGTCTGCATATTTATTTGCATTAAAATCCTTTTATGTGGGGGTTTGCCTTTGCTGATCTTTGACGATCTTTGATCTAAGTCAAATTTATTCATGTGGGGGATTGTTAGGTAAATGGGCCAATAGGCCTGAATACCATAATAGGCCTTGAAAGCCCATTACCTTCTCCTTATGTGTGAATGAGAATTTGTGAGGACATTTAGCCCCACATCGTAAAAATCAAGAAAGAAAGGTTCACTTATATGAAAACCTCTTTCTTGAAGCTTAGTTTCTTAGGCTCACCATAAGTAGAGCGCGTGTGCGAAGGACGCAATAGGCGCTTTGTAGGCATACTTTGCACTTCACATCGTCTTAAGGGGCTTTAAATTTTTTCTAGATCATGAGGATCCGACGATAGAGACTGATCGGATTAAGATAAGGGGCTGAGATCAATTGACCGTTGATCATCGGATTAGGATCAGACTGATCGTTGATCGATCGGATGAAGGGTCAAGATCAAACATTGAGATGCGGTGATCAATTACGGTCACGATCATGGCAGTGTCGATCCAATGGCACACATCGATCGGTTGATTGGTCAACTGTTGACCGATTAGACCATTGGTGATAAGGCACCCGTCCGATCAAACCTTTGATGATTGTTGGTGATATGGCAACCATCCGATCGTGAAAAGGTGTATCAAAACCATGCTATGACTTATCCAATAATGAAGATGGCTTATCTAATCGTGGAAACGACCTTTCGGATCATGAAAAGGCTTATCAAATCACGTGATCTGAAGATCACGATGATTAATGGGCATATCAAGGGTGATAAGTCCTTAACCCTCACATCCTTTGATCATTTCTTTTTAAATCAAATCAATAAAATTTAAACCCGTAAGGATGCTTCCAAAAGGCACCTTAAGGCTATAAATAGACCCCTAGACTTGCATTTAATTCATTCAATCCGAAAGTCCTTTCCTCTCTAAGGCATTTGCATACTCTCCTAAAGGTAGTATAGCGATAATGCATTAAAAAGAGAGAAGCATTCTTAATTCGATATTTTTGATGAATTTTAATGCTGCTTTTATCAAAAAGAGACTGTTGTATCCAAAGAGACAATCGTCATACTGACAGTAAGCATCGTTGTGGGACAAAATTGTCTTAAGAACATAGAGTATAACTTTAGACTCGGTCTTATCAATTAAGTAGCCATTATCTACACCAACATATCCAGCAAAGAAATAATCTCAACGGATTAGATTAATGTTTGTTACGGATGGTATGGTGCTCAATTCTCACACGAAAGAACCAGCGGTGCCCAAAAAAAAAATTCTGCAGCTATACTATACATAGTGATGTGGCTGATCCTACATCATCAAAGTAAACGGTAAGCAAACGATGAATTGACGAAGCCCAACCTCGGCCTCCGAGGTCCCCCTCGGCCCCTGTGGCTGATCCTAAATCGTCAAAGTAAACAGTAAGAAAACGGTGACGGAGCCCAACCTCGGCCTCATGGGATGGCCTCGGCCTTCGAGGTCCCCCTCGGCCCTCAGGTCCCCTCGGCCTCGAGCGTCAGCCTCAACCTCGGCCTCGGCCTCGAGCTTCAGCCTCGGTCTCGGCCTCGAGCGTCAGCCTCGGCCCTGGCCTCGAGCTTCCGTCTCGGTTTGGCCACCGAGGCTGGCAACCCGCTACCTCGAGCCACCTGACATGCCCACGTGGCCCACAAACCACCTGCAGCGATCACGTGATCCATCACTCGCCTGCAACAGTGCATGGTCATACCCCATAACGGCGTACACCATACGCAACCATATCCGCTTGCCACCCGCAGTGCCGCACTCGGCAGGTGGCAGGCGAGGCAGGACACCTCTGACAGGCAGTTGCGACCCGTCACTGTCAGCCTTGCTTTCCATTCGTTAGTGGACAAAGGCACCTCGAAGTCAGCAACCTTCTAAAAATGGGAAAAGAGAGACTATCGGACAGGTATAAAGGCCCACACATACAACGAGGAAAGGATCTTGAACTCTAGTTCTCTAGCTTATTTCTTCTAGTTAACTCTTGTCTGTTCCCGAGTGGCTGACTTGAGCGTCGGAGGGTCTCCACCGGAGCATCTGGTATCTGAGGACATTTCTTGCAGGAGCCCGGCAAGGAAGATCTCCGTTTCTCCGGCATTCAAGGAAGGTGACTTTGCGTCAACAGATTGGCGCGCTAGGAAGGGGAGTTAAGAGAGAAGAGCTTCGAACCAGTCAACAACAACTTCTCTTTCTCTGAGCTCCCAAACAATGGTGACAACTCGTGCGCAAGAAATCTCCACCAGTCATGCCGGGGGGGGGGGCAGCGTCAAGGTGTCGACCCGCTAGCGATCGGCCCATCCGCTCCCCTGGCCGACGTCCCTGCACCACCACCACAACAGCTTCAAGAAGACCGCCTCACTGCCCTCACCATGCAAGTCCAGTCCTTGGTGGCGGCGGTTTAAGTCCTGCAGCAGCAATTGGCGGCCGCGTAGCAGCCAGGGCTACTCCCGTCAGTTTTGGGAGTGGTCCAACCCAGCCAACACTCTTCTCGGGGGAGGTCCCTTGCCCGAGAAGCTCACCATTATCGCACTTCACTCAGGCCTCACTGCCGGGAGGCATCCAAGAGGCCCCGGTCGCCCTCTCGCCATGCCAGTGCATCTCCTAGGCGGCGGCATGGGAGGGAGGCGGAGCGCCCCCGTCAGCATCACCGCCATTCTTTCCCCTCCTCAGAATCCTTGAGGGAGGGGTCTTTCGAAGGCCGGATAGCCCGTCGGGCTAAACGCCAGCTCGACGAGTACAATCAGCGACTAGAGGAGCTCAGCCGTCGGATCACCAACCCCCAGAGACAGACTATGACAGTCGGCCGCCGCTGTCCAGCCGCATCATGGAGGAACCAATATCAATCTAGTTCCGTCTTCCTCAGCTGGACCCGTACGATGGGACCACTGATCTCCTAGACCATTTGAAAAGTTATAAGGTCCTCATGCAGGTCCAGGGGGCAATCGACTCACTCCTTTGCATCGCCTTCCCTGCCACCTTGAAGAAGGTTGCTCGAGCCTGGTACACCTGCCTATCGCCACGGAGTATCAACTCCTTCCGCCAGCTGGAGAGGGCCTTCCTGGCCCATTTTGATGCCTACCAGAAGATTCCAAGAGTGGCGGACAGTCTTTTCTTCGTCCAACAGAAGGGTGGCATGTCCCTATAGGACTACGTCACTCGGTTTAAAGAAGCAGCCCTAGAGGTCTGCAACCTTGAGGACTATGTGGCCACTTTGGCCTTGAAGCAGTGGTTCCGTTCCTCCTGCTTTGCATATTCCCTTGATAAGAAGCCGCCCGGCTCCTACGTCGAGCTCTTGAGCCGAGCCCAAAAGTACATCCGCGCCGACGAGGCCGACTCCTTCCGATGCGAGGCTAACAGAAGCACCACCAAGAAGCCGGCCCATCCAAAGCCTGCTGAAGTTCGTCCCAGGAGGCCCGAGCCTCCTCGCCGATCAGACAATCGTCCTCAGGCTCCTACACCGAGGGACGACCTGTTCACCCCCTGCTTGCTCCCATCTCCCATATCTTGCTGGAGATCGAGGGCGAGTCATACCTGCCACACCCTCCTCCGCTGAACCTGAAGACCCCCCGCAACAAGAACCTATACTGCCGCTACCATCGGGACCACAACCATGACACCGATAACTATCGCCAGCTGAAGAAGGCGATAGAGGACCTTATCCAGCAGGGCCACCTAGGAAAGTTCATTCAGAGGAACAACCCAAGTGCCCCTGGACCATCGGCGCCTCCACCCCCGATGATTGACAATGCTCCAACCGAGAAGACGGTGGCTATGATTTCTGGGGGACAGGAGGTCCACCCAAGAGGCCGAGGGGGAGGGAGAGTTATATTCTATAATCCCTTTTCTAAAAGGGACCTAGAGGGGGTGGTCAACAAAAATGATGATAGTGTCATCGTGTCCATGACGATCGCTAAGAATCCTGTAAAAAAAATTTGTTTGATAGTGGAAGCTCGGTGGACGTTTTGAGTTACGATGCTTTTGTTCGCATGAACCTGTCCCCCGACCTGCTCCGACCCGTTACCACACCCCTGATGGGGTTCACCGGTAACTCTGTGAAGGTCAGGGAGATATCACTCTCCCTGTCATGGTCGGCATGCCCCCACATCAAAGTACAGTCTTCATGAGCTTCCTAGTGGTCCGGGTGCCCCTCGCCTATAACGCCATACTTGGAAGGCCCGAACTTAACCTTATGGACGCTGTTATCTCCACCAAAAGGCTCCTCGTGAAGTTTTCCACCAGCGAAGGGTCGGAAAGATGCGGGGGGAGTAGAACCCGCTGCCACTTTGCTACCACATGGCCCTCAGTCCATAGGGGGTGATATCTGCACCTACACCAGAAGTGCTGGATCCCCAAGACCCAGAAAGAAGAGGGAAGCTGGCCGAGCATCTGCTGGCCTTCCCCCTAGGGGAGGACCCGACGAAGACAATCCAGATCGGGGCTCTACTTCCAAAGGAGGCCTATGATCAACTCCTCGCTTTCCTGCAAGCCAACGCAGACATCTTCGTGTGGTCAGCGTTAGATATGCCGGGCATCCCGGAGGAGGTGATTACCCATCAGCTCAATATCAAATCGGAGTGCCGACCCATTTGACAAAAGAAGAGGAGCTTCATCCCAGACAGACAAAAGGCCATAGATGAGGAGATGGGTAAGTTGGTGGCAGCCGGCCACATTCATGAAGTGCACTACCCCGATTGGCTGGCGAACGTCGTGATGGTCCGCAAGGCCAGTGGGAGCTGGAGGATGTGCATGGACTTCACCGACCTCAATAAAGCATGCCCCAAGGATAACTTCTTGCTACCTCAGATCAACCAGCTGGTAGACGCCATGTCCGGTCACGAGACCCTCAGCTTTATGGATGCCTTCTTGGGCTACAACCAAATCAAGATGGACCCGACCAATGAGGAGGCGACCTTCTTTGTAACTGAGAAGGGGATATACTGCTACAAAGTGATGCCGTTCGGGTTGAAGAATGCAGGGGCCACATACCAGAGGTTGATGAACAAGGTCTTTGAGGACCAGATCGGGTGTAATATGGAGGTGTACATCGATGACATGATGAACAAGGTCTTCCAACCATACTTCCAAGCTCATCTGATCGTGGTGCTCATGGACCAACCCCTTCGGACCATCTTGTTCCGTCCTGACACCTTCGATCGGCTAGCCAAGTGGGCCATCAAGTTGAGAGAGTTCGACTTGTCCATTCGGCTGAGGTCTGTAATGAAGTCCCAAGTATTAGCCAATTTCTTGGTCGAGTGCACTTGGGCCGAGGAGCATCCAGACAAGTCATGTTCGGAGGCGCACATGGAGCCCCCACGACTGAAGCAGGAGAGGAAGACTGGATCCTTCATGTTGATGGAGCATCGAATTTCCAGGAGAGTGGGGCTGGACTCATCCTTGCGAGCCTGGAGGGGGAGGTGGTGGAGTATGCCCTCCGATTCCTTTTCCCAGCCACCAATAACCAAGCAGAATATGAAGCCCTGTTGGCGGTGATGAAGCTAGCCAAGGAGCTTGATGCGAGGCATCTGAGGGCCTTCACGGGCTCTCAGCTTATCTTTGGACAGGTTGCTGAAGAGTACAAGGCTAGAGACACGACTATGTCCCGATACTTAGGCAAGGTGCAATCCCAGGCCTCTCAGTTTCTCTACTTCCACATCAACTACATTCCTCGGCGGAGAATGCCAGGGCTGATGCATTATCTCGCTTGGCCACTTCGGCCAATGGAACCTTGGGAAGAACGTACGTGGAGCACCTGCAAGTCCCAAGCATTGAAGCAGCGGAGGAGGCTCTGTCGGTCGAGCAGGAGCCCTCTTGGATGGACACTTACGTCCGATACATGACCGATGGTGCCCTCCCTGAAGACCCAGCCGAGGCAAGACTACTCAAGCGGCAGGCCCCAAAGTTTTGTTAAAGGGTGGAAAGCTCTATCGAAGGTCATTCTCATACCCGGTCCTCAAGTGTGTCGGCCCTACGGAAGCAGATTACATCCTGCGAGAAATCCATGAGGGCATCTGCGGGAGTCATCTGGGGGGCAGAGCCCTGGCGTACAAGGCCCTACGATAAGGGTACTACTGGCTGACCATGAGGGAGGACGCGGCCGAGCTTGTCAAGAGGTGTGACAGTTGCTAACGCCATGCCAGCATCCAGCGGCAGCCAACGTCCCAGCTGACCCCCTTGTCGGCACCATGGCCCTTCGCCCAGTGGGGTATGGACATCTTGGGGCCATTCCCTTCAGCCTTCTGTCAGCGCAAGCTCCTATTGGTGGCCATTGAACACTTCACCAAATAGATCGAAGCTAAGGCACTCGCCAAGATCACTGAAAGCAAGGTGAGGTCCTTCTTCTGGATGTCCATAATATGCCGGTAGTTTGACAACACACCCTTCCGATGTTTCTGCACCGAGCTGGGTGTTCGTTAGTGGTTCACTTCGTAGGGCATTCTCAGACCAACGGAGCGGCCGAGGTGACCAACCGCAACATTCTCCAAGGACTTAAAGCCCGGCTGGATGACTGCAAAGGATAATGGGTGAAAGAGCTCCCAAATGTGCTGTGGGCCTACCACACCACACTGTGAGCCCCCACTGGAGAGACTCTCTTCAGCCTCATCTTCGGGTCTGAGGCCATTATTCCCATGGAGATTGGCTCCCCGAGCCCCAGGGTGGAGGCATACAGCGAGGAAGACAATCCGAACTAGTTGCGGGCCAACCTAGACCTAGTGGAGGAGGTGCAGGACCGAGCGCGACTCCAGATGGAAGCCTACCGGTATCGAGCGACCAGGTATTACAATGCTCGTGTCCGCCTCAAGACCTTTTTGCCGGGGGACCTAGTCCTTCGGCGAGCTGAAGTTTCAAACAAAACCAACGAAAGGAGGCAAGTTAGCGCCGAATTGGGAAGGACCCTATCGAGTCACTGAGGCACTCCACCACAGAGCGTACAAAACCGAAGGGCTAGATGGAAAGCCACTTCTGCAGATGTGGAATGCCAACAACCTCCGTCGGTATTATCAGTAGTGTACCCACTCTTTATATTAAATTTCATGCTTGCATTTTTCTAGGCTCTTGCCCCGCATTTGATATTAATAAATGAGTTCCAGTAACCCAGTTTTTCAGCAAAAAAGCCCGAGGCAAGCTTGGTACAGAAAGTCCAATGTACCATTGGCACTAAAGACCGATGTACCATTGGCACCGAAGATCAGTGTACCACCGGCTCCCAAAATCTCAAGGCTAGCTCGGCACCTCAAGACCAATGTACCATCAGCATCGAAGACCGATGTACCATTGGCTCCCAAAAGCACAAGGCCAGCTCGGCACCTTAAGACTAATGTACCATCAGCATCGAAGACCGGTGTACCATCGACTTCGAAAAGATCGAGGCTAGCTCGGCACCTCAAGACCGATGTACCATCGGCACCGAAGACCAGTGTACCATCGGCTCATAAAAGTCCAAGGCTAGCTCGGCACTTCAAGACTGATGTACCATCGGCACCGAAGATTGGTGTACCACCGGCTTCCAAAAGCCTGAGGACAGCTCGGCACCTTAAGATCGATATACCATCAGCACTGAAGACCGATGTACCATCGACTCTCAAAAGCCTAAGGCTAGCTCGGCACCTCAAGACCGATGTACCATCAATACTGAAGACCAATGTACCATCGGCTTCCAAAAGCCCGAGGCCAACTCGGCACTTCAAGACCAATGTATCATCGGCATCGAAGACCGGTGTACCACTGGCTCCCAAAAGCCCAAGGCCAGCTCAGCACAAAAAGTCCAATGTATCATTGGCACTAAAGATCGGTGTACCACTGGCTCCCAAAAGCCCGAGGCCAGCTCGGCACAGAAAGTCCAATGCACCATTGACACTGAAGACCGATGTACCATCGGCACCAAAGACCGGTATACCATCAGCTTCCAAAAGCCCGAGGCCAGCTCGGCACAGAAAGTCCAATGTATCATTGGCACTGAAGACCGATGTACCATCGGTATCGAAGACCAGTGTACCATCAGCTCCCAAAAGCCCGAGGCCAGCTCAGCACCTCAAGACCGATGTACCATCGGCACCAAAGACCGATATACCATCTGCTCCTAAAAGTCCGAGGCCAACTCGGCACAGAAAGTCCAATGTACCATTGGCACTGAAGACCGATGTACCATCAGCTCCCAAAAGCTCGAGGTTAGCTAGGCATAGAAAGTCCAATGTACCATTGGCACCAAAGATCGATGTACCATCGGTACCGCAGATCGGTGTACCACCAGCTCCCAAAAGTTTGAGGCCAGCTCGGTACAGAAAGTTCAATGTACCATTGGCACTGAAGACCAATATACCATCGGTATCGAAGACCGGTGTACCACCGGCTCCAAAAAGCCCGAGGCCAGCTCGGCACCTCAAGACCGATGTACCATCGGCATTGAAGACCGGTGTACCACCTGCTCCCAAAAGTCCGAGGCTAGCTCGGCACCTCAAGACCGATGTACCATCGGCATCGAAGACCGGTGTACCATCGGCTCCCAAAAGCTCGAGGCCAGCTCGACACTTCAAAACCGATGTACCATCGGCACCAAAGATCGGTGTACCACTGGCTTTCAAAAGCTTGAGGCCAGCTCAGTACCTCAAGACCGATGTACCATCGGCACCTAAGATCGGTGTACCACCGGCTCTCGAAAGCCCAAGGCCAGCTCGACACTTCAAAACCGATGTACCATCGGCACCGAAGACCGGTGTACCATTGGCTCTCAAAAAGCACGAGGCCAGCTCGGCACCTCAAGACCGATATACCATCGGCACCGAAGATCGGTGTACCACCGGCATCTAAAAGCTCGAGACCAGCTCGGTACCTCATGACCAATGTACCATCGGCACTGAAGACCAGTGTACCATCGGCTCCCAAAAGCCCGAGGCCAGCTCGGCATAGAAAGTCCAATGTACCATTGGCACTGAAGACCGATGTACCATTGGCTCTCAAAAGCCCGAGGCCAGCTCAGCACCTCAAGACCGATGTACCATCAACACCGAAGCTCGGTGTACCACCGGCTCCCAAAAGCCCGCGGCTAGCTCGGCACCTCAAGACCGATGTACCATCGACACCGAAGACCGGTGTACCACCGGCTTCCAAAAGCCCGAGGCCAGCTCGGGACTTCAAGACCGTTGTACCATTGGCATCAAAGATTGGTGTACCATCGGCTTCCAAAAGCCCAAGGCCAGCTCAGCACCTCAAGACCGATGTAACATCGGCACCGAAAATTGGTGTACCATTGGCTCTCAAAAGTCCGAGGCCAGTTCGGCACCTCAAGACTGATGTACCATCGACACCGAAGACCGGTGTACCACCGGCTCCCAAAGGCCCGAGGCTAGCTTGGCACTTCAAGACCGATGTACCATCGGCACTGAAGACTGGTGTACCACCGACTCGCAAAAGCCCGAGGCCAGCTCGGCACAAAAAGTCCAATGTACCATTGGCACTGAAGACTGGTGTACCATCGGCTCCCAAAAGCCTGAGGCCAGCTCAGCACAGAAAGTCCAATGTACCATTGGCACCGAAGATCGATGTACCATCGGTACCGAAGACCGGTGTACATCGGCTCCAAAAGCCCGAGGCTAGCTCGGCATAGAAAGTCCAATGTACCATTGGCACTGAAGACCGATGTATCATCGGCACCGAAGACCAGTGTACCATCAGCTCCCAAAAGTCCGAGGCCAGCTCGGCACCTTAAGACCGATGTACCATCGGCACCGAAGACCAGTGTACCACCGACTCCCAAAAGCTCGAGGCCAGCTCGGCACATAAAGTCCAATGTACCATTGACACTCAAGACCGATGTACCACCGACTCCCAAAAGCCCAAGGCTAGCTCGGCATAGAAAGTCCAATGTACCATTGGCATTGATGATCGATGTATCATCAGCACTGAAGACCAGTGTACCATCGGCTCCCAAAACCCCTAGGCCAGCTCGGCACCTCAAGACCGATGTACCATTGGCTCCCAAAAGCCCGAGGCCAGCTCAGCACCTCAAGATCAATGTACCATCGGCACCGAAGACCGGTATACCACCGGCTCCCAAAAGCCCGAGGCCAACTCAGCACTTTAAGACCGATGTACCATCGGTACCGAAGACCAGTGTACCATCGGTTTCCAAAAGCCCGAGGCTAACTCGGCACCTTAAGATCGATGTACCATCAGCATCGAAGACCTGTGTACCACTAGTTCCTAAAAGCCCAAGGCTAGCTCGGCACTTCAAGACTGATGTACCATCAGCACCGAAGACCGATGTACCATCGGCTCCCAAAAAGCTTGAGGCCAGCTCGACACCTCAAGACCGATGTCTCATCGGCACCAAAGACTAGTGTACCATCGGCTCTCAAAAGCCCGAGGTCAGCTCGACACCTCAAGACCGATGTACCATCGGCACCAAAGACCGATATACCACTGGTTCCCAAAAGCCCGAGGCCAGCTCGACATAGAAAGTCCAATGTACCATTGGTACTAAAGACCGGTGTACCACCGGCTCCCAGAAGCTCGAGTCTTCCTCGGCGTCCCGAGGCCGATGTACCATCGGTCCCCAGAAGTCTGAGTCTTCCTCAGCGTCCCAAGGCCGATGTACCATTGGTCCCCAGAAGTCCGAGTCTTCCTCGGCGTCCCAAGGCTGATGTACCATCGGTCCCCAAAAGCCCGAGTCTTTCTTGGCGTTCCAAGGCCGATGTCCCGTCGGTCCCCAGAAGCCCGAGTCTTCCTCGATGTCCCAAGGCCGATGTTCCATCAGCCCTCAAAGGCCCGAGTCGGTCACTGTCCGAAGACACATTCCAATGGAATAGAGTTTCTCATCGGCATCAGATCGCTGCCCCATCAACGCCTAGTGGCACGAGGCCGGCACCGTCCTTGTCTTGGCCTTGGCTCTCCCGAGGGTCCTGCCCTATATAACTAAAGTGAGGTCGCTCGTGAATGGGTAAAAGCTACCCTCGGTGCCGACGAAGCACCAACGAGTCCCACATCGGTGACCGAGGTTTCGAAAGCGACACATTGCAGTTGACCAAAAATAATTTCATTGATGATAGTGTTTACAAAATGCCGAATGAGTCGGACTTAGTACAAAAACAAGAGAAAAACAGCAAGGTCAAGGGTCGGCCGCGGGCTCGTCGTCGGAGGGGGCCCCCTCGGACCCTTGGTCCGGCTCAACATCCATGGCCCGAGGGAGGTCCAGAACCCGGGCCACTTTATTCCTAGCATCGCGGAACCCCTGAAGGTAGGTGTCCGCGTTGGCCTCGGCTAGCTCATCGGCGAAGCAGTCTGACCCCTTGAACTCTTCTACCGCCGCTACGACCTGGGCCTCAGTGGCAGCCTCTGCTTCTCGGGCTCGTGCCTCCTTCTCCTCCGAAATGGAGACCGCCTCCCTCTCGGCCTCTTCGGCGCACGTGGCCCTGGCCTCGGCCGTCTGGATGGCCGAGCCTAGCTCGGCGATATGGATGTCCTGGGCCTCGATGGTGCACTTGGCCTCGCATAGTTGACGGAGTGCCGCCCGGAGCCGGTTGGCTTTGGTCTCCGCTCGGTTGGTGGCCTCCCTTGCCTCGGCTGCATGGTCGTTTCTCGCAGCCTCCAAGGCCCTTTCTGTCGCCTCCATGGCTCTCTCTCTCTCTACCGCCTCAGCTCGGGCCTGAGCCTCCTCGGCATCCTGCCGGGCCTGGCGGATGATGGCTCCCCCCTCGTTGATCACATCCCTGGTGGCTCCCATTGAGTTTGTCACCTACATTTAAGTTGTCAGCCATGCAAACTATTGGGTATTTGAAGCTAAGGGCCGAAAAGTCACTTACCCGGACGAGAGCTAAGAAGGCTTCCCTGAAGAACCTGGACGCCCCCAGATTCCTAAGCTCCTCCTGGAACTCGAGCAGCATGACTTAGGACATGAGCCGCTCTGCTCGGTGCCCATCGTTCATGAGAGAGAACCCGCGGGGGTCGGTTTGACCCTACTCCCCTCGGCGGTCTTGGTGCTCTCAAGGTCGGCATGCGGAGGGCTGCCTGCCGACATTTCCTCTGGAGGCGGGCTCGCCGCCATGGTAGGCCCGCGCTCTGATCCTGCTCTGCCTCTGTCGGGGCTAGCTCAGCGGGCGCTTGGGGCTCCTCTGCCGCCCCCTCGACCCTCACCTCGGGGGGGGTGTTGGTTGTCAAATCCACCGGCGCAGTCGGAGACTCTTAGCGCTCGGGAGGCGGTGAAACCCGCACCGTCGAACGTTTGGGGGCCAGGGCCTGCTGCCTCTCGCTTGGCCCTCCCTCTGCCCTCATTCTCTTGTTGGCAGCCTTCCTACGCTTAGCAGTTGGGACCTTCATCACTGCATGGCATCGGTCGGAGTTAGTAAAAAAAAAGAGAGAGAGGAGGAAAAGGAAGAAGGGGATTTGGTTAAGTATGGGAACGTCTGCTACTCACCGTCCCGAGTGGAGACCCCCGCGCATAGGAGATTTTCCTCTGTCAGGAGCCGATTGCATTTGGGGATGTCGGCTGTCAACAGTTACCCCAGTGCTTCTTTATCCCCCAGGAGTATGGTGGAGTTCATATTGGGCCGGAGGTCAGGGTCCCCCCACCCAGGCTTGACCTGGTCAAGGTCCGCAAAGAAGAATCGGGATTTCCATCCCTAAAGAGGGGAGATAAAGTTTGAGGACTCAGCCGGGTCGGAGCTGAAGTAGCCACCAACCCTTCTGCAGACAAAGAGTATAAAAGCTACGGAAGAGGGAGAGTCGGAGGGTAATTTGGAGGTGGTGACAGAGGACTATGAAAGCGCAAATGTTTCGAAGAGAGTTCAGGACCAATTGAGTGGGAGTCAAAGAGTAATAGTCCAAAAGGTTAATAAAGAAATGATGAAAAGGCAGACGAAGGCCCAGCCTTAGGGTAATCTTGTATAAGGCTACCCTGCCGGGCTGAGAGGAGACCACCCTATTGTTGGGGGTCGGGAGGAAGAGCCCGATATCTCAGGAAATTTGGTAACGGGCCCTGATATTCGCAAGGTCCTGGCCCGTTATCGTGGAGGCGGTCCCCGTCGGGGATTCTGTCCCCACCCTTGAGGTGGTGCTGGCCGCCGCCTAGTACCTCCTCGCTGGAGCCCTACCGGTGGCTGCCGAGCGTCTCCTTGCGGGAGCCCTGCCGGTGGCCTGCCGTTGGATGAGAGGAAGGCGGTCCTCCGGATTGGAGGACACGAAGGGGTGGGAGAAGGGGAGGCACGAAGCCTCGAGGAAGAGATTCGGTCCTCGGGGTCAGCCGTCGAGGACCAGGAAGGAGAGGAAGCCATGGAAAGGGTTCGAGGAAGAAGGAAAGGTCCAGGAGGGACAAGAGGCTAACCTGTGGGAGAAAATGGCGGAGGCCGGTTCTAGGGTCACAGGAGAGGTTGAAGGCTAGAGGAAGACGAAGACGACTGGAGCAAAGTGGCGAGATTCAGCCCTCGCCCAGGTTTTATCAGGTTTCAAATCGTCCCACCTCATCTGGCCAGCCATGCGAACTCTCGCTATAGGCTAGATCGCCTCGACAGGTGCCCAGCGCATGAGACGATCCGCCTCTGGTCAATGATGGGACACCGATGATGTCAACGTCATGATGACAATGATGGTGGCCGCTTTTCATGGGATCCGAGAGAGCGGCCTCGCCTCGAGGACCGTCACTGCAGATTGGACGGGCGATAGTGACTGCCCCTTCATATCCCTCGGGTCGCCCGTGCTATGCTATCGCAGCGCCCAGAGACACGTGTTCAGAGCGGTTGGCATCGGATGGGGATCAGCCACTTGGGAGGTGACACCCCTTTCGCTTCGCCAGTGTGGGCCCACTTCGTTTCAAGGACGAGGGGCAT
Source organism: Calamus simplicifolius (assembly GCA_900491605.1). Taxonomy (NCBI): domain Eukaryota; kingdom Viridiplantae; phylum Streptophyta; class Magnoliopsida; order Arecales; family Arecaceae; genus Calamus; species Calamus simplicifolius. Next base: position 166,037 of record UESW01004458.1, read on the forward strand.
CTGATGTGGCTGATCCTACATCGTCAAAGTAAACGGTAAGCAAACGGTGAATTAACGGAGCCCAACCTTGGCCTCATGGGATGACCTCAGCCTTCGAGGTCCCCCTCGGCCCCCGAGGCCTCCGAGGTCCTCCTTGGCTTCCGAGGTTTCCCTTGGCCTCGAGCGTCAGCCTCGGCCTCGGCCTCGAGCTTCCGTCTCGGTTGGCCACCGGGGCTGGCAACCCGCTGCCTCGAGCCACCTGACACGCCCACATGGCCCATCAACCGCTTGCAGCGGCCACATGATCCACCACTTGCCTGCAATAACGCGTGGCCATATCCCGCAACGGCGCACGCCAGACGCAACCATATATCTGTCACACGCAGCACTGCACTCGGCAGGCATGGCAGGACACCTTTGACCGGCGGTTGCGATCCGTCACTGTCAGCTTTGCTTTCCATCCATTAGTGGACAAAGGCATTTCGAAGGGAAAAAAGAGATTATCGGACAGGTATAAAGGCCCATACATACAACGAAGGATCTTGAACTCTAGTTCTATAGCTTATTTCTGCTAGTTAACTATTGTATGTTTTCGAGTGGCTGACTTGAGCATCGAAGGATCCCCATTAGAGCTTTGGAGACTTTTCTTGCATGAGTCCGTCAAGAAAGATCTCTGTTTATGCAGCGTTCAAGGAAGATGACTCGACGTCAACGCATAGGATCTAATAAAAAAGCACCAGAATTGGAACGAGGGCGTGATCGAATTTACGTACAGCTTGCCACGAGATTAATTGAACAGCCAAACAAAGGATGGCGTCGTGTGCGATTCTTTCGTTTGCTAAAAAGGGCTTAGGGCCTGCCGTGTTGAGGCCATCCCGGCGTGTTAGACTGCAACGCCTTTCACGTGGCAGGTAATACGCAGGAGATCGGAAGATGTTTTAGATTCTCGGTGCAGTCTGAAATCCTCACGGATGCCAGAAAATGGAAACGCTTGCAAGATAGCAAGACGTCGACATATATAGATATCTTCCAAAAACAAGAAAAAGGAAAAAATTGAGAGGAAAAAAAGCTGCATTGGTTCAAATGATGCATGCCTGGTTTCTGAGAAAATTGAGATACGTACACGTATACCTTCCTGCAGTCAGACATCTTGTTCGTCTAGACACCGCCATTAGACCGGGATTCAAGCTTTAGAAGTAACGTAGCACCCAATCGACGTCCATTAACCCACGACGTTAATGATTTCGGCGGCCGCCGTTAATGATTTCGGCGGCCGAGCTACATGGTAATTTCGTTGTGCTTACGCTTTGATTCAATCAACGGATTCTTGCAAGAAAACTACGTACCATTCTCCTATTTGACCCAAAAAGAAAAAGAAGAAAAAAAAAAAACTGATCTGATTCAATCATCAATAGTGGCTCCAAGCAAAACAGAAGGTGAAATGCTTCTATAATGCGTTACTCAACAAAACCATTCAAGCCTCAATTAAGTCGGTGTTTGCAGCATCAAACACCTCGTTGTGTTACAAACGTTTCAGCTCCCAGAATTACTTCAGAAGGTGAGCCTACAATATATTGTCTCTTGAGTTAATGGTCGATTGGGAATTATTACATTCAGGAGTTCAATACTTGAATATCATATAGAGAGAGAGGTTAATCAAGTTGCAGACTTTTTTTTTTTTTTTTTTTTTTTTTTTGAGAAATTCAGAGAAGATCGAGGCGCCAGATCAACCACAGCTTGCATGCCTGACTGGTTCTCACTTTAACAGAGAAGGAAAAAGAAGAAGAAGAAGAAAAAAACAACTAGTTGCGTCACATACATTCCCGATTAGAACTTCAATCACTCAGGACGCACCACCGCCGGCGACGGCCGACATGGCCACCTTCAACAAATGGAACACGATCACGATCACCGACGCCGGCACGGAAACCGTGATGACCGCCGCCAGCCCCAAGGCCAAGCCAGGCCTCGTATTCAACAAGAAAGCCTGCAACATCCCCATCAGCTGCGATACATCCGATCCGTAGCTCGCGTAGTATTGCTTCTCCCAGTCCATCCACTCCGTCGACGGAGCCTCGTAGTTCTTCTCGGCCACTTTCATCTCATGGATCCTCTTTCGAAGCACGATCATGCTCTCGTCGACAAGCCGGCCGCCGGAATCCCGGTCGTACGCATCCCTCTTACGGCACAAGCTAATGAGTCTTGATCTCTTGTGATGGCGGAGTTTGGTTTCTTGGGATAAGGGAGATCCAAAGGAGGAAGTGATAGAGAGAAGGGACGTGGAAGAGGACATCAAAGAAGAAGCCGTTTCCATTGCTTTAAGATAGAGGAGCTAGCTAGCTTATGGGAAGCTAGGGGGATCTGGGTTGGTCTATATATAGGCGTGGGTGACGCATAAGCTAACGTGAGAAAGGTTAAGCCCCACGTGACATTTGCCGCATTTTGTACCTCTCTTCTTAAAGTTCTAATCTAAGTATTCAGTTATAACGGCTGTTGTTTGCTCAAACTTTCATCCTGTCTTTTTTTTTTTTAAAGATTAAAATATACTTTTAATTCTTAAATTTATACTCAAAATTTATTTTGTTTCTTATTATGATTTATCTTTACTTTTCTAGATATTGCACTACTAATGTCCTTTGCATGAATATTTAAATTGATGATATAATTTATGTGCCACACTAGCTATTTTTATTTTTTTACTTTAATTGATATTAAAGAAACATTATAAATAAAATGTTTTTATAATACATGAAATTAAGTTATAATAATTAAAAATTTAAAAATTAAAATAAATTTTAAATGAAAGTATGAGGATCAAAAGAAAATTCCAATCTTATTTTTATTTACTTTGAATCACCTGTAACATGCGATCAAAAACATTCATTTGGCAAGGTATGACACGTTAGCCGTCATTTGCGCGCCCACCACCATGCATGACTAAAATTGTGGAGCCAAACAGCGGTGTCGATACATTATATCACCATGTGTGCAACAAAATATCAAGTCTCCAACTGTCATGCATAAGATCTGTGTTGAAAAATATTATTTTTTTAATAAGAAGTGTTGCAAAATATTATTTTCATCAAGATGAACGCCAGATTGCCGACCAATGACAGATGTTTCCCTCATGTAACCTGTATTGTAAAATGATGATGGCTTAAGCGCTGGTGTTATCATCAAGCGTACAAATAAATCTAACGTGCCTTTAAAACCGTCATGATGAATTTATAAAATCATGGGTCCTGTGATGCTTTTTTTTTTTTTTTTTTCAATATTTTATATTAAAAAATTAAAAATTAATTGATTGATTTATATATAGAAAGTAAAAAAAATAAAGTATATATTTTTTAAATGACAGTGACCCAAATTAATATGAATCTTATTTATTTTGCTTTTTTTTTTAATGAAAATGGATAGATTATGATGCCCTTCTTAATAGTTTCACATCAAAAAATTAGAAGGTGATTGATATGTAGTAAAATAAGAAAAATAAGATATCAATTAAATTTTTTTGAACTATATATTTTAAAATATGAAACTTATTTATTTTACTTTTTTTTATAACGGAAGACTTTTAATTAGGTTGTGGTCGGCCGGAAAGTTGACGACGTTGAGAGCTGTACCAAGAGAGGGACGAAACGTTCCAAGAAGGAAGCGGCTGCTTTTCTTCCATCGCTTCCGTCCGATGGAGACGCCGTGGGGTGCACGGTATGGTCGGGTGGGGTGCACGGAATCTGGTTGGGTGCTCTGCATCTTGCCAACTTTCTAGGACAATGGGGGCAGGTTCCAGCTGTTTCATCTCGGTTCAGGAGATGACCGAATTTTTAGCTGTTGAAAGAAGAAAAAAAAAAAAGAAAAGATGAAGCAAAAGGTATTAATAACTTCTTTTCTTTTGTTCCGTCGACTAATATGTTTTGGTATTTGATCAGTTTGTGTGCATTAGCTTATACCTAACATTAATAACTTTTTTCTCTTTAATTTGTTCCGTCGACTTGCATGTTTTGGTGTTTCAGTTTGCGTGCATTAGCTTGCACCAAAAATATTTGTCTCTTAAGAATGTTTCTTTTTTGTGGTGAGAGTGTCACAGAATCACAGCATCACCATTATTTTATGGGGATCCGAAATAGCTAGGCAAGGTGTGCACTAACACTTTATAAAAAAAAGCAAGACGATGTCATCCTTGTACCACTCTCAATGATATAGATTACCCGAACCAAGTTGGCTTTAGGAAGAGTATAAGTTTGACCTCAGACATGCAAACCAATATAATTAAATATTGATAAGGATGTTAAAGCCATTTGTTTTTTTTTTTTTATAAACAAGCGATCATACAATTTTTGAATGAATCAGTTCAGATACATCAGAAATTAAGATCTGCAGTAGAAGAATAGGACATGGGTCATCTGGCTGCCAAGTCCATGGACCCGCATATTGAGCAGTAAAGGCCGCCACCCAGTCCACCATCGAGTTGGCCTCACGATAAATGTGGCGAATCTGGACAGAATCAACCTCCCGCAACATAGACCAATAGTCTCTCAGAATCGGATTTGAGGAACCATCTATATAGCTCTCCTTTAATAACCAAGAAATGACAGTCATAGAATCCCCTCAATCATAATCTTGTGATCATGGAGGATCCTAACAGCAAATGAAAGACCCGTCCAAGCAGCACAGAGCTCAGACAGAGAAACTGTTGAGTCCAGGGATCCAAATCCACTCGCCGCCAAAAGATCACCCATCGGTCCCCGAATGATGAAAGCAGATCTGCAGCTCTATCCCGGACACTCCCATCAAAGTTAATTTTGACAAACCCTAGAGGGGGGGCTCCCAAGAGACGAAAACCGTACGCCGGTTCGCTGTCGAAACAGCAGGGGAGCCCCAGAGGCCAGAGGAGTCAAAATTAACATCATGAAAGGCGCGGGCACAGTCCGAAGCCAATAATCTAATCTGTCTCACAATCCTGTGAAAGGAAAACCTGTCGTCGGAGAATATGATCTGATTCCTTGACAGCCATATATAATAAGCAGTAACAGACCAAAGACCACGCTTGCTCATAGGACCGCTCCGAATGTCCCGAAAGAAAGATGATCGCGAGAAAGTCATAACCTCCAGATCCCTAGGATAGCCCATAAGAACCCAAATCCTTCTCGCTCTGGAACAGCGAAATATAGCATGGTCCATAGATTCCTCCTCCTGCCTACACAGAGGATAGATCGGCTGAATAGACAGACCCATCCGATAAAGAAGGAGGCAAGTAGGAAGACAGTCCCAAAGAAGCTTCCAAAAGAATAGCTGAACCCTGGGGAGAACAGGAAGCTTCCAAATCCAGACTGCATCCTCCGTATGCTGAACCTACGGCCTGTATATGTCCATAAGTTCTCTAATGGGGGCCTTGGGAAGACAAGATCGCTGCCAAACCCTGGAATCAAGAGAGCAACTAGGTAAAGAGGCAACGAGAGAATCCGACAAGAAAGCTCCTCCCCAAAAAAAGGGTCACCGTGGGTATGTGCCATGAGTGGGGGTTTAAGGAAATCAAATCCTTAACCCTAAGATTAGAGGGAACATCCATATTGATAAAGGAGGGCCACCGCATAAAAGGGAGCTCGGAAATCTAGGTGTCATTGACGATATCAATTGAACAGCCATCACCAATCATCTAAGAGATATTGTGCAGAATAGGCTGACTATGTCTATAAATCTCCTTCCAATAGGATGAGGATCCCCGGGGCGGTATAATAATCGAACCAGAAACCCAATCACCGTATCTCGCATGCATCACAGAACTCCATAAACTCTGAGGCTCCAAAAGGAAATGCGAGGCATGTTTGGCAAGAAGAGCTTCTCTTCTAACAATCAAAGACTAAATCCCTAGTCCACCTTCATTAATAGGCATGCAGACCCTATCCCAAGATACTAGGTGAATACCATGTCCCTCCTGCGTAGAGGCCCAAAGAAAATCTCTGAAGTATCTCTCAATCCTCCTCAGACAAGTGATCAGCATAATAGCATTCGAAAGGAGATACACAGGAAGAGAAGAAAGGACAGAACGAATGATGGTGACCCTAGCCATCATGGATAGACTAGTCACCTGCCACCCCTCAATACGCTGGCGAACCCGTCGCTCGATCTCTGCAAAGTCAGAACAGTGAGCCCGTTTGCCAGTAATGGGGATCCCCAAATACATGAAGTGGTCCGTCCGAGAAGTGATACCTGATAACTCCATAATGGCATCCCTAGTAGATCTAGGGGTCTTTGGGCTGAAGCAGATAGAAGACTTAAGAAAATTAACCCTCTGGCCCGACGCCTGACAATAACGTTGCAGAATAGAATGAAAAGAAGCAGCATTATCAATAGAAGACTACCCCAAAAGAATACAATCATCAGCAAAAAGAAGATGAGAAATCAGAGGGCCCTCTCTCCCGGCCATGAATGGGACAATCTGGTGCTCCTGCTGGGCCAGATAAAAGGCACGAGAAAGATCGTTCGCAGCAAGAATAAATAACAAGGGGGATAAGGGGCATCGCTGTCTCAAACCCACAGAAGAGTGAAAAAACTCAGTAGGGCTCCCATTGATGAGAAGAGAAAAGGAAGGCCTCAGAATACATGCCATAATCTATTCAATAAAAAGATCATCAAAACCGAACTCCTGAAGAGAGTGCTTCAAAAAGGCCCAGCTCAGTCTATCATAAGTTCTCTTCATATCAAGCTTCACCGCCATGAAACTCCTTCTCACTGGGGCTCTTTGAAGATCATGCATGAATTCCTGAGCAATAAGGACGTTATCCGAAATAGAACGCCCTCTAATAAAAGCCCCTACTCTATAGAGATAAGACGGGGATCACAAGCTGAAGACGACCAACCAAGAGGCGAGCACAAACTTTATAAAGAGTAGTGCAAAGGCTGATAGGTCTGAAATGCTGCGGAAGAGAGGCGTCGGACTGCTTGGGCACCAACGTAACAAGTGTCCGGTTCTATTCCAAGGGAATTTGCTTTAATTGGAAGACAATTTGAATCGCCTGAATAACCTCTTGTCCAATTATGTCCCAATAGTGGCGATAAAATAGAGGAAAAAATCCATCAGGCCCTGGAGCCTTGTCCGAACCGAGCTCCCATAGGGCCACCCGAATCTCCTCAGCAGTGACGGTCTACATAGCTTTTCATTGTCCTATGAAGAAACCCTTCTGGAATCAGGAACCCTGACCACCGGATCCCCATCAGCAGTGGAATCAGCCCATTTGGATTGAAAGAACTAGAGAAGCATATCCAGAATAGAATGGTGATCCTCCTGACCATACCCCTCCGTATCAACTAGTCTCCGAATCCTGTTCACGGTCCGACGCTTTAAGGTAGCCTGATGGAAGAATCTGGTATTACAATCCCCCTCACAGATCCACTGCATCCTAGACCTCTATTTCCAGTACATCTCCTGCTGGCAAAGCAGAGAGTGGTGACGAGCAAGCAATTCCCGCAGAGAGAAAAGGTCCGAATCCAAAAGAAATCTGTCCAGATCCTCCTTACCCTGTAGAGCAGTAATATCGGCTTCCACCAGATCAATCTGTCTATCCAAATTCCCCACTTCAAACCTATTCCATTTGGAAAGACGTCGTCTGGACAGCATAAGACGATGAGAGAGACGATAAATAGCATTGCCCCTGATAGGAAGATGCCAAATTTGAGTAATAATGGACCGAGCCCCAGAATGGACTGTCCAGAAATGCTCAAATCTAAACTGTCTAGGCTGATGCACATCAGCCTCAGTAGAAATCAAAATGGGGTAGTGATCAAAAGCAATCCTGGGCAAGTGAGATACATAAACCGCAGGATGCATATGAAGCCATTGGGCCATAGCCAAAGCTCTGTCGAGTCTCTCCCAAACACGAGCTGAGCCCTGACGATTATTACACCAAGTAAATTGTGTCCAGAATACCCCAAATCCAACAAACTAGAAGACCTTATAAAAGAATTGAATTTATTAATATCAGCTGAGGCCGAGACCCATTGGCCCCCATGTTTTTCATTGGCCTCAGTGATACAGTTAAAATCTCCTGCAACAATGACAGGGAGACCTTGATCAAGGAGGGAAAGCAGCTCAGCCCAAAGGATTCGCCTCTCTCTGTAATCCGTGCTGGCATAAACAGCCGAAAGCAACCAGGGGTCAGAGGATCCCATAGAGATAAGAAGACCAATCTGCTGGTTGCACTGATGAAAAGCCTCAACCGAAACAGCAGAATCACACCAGATGGCCAATATACCCCCAGACATCCCTTCAGCCTCCACCGCATACGAAGACCAAGACCGGAAAATCTGTCTCCAAGCCGGGCCAAAGTATCCCCAGACAACCTAGTTTCCAACAGCACATATATCATAGTTATATAATTGCATCAATCTATTAAACAAGGATCGAAAGGAAGGCTTTCGAGCTCCTCGAGTATTCCATATAAGAATCTTCATTAATTACTGGAGGAAACTGGGACCCCTCCCTGGTCCTCCACCATAACCATATCAGGAAGGCACTGACTGGCAAGGGTGCCCCCATCAGTCATCATTAGTGAATCAGCCTTCAGTCCATCCGAGACAACATCTAATTAACAGGCTGGATAGACTGCACCGAGGATAGTAAGACTGAGTGCCGACTCATAGATTCTTCACCTGAGTCCATCACAGTCAAACTGACATTCATATCAGCGCTGGGCTGACTCACCTCCTGATCAACTCCATGAGAGCAATGCGATAATGACGGGTTGACAGGAAAATAATGAGCAGCCTCAATACTTTTTGGCAAAGGAACTTTACCTTTGCCCTTCCTTTTAACAACTTTGGAAATAGTTCTCGGAGCAGGGCTCTCAACAGGTCTAGCCCTTTTCAGGGGGCCAGGAAAAGCATCCCCACTGCCCTGATCACTGCCACAAACCACACCCAATCCATAAGATGAAAAAGGATTAGCATTTGCCTGAACAGGATTGGACCCAGCTTCAGCATCACAATTCACTTTTCCCTTCAGCTTAAACTTCTCAGGAGCTACAGTACCGGCACGGGAGGAAAAAACCGGCACAGGGTCAAGAGCTGAAGAAGCCACCGTCTGACCCTTCTGCACCTCACCACCAGAGCCAGTGAGCCTGCATCAGGGACAATCACCATCTTCGACAGCGGGGGCACTTTCCGGCGAGCTACCTTAACCGGCGTCCTCCACTCGTCTACCTCGGCAGCCGCCGACCGCTGCTTCTCCTTAATCATCTGAGACACAGAATCACAGCCAGAAGCTACAGAAATAGGCTTCGTAAAAGGCTTCTTCCTCACCTCCCTCGTAGTTCCAGGGGCATCCCGGCGTTGACGAACAGCAGTCAACTAGGATCCGAAAACAGGGGACGAAGATTCACCCTCCTTGCATGACCCCACCGGCACAGAGCAAGGCCCCTCCAAGTGAAGCGATCCACAGCTGGGGCAGAATCCATCCAGAGATTCATAAACAAACTGCTGCCAAAAGGGAAGGTTGATGCCCTGAACACGGGTTCCCGGCCGAAGAGAATGCCGGAGATCCACCCGCAAACAAACTCTAGCAAACCCTCCTCTGCTTTTGGCCAAAGTCGACGAATCAACACAGTGGAATTGGCCTGCAAACTCAGTGATCACCCTGAGGAAATCCTCCTTCCAAAATTCCAATGGAAGGTTCGGTAATCGCAGCCAAATCAGGGCAAAGGGGATGGCATCCACAGTCAGAACGAACTCCGGCTTCCACCTTTCCATTGCGATAATCTGCCCATTAATGATCCATGGACAGTTCATCACCAGTTCAGCAGCATTCGGGTCTTCGAAACGGAATATGTGGCATCGAAATGCCAAGCTAATAGGCTTGATTTCCTCCTGAATTCCGGCACGGCGAAACTCCCTAACAAACGCCTCTGCTGGAACCCATTTCTGAAATGATCGAGCAATGATAGCTCGCATCTGCGACTCATCCATCTCAGACTTCAGCTTGTCCACCGGAACGTTAACCACCTTCGGAAACACAGCCTCCAGTCTCGAGACTTCAGCCGGCGCCGGAGATGACGAAACCCAATTTTACCCGTCGTGCTGGTCTTTTGCCCAGCAGCACGGACCCCCACATCCCCATCAGGTGCCATAGATGGCAATGGGACAGCACAGGAAGGATCCTCCACAAGAGCCGTAGCCGGAGACGAAGACGATCGCCGAAGATCAACACAGACAAGGGCCGAGCATGAATCTTAAAGCAAGCCAACAGACAGACGCCGGAGCACTCGCATGCACGAACCTCAAAGCAACAAGCCATTTGTTTGTATCTTAGTACTTGCAAGAGGAAATTGATGACCGGTGAAGATTAACAATGTCTGACCATGATAAAATAGCACATCATTTTCAGCATATATATATATATATATATATATATATATATATATATATATATATATATATATATATATATATGATACAGACGGATGATCACTTCATTATAGGATGAGTCAAGCCCAAAATATCAGAATACAAAAATTGAAACAAAATAGAAGGGCAAATATCGCTCTGTTTCCAGCTCCAAAACTACTTTTAAGATTTTTCATCATTATGCACAAGGAAATCTCTATGCAATAAACTCCTTTTAAAAAGAAGGTACGTATGCATGATGAATATCTCGTGTTTAAGCAATATAACCAACTACTTCAATACCTAAGAATTAACATGTTACTTATAAATATTTAAAGTCAGTTACTTATAAATATAATTTTTTTTATAACTTTATTGAGCAGCATTCTATATCAAGCCAAATCAGCTCCATATTTTAGATTCGTGCTAATCCCACTAGCTACGATTGGCATCATGTATATGCAGCCATGAGGGAGTTTTATTTTTCAGAGTTTCAGGTAAAGTTATTAAATACAATTTATCATTGATATAAAATTACTTAATCTTAATATATTCTTAAACTAACTGTTAATTTAAAAGCAGAAAAAGTTTACGTGGGACCCTACCATCCATGATGTCGTTAGGGTAGCATGTAATGCTTTTGCGGCATACCGATACTCCGACATGCTTCATTGGAGGAGATCGGATGATCGTCCTGTGCATGTGCCGGAGGGTATTTGGCAATTTGAGGCCTGACAAAAGAGGTCCGCATCAGCCACCACGAATCGTCGATCCGAGAAGGCCGATCATGGCACGGGTCTCTCCTGCCACACTGCGGGGTCCATTCTATTCAGGAGCACAGATGTCGTATGGTAAGAAAACATAAATAATTTAATTACTAATTTAGTCATTTGCAAATACTTACATTTATATCATTTCTTCTGCTTTTGTAGTCTAAGCGGAAGGGATCCTGGTGAGTTCAACCTATTCAGGGCGACACAAACCAGGAAGGATGGTACCTGGGTCGATGCACGATCACAGGAGGTTGTAGTAGAAATTAGACTTATGTTGTAAATGTTTAATTTCTAAACCTTTATTTAGGTTCGTATAATGATTCTTTTATCGTTGATTCTATAATTCAAAGGCACGAGTCGAGGAGCTTCAGTCTTAGGCATCGCATGTCGACTCCACTGATGGGGGGCCGCCCGTCGAACTCTCATCAGAGGAGAGTCGTGTGTATTTTTGGAAGCTGTTGGTGCCCAGTCGCAAGACCGTAGGGTCTATGGTCTGGACGCTAAAGCTTCTAGATATTTTTTCCGGCTTCACTTTGCACTATTTTGGCAATATTCTTCCTGCTGTTTAGACGATATTCGAATATATATTACGGAGGAGGTTTCGGCAAGAGGTTTGGTAGGAGCTTACAGACATAAGAAAGCAGATGCATCAGATGCAAGATTTGGTTCACCAAATGTCGCAGGTTCATTCCAGCCTCCGCAGCCTTCCCGTGATCATGACAGTGCGGATTGTTGATATTTTTTTTTTCTGTTTTGTGTATCCAAATATTTAATTATTCATATAATAAAATTTTATATATTAAAAATTTGTGATGAATGTTTCGATCAATATTTTTGGATATTTAGCAATAATGTTTCGATTGAATGCAATGAGAATGTATTAAGAGTTTTAATAATATTTTAAAATTTTTTTATAAAAAGTTCTCGTTGCAATTTTTTTAAAAAAATTAAATTCATAATTTTGTGATGCATTTGCGATGTATATTGAGTCACAATATTGCGACTCAATTTGGAGTCGCTAATGTGTCGCTAAATTACGACGACTTATTTTTTATTGCAAAATAGTGATGCATTTTATTGCGTCGCTAGGCATCGCTATTTAGCAACGAAACTGTGACGGATAGCAGTTTACGACGA
>UESW01004458.1:180275-364035 GCA_900491605.1 Calamus simplicifolius
CAGCATATATTTTTTAAGATTTTTCATCATTATGCACAAAGAAATCTCTATGCAATAAACTCCTTTTAAAAAGAAGGTACGTATGCATGATGAATATCTCGTGTTTAAGCAATATAATCAACTAGTTCAATACCTAAGAATGACATGTTCAAAAGGTTAACTTGTTGGAAAACATACTTTATTTTAATAATATTTTTTTCTTAATTAAAGAGCTCTCTCTCCATAGCAAGCAAGTTGAATCCTAAAGTTTATGACGCCTAAGATAAGAAAATATATTTAAGTAACTTTATGCTTGGCTTTTGAGTTACTTTAATAAATATCTAATGCAATCAATTATTTAATTTCAATTCGTGTCAACTCCTAAGCAAAACTCTTGTCACTTCTGATTACTGCTTGTTCCAATTTGTTTAGAATTGAAATTTTATTGTTGTTGTTATTATAGTATCAAGCTAAGCCTAGTATTCAGAAGGAACAACTGCAACAACCCAATCAATTTCAAGGCATTCAATCCATAGCTTGCATCGTGTCACGTCTCAGCTATCTTCATCTCATGGATCCTTTTTGAAGATCAAAAGTGATAAGAGTTTAGCTTTGGATTTGACATGAAATTAAGTAGTTGGTCATGTTAGGTATTGTTGCTGCCAAATTACTCCTGGGATGCGTCGGGTGAGAGATAGGCTTTTTGTGCCTTCAGAGGAATGGTTGGATCGCCTCCTTCAGTCGGAAACTTACAAGGAAAGTCCCAGACCGGTGGTTCCAGCCGGGACCCTTCGACGCTTAAGTCAGCAATATGGAGAATAGGGATTTTATGAGAGAGTAGAGATCAGTCTCCTCGCATTGCAAGCTGGGGTCCTTTTTTATACCTGGCCGGGGGTCCCCTTTGCCCCTTGTTGTCGTTCGTTACAACCGTCGAATCCCCTCTTTTGTTAGGATAGGCTCTGTGAACGGCAGGCGGGTGCGCCGATGCTGAGTGGGCGCCGTGAATACCGGCAACTGTATGGTGTGTTGGTAACTACTCGTGATTCTGGCCATAACAGGTGGGCAAGCCGTCCGAGATCGAGGCCGAGATGGGACTCGAGGCCGAGGCTTGAGACGGGACTTGAGGCCGAGGTAGGGCCCAAGGCCGAGGCCGAGGCGGGACTTGAGGCCAAGGCAGGGCCTGAGGCCGAGACGGGACCCGAGGCCGAGGTGGGGCCCGAGTCCAAGGCCGAGTCCGAGACGGGACCCGAGGCCGAGGTGGAGGTGGGACTCAAGGCCGAGGCCGAGGTGGGACTCGAAGCTGGGTTCGAAGCGGGACTCGAAGCTTGAGACTGAGGCCGAAGTCGAGGCCGACGCCGGGGCAAGGTCCGAGGTCGAATCTGAGGCCGAGCCGAATCCGAGGCTGAAGCCGAGGCCAAGCCAAATCAGGGCTCAATATCGAATCCCTACCGATCTTCGTCTCTATCGGTCCCTTCCTGAGGATAGAGTAACTTCTTCGTACTCCGGTCGGGTCGCCCTTTATGAATATTATTTTAAGGCTGGCCTCCGTATTTCTATTCATCCGTTCATACTTAACATTTAGATAGGTACTCCTTGGCTCTGGCACAGTTGGTCCCAAATTCCATCCGGACCCTTGTTGGTTTCCTAATGTTATGGCATATCCACGGGATAGAAGCCAAGATTTCTCTCTTCCGTTTTTTCTATACCCTTAGGAAACAATCGGGGTGGTGGTCTTTCGCTCCTAGGCCCATCAGATCCCTTAAACTGTATCTTCCTTCCTCCATCAAGGGTTGGAAAGATAGGTTTTTCTTCGCCCAAATTGAGGGAGTAAAGACCGAGTGGGGAATCCCCAACACCGAGGCCAACAAGGACCCCACAATCCTTCCTAGAGATCGAGAGGCGTTCATGCAGTTGATTACTGCCGACGTCCCTCGATGCAACTAGCTGCTAGCCAAGGAAAATCTTCGGCTAGCATGCCTTATTCCTGGTGGTGGTGAGCAGCAATTTCCATTCTTGCTCTTTTCCTTTGTCCTTCCTCTTCTTCTTTTTTTTTTTTGATCTGCAGGCATGGCGCCCTCGCTCCAGACAATAAGAAGGCTGTCACCAAGAAGAGAAAAGCACATGTAGATGGGGGGCCCTGTTGGGTTACGGAATGAAAAATTCCAATCTAATTGGAATAAATTGCAGTGGAAACAAAATAAATTTATAACCCACCAAGAATCACATGCGTTTCATAAAAACCGAAAGAAGGATAAACAAAATATTACCTTTTGTTATTACCTTTTAATCAGTATGTAATCCTTCTGTTCTTGTGTTGGATTTTCTCGGATCTTCAAAGGTGCTGCCTTTCAAAAAGACGATCACCCTCTACAAGTATCCATACACAAACGGATCCCAAAATGGTTTTTAAATGCTAGTTTAACCATTCCATTTTTCACAAAATGAACCCATATTTTCAACTCTCTGTTTTTTCATCTTAAAGGCAAAAGATATGACGCTTCAAAAGCCCCAATCGACCTGACCTTTCAAATGTCCCAATCGACGTGACCTTTCAAATGCCCCAATCGACGTTACCTTTCAAATGCCCCACAGACTCTAAAATGTATATCGAACATATATACAAGCCTGCTAGGAATTTTGGTTAACTAAGATTTTAATTGATATTTATTTAAAATTTCTTTTAAATAATAACAATTTAAATCATTTCCTTACAAATAAGGAATATATATTTTTAATCAAAAAAAACTTTATGGATTATTTCCTTATCCAATAAGAAAATGCAACAATTTAATTACTTGTCACAATTTAAATTACGAATTTAAATTTTCTCAAAATTAAACTCGAATCTAAATGACAACTAATTATTATTTGTAATTTAAAATAATCCCATCATTTTAAATTATATAGAGAGTAACAAATCGTAACCATTATTGTCCGTTCTTAGTGTGTGACCCTATAGGTTCAATTAACGTTGGCAGTAGGCCTAAATCACATTTTGAACCTACAAGTCATAAGCGGCCTCTAGCAAGACATTATGACTACCCAAGTTAAATGAAAAGCTCATGTTCCGAGACACCTTAAAGTAGCTATAACATAATCCTTTTGTCACATGATATCTTGATAGAATATAAGGCATGGATAAAGTCAACCTTATATCTCTCTATCTTTAATTTCTCGAAACCCAATTAGACTGATTAAACAAATCATATTGATCTCCATCAATTCATTTGAGCATGGCCATGCATTCTCAGTCTCAATCATCGAGGGGCCCAGAGATATCTCTCTTATAATAAGAGGGACAAATTCCATCTTAATCACTCACATCTCACTACATGATTCTTATTATGTTCAATCATAATCTTTATAATCATCCGGTTAAAGACAACGTTTGATTATGTCAAAATATAATATTCCTCATGTTGAGAACTATGGCAATCTCAGGTCTAAGGATTTAATGACACAACTACTAGAGATTAACTTATGACTTTGATCCATGTATTAATCTCAAGGCGGGTTTTGTCCAATATTTGTTCTCAACAAATACATATAAATTTGATTTGTATCTCATACACATATTCATCCCATGAATATCAATCAAATTTCATACTAAT
Source organism: Calamus simplicifolius (assembly GCA_900491605.1). Classification (NCBI taxonomy): domain Eukaryota; kingdom Viridiplantae; phylum Streptophyta; class Magnoliopsida; order Arecales; family Arecaceae; genus Calamus; species Calamus simplicifolius. Next base: position 183,866 of record UESW01004458.1, read on the forward strand.
CTTAATTTATTGTTATTCCCACAATAATAACCGATTAGGGACATTTAGAATAATTCATAATATTATTCAAGGACATTATTATATAATAAACATGCAAATTATGATAATAGTAAATATTCATAAATATTCAAAATACCATGTCCATACAATAGGCCTAGGGCACTATTACTAACAGCCCCTACCGAGAAGAGGGCCAAAATTAGGGTCGTTCGAAAGGTCACGGCCGGAGAGGCCTCAAGGAATGAAGCGGAGAAGGAACGGCCTCATTCGCCTTCACCAGCACCACCCCCGTCTCCTATTGATTTAACAAACACTCCTCTGGAACGGACTGAAGCACCATCTCCACCACCCACGGCTCTCGAGGTGGAGCCAATTAACTCGACAACAAGGCTCGTTCCAGAGGCCGTCCCATCTTCCGAAGGGGCGATGGCTGAGATGCCTCCATAAGCTGAGGTGCCCGAGGAAGCACCATTGGTAGTTGTCCCGCATCAGCGCCTGAGGTGCCAGAGGAAGTACAGCCGACAGCTGACCTCGTGCCAGCGGCTGCCGGGTCCGTGGAAGAAGACGAGATCGACGCTTCCTTCCAATCCATTTGTCTCGCTATAGCCGCTAGGCCGAGCGGACGATGGCTCAGGCTTCCGTGCCTGAGCTCCAGAGGTTCCTCTAGAACCAGCAGACTTCTATGTTCTTCTGCGAGGCATCTGTAGCACACTGTTGGCCCAGATGGCAACCCAAGAGGGGGGGGGTGAATTGGGTTCTTAAAAATTTAAGACTTTTTAGATGTTTTAAACTGATTTGCTCAAGATGTGCAAGTGAGTGAAATTAACTAAGAAGCAATGCACAAGCAATTAATAAAGAGAGATAGAGAGAGAAAATATAGCACGGCAAACACAAGATAATTTTATAGTGGTTCGGTGCAACCAACACCTACGTCCACTCCCAAGATTCACTTGGGTCCACACTATAATCTCTAGATTACAGCCGAGTTGTTTTCCAAGCTCACAACTCAAACTTGTTGTTTTTCACGGGCGCACAACGAACCCAGCTGGTTTTAACTCGGGCTTACCAGCACAAAACCCTACACGTTGTTTTTCACGGGCTCACAACTAACCCAACACAAGCACTCCGGCTTGCAACGAGGTATATCAACCTCCACTGATTCAATCCACTGATTGAATCAGCAACCAATAGAATAAGTGTTTAATAATGAAATGCTCCCCTTGAGCAAATATACAAATGAAGTATAAAAAAAAAGGTTAGAAAAGCCTGATAAGATTGCAGATGGATGTGGCTTTGGCTTTCTTCCTTCTCTCTTTAACTCCTCTTGAAGTGTTGAATCAGGCCTCAGCAAGATTCTTGACCGTTGAAGACTTTGGAGTTGAGATGAAGCTTTTTCTCCTTTTGAAAATCCTTCGATTTGATCTTTGAAAGCTTTGGATTTTCTTTTGACTTTTGTGGATTGAAGATCTGGAGCAGACGAAACTTCCTCTTGATTTCACTCCTTTTGAATCACTCTCCTTTGAGCTAGAAGATTTTTCCAATATGCTCTGTTTTTCCCTCTTTTTGAAAGATATTCTTTTCTCTCTTTTTGATTTTCCTTGTTGATTGAAAAGAGCTCCTCTATTTATAGATTCTGCAAAAATATATCCGTTAGAGACAAGGAAAAATAGCCGTTATTCAAAAATCTTACCGTTGGAGCTGATGTGTCATCGTGAAAAAATATCGTCCAGATTTGCTGGAGTCGACTCATGCTTTTCCCGAGTCGGCTCGAGCTCGTCTTACCAAAATAGAAATGTTTATAAAGGTTAGGGGTCGACTCGCAGAAATAAAGTGTCGACTCCTGATAGTCGGGAGTCGACTCGAGAAAGGCTTGGGGTCGACTCGCGAAGTGCTCAGAAAAACACTCTTCTGGTGTCTGAGCGGAGTCGACTCGCACAGTCAGGAGTCGGCTCGACAGAATCAGGGGTCGACTCGACAATTTCGTGGGTCGACTCGACACAGATGCACATTTCTGTACACTGAGCGGAGTCGACTCTGAAACTCAGGAGTCGGCTCCGGAACGTATCAAAAATCAGAAACTTTTCTGATTGACATTAAAATCGTTCCAGATTCATTTTAATTCATTGTTTTGACTTGAATACAATAAAATTGACATTTAGATTGATTCAAGAACTATTCCAAAAATTGATTAAAACATGAATTATAACATTTCTTTTCGAAAGTTTGAATATTAAGCTTAAAGTCACTTTCAAAATTGATTAAAGTTAAACTTGAGCATTTCATTGATGTTCAAAATAAATTTGTTGCTCATTTACATAAACTCATTACATCCTTTAATAAACTCAATGGCTTTTAGTAATCATCAAAATCAAAAGGATTGGATCATATAATTTTTCTATAATCTTCCAACAATCTCCCCCTTTTTGATGATGACAAAAATATTGAGTTTGTTCATGATTGATTAGTGAATTTATTTTGTTTTCATAGTTAGGCTTAGGCTCCCCCTTAATGAGGTAGCTCCCCCTATGAAACTTAATTAAATATCTCATTGTTTATCTCATTTATCACAATCATAGAACTATAAAATTCTCCCCCTTTTTTGTTATCAACAAAAAGATAGAGAATCATAAACATTCATTCAAATTTCATTCATTCATTGAAATAAGGAAATAGAGAATTCATTTCATTAAAGGTCTAATACATCAAAATGTTCAGTACATTGATTTCAAAATGAAAGCATAATAAAAACTTCAGTACAAAACAAGGATTGAAACTCTAGTAACTCAAAAATGAGTTCTTACAATTCTAGTTAAATGATCTACTATATTTTTCATTCCTTCAGATTGAATTTTTACATCCTTGAGTCTTTCATCAACAAAGGTGCACGCACTCTGAATTTGTCTTGAAGCTCTGCGTTGCACTTGGCATATGTCTCTCCATCTCCGCATATATCCTTAAGTTCTTCAAAAATATTTTTGAGATCACCACTTAAGGATGCCGAAGAAGAGCGAGAGTGGACTCAATCTTTGAGATACGATCATCAAGTGAATAAAGAGTCTCTCTCAAATTCATAAATTTATTCTCAAAATCAGTTTTAAGCTTATCAGATTGATCTTCAAGTAAGGCTTTGAGTTGCATAAGTTGTTGATCTGAAAAACTAGCAGAAGATGAAGTTTGAACAAAAGTTGGAACTGGGGCTGGAGCAGAGGCAGAAATCAAAGGGCTCGGAGGTGCAGGCGAAGGATGTCTAACAGAGGGTCCTGCAGCCTCAGTATCTGTAGCTCTATCTTCTGTCACTCCTTTCCTTTCCCATTTACCATTCTTTTTGATAAATCCCATCCGATGAATTGTTGCCAGGCTATAAAAATCAGTGTGTCTTAGATTCTTCATAGGTTCATTATCAGAAATCACTACACCTTGGCTTCGAAAATCATTGTAAGGATCATCCCATAAGGCAGACTAGATTTTCTTTTCCCTCCACAGTCTGCTATGTACCATAGAATCATGCTGGGAAGATTGATAGGCTTGCCTGTCACTATGGCGTCCATTACAAAGACATCTCTCTCCGAAACATAGTCAAATCTACCAGTTTTAGGAAAGAGTATCCTACTGCAAATATTGTGTAGTAATCTCAATTCTAAAGAAAGCTGATTAGCAAAGACCTCTTCAAATCCAACCACATCCCGGTTTAATAATCTGATAAAGCTGGGGCGCGGTCATCAGAAGAAAAGGTGGAAGTGCCAGATAAGGGTAATTCCAACAATCTAGATAGAATCTCAGCAGTAACAGATAGCCTGACTCCTCTCACATTGCTAATAAGTCCATGGTCTCCTCTAGACAGATTCTTGTAGAATTCCTTAACCAATGAGGGATAAGTCGGGCACTCTAGAGAACAAATTTTCTCCCAACCCATCTCGATCAGCTGTCTCCCAACAAGAAAGCCCTCAGCCTCAAATAATTCAAAATCCACCTTCCTACCAGTAGTAATGATCCTATCCGCTAGACGATCTACCTGGGAAGAAGTGGCAGCAGGAGTAGCAGTCGGAGTAGAAGCAGATGAAGTGGAGTCCGTGCTTGGAGAAGGCTCACGCACCGGACGCTTCACCGTCTTCCTCACGGCACGCTTCCGCTTGATGCCGCCCGCCACAAGACTAGATCCTCTAGTTTTGGGTGCCATTTGATGATTGGAGGTGTCAAAAGGGATTCTAGGAGTTTGGAAGGTTTGGAAGAGTTTTGAGAGAGTATTTTGAAAGATTGGGTCGAATGAAATGAGCGGCGAGTCGACTCTGCCCTAGATAAATCAACTTGGGACCACCTCGAGTCGGCTCGCGCAAACCCAGGTGTCGACTCGGCACAGACACAGAAAGGCCGTCCCGACATGGAGTCGACTCGCGCCTAAGAGGGGTCGACCCGAGAGTTTCAGTTGAAACCGGGAGTCGACTCCGATACGCATCGAGTCGGCTCCGAGACCATTTCAGACCAAAAACATGAAATTTCTGAAATGTGTCCGGAATATGATCATAAAAATTGATAAATAATCATTGGATATGAGTGAATCAATTAGATATGAATTCTAGATAAGATTTCCTTAAGGATTGAGGATTTGAAAGAATCTTAGATAAAATTTCCTTAGGGGTTTCAAATTCATTCTAAAGGATCACAAATACCTAACTCTCCTCTAAGATAACAGAATCTCTCTTCATTTAAAGGTTTAGTGAATATGTCAGCTAATTGTTCTTCAGTGTTAACATAATCAAGACATATTTCATTATTTGCTACATGTTCTCTTATAAAATGATATCTGATTTCTATGTGTTTAGTTCTTGAATGTTGAATTGGATTCTTTGTTAGATTAATTGCACTAGTGTTATCACATCTTATGGGTGTTTTATCAAGCGTGATACCATAGTCTTCAAGTTGTCGCTTAATCCATAGGATTTGCGCACAGCAACTTCCAGCCGCTACATATTCAGCTTCAGTAGTTGATAATGCAACTGAATTTTGCTTTTTGCTAAACCATGTGATTAAGTTACTTCCTAAGAAATGGCATGCACCACTTGTGCTTTTTCTATCTAGTTTGCATCCAGCATAATCAGAATCCGAATATGCAATTAGATTTAATGTGGAGTCTCTAGAATACCATAAACCTACATTTTTTGTTCCACTTACATATCTTAGTATTCTTTTAACAGCTATTAAATGTGATTCTTTAGGTTCAGATTGAAATCTAGCACATAAACATACTGAAAACATAATATCTGGTCTACTTGCTGTTAAATAAAGAAGGGATCCGATTATACCTCGATAATACTTTTGGTCAACCTTTTTACCTTCTTCATCTTTGTCCAGCTTGCATGAAGGACTCATTGGAGTTCCGAGGGGTTTCATTGATTCCATACCAAACTTTTTAGTAGTTCTCTTGTGTATTTTGTTTGGTTGATGAAGATTCCCTCTTTGCTTTGTTTGATCTGGAGTCCAAGGAAGAAGTTGAGTTCTCCCATCATGCTCATCTCGAATTCTCCCTGCATCAACTTTGCAAATTCTTGACAAAGAGAATCGTTAGTAGCACCAAAAATAATGTCATCTACGTATATTTGTACTACAAGTAAATCTTTACTTTTTCTTTTCAAAAACAAGTTTTATCAACATTTCCTCTTGTAAAATCATTTTCTATTAAGAATTTACTTAACCTATCATACCAAGCTCTAGGTGCTTGTTTCAAACCATATAAAGCTTTGTGCAATTTAAAAACGTGATTTGAAAATTCGTGATCTTCAAAACCTGGTGGTTGTTCTACATAAACTTCTTCATTTATAAATCCATTTAAAAATGCGCTTTTTACATCCATTTGAAATAAGTTAAAATTCATATGACATGCAAATGCAAGTAATAGCCTAATGGCTTCTAATCTAGCTACAGGCGCAAAGGTTTCATCAAAATCAATACCTTCCTCTTGATTATATCCTTTAGCAACCAATCTAGCTTTGTTTCTAATTACTATGCCATTTTCATCTAGTTTATTTCTAAAAACCCATTTTGATCCTATTACTGAATGATTTTTAGGTCTTTCAACTAAGTCCAAACATTATTTCTTGTAAATTGATTTAGTTCTTCTTGCATTGCTAACATCCAATTATTATCTTTTTCAGCTTCTTCTATAGTTTTAGGTTCAATTTGTGATACAAATGCAAGATGATTACTAATATTTCTCATATATGATCTAGTTCTTATTCCTTGAGATGGATCGCCTATAATCAATTCCTTGGGATGACTATGAGCATATCTCCAGTCTCTTGGAAGATCTGTATCATTATGATCAATATTGACATCATCGTCCTTATGTGAATCATCATCTTTAGCTTCTTGCTCATGATCAGAAGATACTTCAATATTAAGTTTTTCAAGATCTTTTTCAATTATGTTTGTATCTTCCTCATCATCAAGCTTTTCAGAACTAGATGCTAAAGACTCATCGAAAACTATATGAATGGATTCTTCAACTACTAAGGTTTTCTTGTTAAATACTCTATAAGCTTTACTAGTTGTTGAATATCCTAAAAAGATTCCTTCATCAGATTTAGCATCAAATTTTCCTAAATTGTTTTTACCATTATTATGAATGAAACATTTACATCCAAATGCATGAAAGTATTTTATATTTGGTTTTCTTTCATTCCATAATTCATAAGGTGTTTTCTTTAAGATTGGTCTTATTAAGGCTCTATTTAAGATGTAACATGCTGTGTTAATTGCTTCCGCCCAAAATACTTTGGTAAGTTGCTTTCGCATAGCATGGTACGGGCCATGTCTTCTAGAGTCCTATTTTTCCTTTCAACTACACCATTTTGCTGTGGAGTCCTAGGGGCTGAAAAATTATGATTAATTCCATTTTCAGAACAAAAACTTTCAAATAAGTGATTTTCAAATTCTGTTCCATGATCACTTCTTAGAGATACTATAGTAGTGTTTTTCTCATTTGTGACTTTCTTGAAGAATTTCAGGAATATCGAGAAAGTCTCATCTTTGTGAGCTAAAAACATTACCCAAGTATATCTAGAATAATCATCTACAATCACTAGACCATATTTCTTTCCTCCTAGACTTGTGGTTCTAGTTGGTCCGAAAAGATCCATGTGAAGTAGCTCTAGTGCCCTAGAAGTTGAAACAATGTTTTTAGATTTGAAAGAACTTCTAGTTTGTTTTCCAAATTGACATGCATCACATATTTTATTATTTTCAAAATCTAGTTTAGGTAATCCTTTAACTAAATCCATTTTAATTAGTTTTGAAATAAGGTGTGTGCTTGCATGACCTAATCTACGATGCCACAACCAACTAATTTCATTTATGTTAGCATTGTCAGCAATTAAGCAATGATCACTCAAAGATAATTTTTCTAAATCAACCAAGTAAACATTGCCATGTCTATAACCAGTAAATACAATGCTATCATCAATAGAATTAGTTACAGTGCATACAGAAGATTTAAATGAAACATTAAAGTTTTTATCACATAATTGACTTATACTTATTAGATTATGCTTCAAACCATCAACATAAAGTACATTATCAATAAATGTAGATGGAGTTATACGGACTTTACCAAGGCCCATAATTTGACCTTTACCGTTATCGCCAAACGTAACAACTCCACCTTTCTTTTCTTCTAGGGTGATGAATTCATCTTTGTCACCCGTCATATGTCTTGAGCAGCCACTATCAAGGTACCACTTTTTCTTTGATCTTTTGGCTACAAGACATTCCTGCAACATAATTTAAACTTTATGTTTAGGTACCCAAGCTTTCTTGGGTCCTTCATGGTTAGCAGCAACAAAAATTGTTCCTTTCGGAACCCATATTTTCTTTGCTTTAACATTTAACTTGTTGTTATTATTTAATGTTTTGCATTCAAATGATTTATGACCTTTTTCATTGCATTTGAAACAAGTTATATTACTTTGGTTGGCTTTTACAAAAATATTCTTTAAAGATTTTTGTTTCCTTAATGTGTTATATCCTAAACCTGCTTTGTCAAAAACAGCTTTTTGACTATCTAAGATCATGTTAAGTTTAGTTGAACTTAAGGTGAATTTCTCAACAATGTCTTTATATTTTTTAACATCTTTCTTAAGAGAGTCATTTTCTTTAACTTGCTGTTCTTTTTCTAAAGCTAAAGTTTCTAATTGATCTTTTAAATCTTTTGTTGAGTTTTTAGTTTCAGATTTAACAAATCTATTTCTTGATTAAGATTATCTCTTTCTTTGCTAAGTTCTTCTTTTTCATTAGTTAAGTTCTTAACTTCTAAAGCTAATTCATTTTTACTTTTAGCTAAGCTAATATTGTCATTTTTCAAAAACTTATACTTCTTTTTCAAGGATTTAAAATCAATCATAAGTTCATTGAAAGCCTCAAACATTTCATCAAATGTAAATTCATCATTTGAGTTTTCAGAACTTACCTCATTGTCGTTGTCGTCGTTGTTGGCCATGAAGCAGATATTAGCAACTTCTTTTTGTTCTTCTTCTTCGGAAGAAGACTCTTCACTATCAGTCCAAGTTGCCATGTAGGCCTTTTTCTTTTTCTTGTAGGCCTTCTTAAGTAAAGGACAGTCATATCTAAAATGCCCTGGCTTTTTACATTCATAGCATACTAAGGGCTCTTTCTCTTTGTCCTTTTCCTTTTTCTTATCCTTTTCTTTTTCTCCTTCCATTTTTGAAACAAATCTCTTTTTGTGGAAGGGCCTCCTTCTTTGCATAAATTTCTTGAATTTCCTTGCAAGGAGGGCTGTCTCATCATCATCATCCTCTTCATCATCGCTGCTGCTTATTTCCTTTTCCGCAGCTTTGAGGGCGATGGTCTTCTTCTTTCTTGACTCATCCTCATTGACATGTTGTTTAACTTGAAGCTCATGAGTCATCAGCGAACCAAGAAGCTCTTCCAATGGTAGGATGTTCAGATCTTTGGCTTCTTGTATGGCGGTCACCTTGGCTTCCCAAGTCCTTGGAAGTGACCTAAGGATTTTGCGAACAAGCTCAGAGTTAGTATAAACTTTTCCAAGACTTTTTAAACCATTCACAATATCAGTGAATCTAGTGAACATGCATGTGATGGTTTCATTTTGTTCCATAGTAAATAATTCATATTTATGAACCAAAATATTTATCTTTGATTCTTTTACTTGGTTTGTTCCTTCATGAGTTATTTCCAACCTATCCCAAATTTCTTTTGCGGAATTACAAGTTGAGATTCGGTTGAATTCATTTGAGTCTAAGGAACAATATAAAATATTAATGGCCTTAGCATTTAGTTGTGCCATTCTCCTATCATTATCATTCCAATCCCTTTCGGGTTTAGGAACAATAGTGCCATCAATAAGGTGTGGGTGTACTAGGTCCATTTATTATTACTCCCCACAATTCATAGTCCGAAGCTTGAATGAATATTCTCATTCTAGCTTTCCAATATGAATAGTTGGTTCCATTAAATAAAGGAGGTCGATTCGTAGAATGACCTTCAGCAAAACATGAACCACTTTGTGTTGCCATAAGGATCTTTAGCCCTTGATCGTGAGATCAAATTCTAAATGAGCACTTGCTCTGATACCAATTGTTGGCCCAGATGGCAACCCAAGAGGGGGGGGGGTGAATTGGGTTCTTAAAAATTTAAGACTTTTTAGATGTTTTAAACAGATTTGCTCAAGATGTGCAAGTGAGTGAAATTAACTAAGATAAGAGAGATAGAGAGAGAGAGAAAATATAGCACGGCAAACACAAGATAATTTTATAGTGGTTCGGTGCAACCAACACCTACGTCCACTCCCAAGATTCACTTGGGTCCACACTATAATCTCTCTAGATTACAGCCGAGTTGTTTTCCAAGCTCACAACTCAAACTTGTTGTTTTCCGGGTGCACAACGAACCCAGCTGGTTTTAACTCGGGCTTACCAGCACAAAACCCTACACGTTGTTTTTCACGGGCTCACAACTAACCCAACACAAGCACTCCGGCTTGCAACGAGGTATATCAACCTCCACTGATTCAATCCACTGATTGAATCAGCAACAATTAGAATAAAGTGTTTAATAATGAAATGCTCCCCTTGAGCAAATATACAAATGAAGTATAAAAATAAAAGGTTAGAAAAGCCTGATAAGTATTGCAGATGGTGTGGCTTTGGCTTTCTTCCTTCTTCTCTTTAACTCCTCTTGAAGTGTTGAATCAGGCCTCAGCAAGATTCTTGACCGTTTGAAGACTTTGGAGTTGAGATGAAGCTTTTTCTCCTTTTGAAAATCCTTCGATTTGATCTTTGAAACGCTCTTGGATTTTCTTTTGACTTTTGTGGATTGAAGATCTGGAGCAGACGAAACTTCCTCTTGATTTCACTCCTTTTGAATCACTCTCTTTGAGCTAGAAGATTTTTCCAATATGCTCTGTTTTTCCCTCTTTTTGAAAGATATTCTTTTCTCTCTTTTTGATTTTCCTTGTGTGATTGAAAAGAGCTCCTCTATTTATAGATTCTGCAAAAATATATCCGTTAGAGACAAGGAAAAATAGCCGTTATTCAAAAATCTTACCGTTGGAGCTGACGTGTCATCGTGAAAAAATATCGTCCAGATTTGCTGGAGTCGACTCATGCTTTTCCCGAGTCGGCTCGAGCTCGTCTTACCAAAATAGAAATGTTTATAAAGGTTAGGGGTCGACTCGCCAGAAATAAAGTGTCGACTCCTGATAGTCGGGAGTCGACTCGAGAAAGGCTTGGGGTCGACTCGCGAAGTGCTCAGAAAAACACTCTTCTGGTGTCTGAGCGGAGTCGACTCGCACAGTCAGGAGTCGGCTCGACAGAATCAGGGGTCGACTCGACAATTTCGTGGGTCGACTCGACACAGATGCACATTTCTGTACACTGAGCGGAGTCGACTCTGAAACTCAGGAGTCGGCTCCGGAACGTATCAAAAATCAGAAACTTTTCTGATTGACATTAAAATCGTTCCAGATTCATTTTAATTCATTGTTTTGACTTGAATACAATAAAATTGACATTTAGAGTTGATTCAAGAACTATCCAAAAACTCATTGATTAAAACATGAATTATAACATTTCTTTTCGAAAGTTTGAATATTAAGCTTAAAGTCACTTTCAAAATTGATTAAAGTTAAACTTGAGCATTTCATTGATGTTCAAAATAAATTTGTTGCTCATTTACATAAACTCATTACATCCTTTAATAAACTCAATGGCTTTTAGTAATCATCAAAATCAAAAGGATTGGATCATATAATTTTTCTATAATCTTCCAACACACACATTTGGGTGAGTATCCTTTCACTGCCTACCTTTAGAGATCCGGTTTCTTCTCCTAACCTGAATTTATCAATAGGCGCTGAATTCTTTGACTTCCATGAAGGGCCTTTTGTCCCAGGCCGAAGCCACCCTCGACCAGTCAAGGGAGACACTAACCAAGCTCGGCCAGGGCAGAAGAGGCCGAAGCCACTCTGCAGACTGCCCAAGCGGAGGTGGCTCGGGCGTAGAGGACCGAAGCCGAGGCCGAAGCAGCCCGATTTAGGGACTGGGCCCGGGCTGAAAAGGCAGAGGAGGCGCTAGAAGTAGCTCAGCGCCAAGCGGCCAATGAGCTCGATAATGCTCAGGTGGCAGAGGAAAAGCAGAAGGTGGCCGAAGAAAAACAAAAAGCTGCCGAAGCGGAGCATACCTGCTGATCACTACAAGAAAAAGCATCATTTGCAAGGGATTTTCTGAGGGAAAAAGGAAAAATCCGTCGGAAATATAAATTTCCGACGGATAAATGGTCGTTGGAAAAAACCCTCCTCGGAAAATTTTTTCGAGGAATTTTTCCAAGGGAATTTATTTCCGAGGGATTTTTTGATGGAATTATCCCTCGGAATTTTCCGAGGGAAATTTTCCCTTGGAAATTTCTGAGGGATTTGCCAAGGGAAATTTTTCGAGGAAATTTCTGAGGAAAAATTTCCAAGGAATTTTTTGAGTGAATTTCTAAAGGAAAATTTCCGAGGGAATTTTGAGGAAAATTTTTCGAGAGATTTGCCGAGGAAATTTCCGAGGTAAATTTTTCGAGAGATTGTCTGCGGGAAATTTTTCGAGGGAATTTCCGAGGGAAATTTTTCGAGAGATTTTTCGAGGGAAAATTTCCAAGGGAATTTCCGAGGAAATTTTCAAGGGAAATTTTTTGAGGGATTTTTCGAGGGAAAATTTTGAGGGAACTTTCGATGAGAAATTTTTCGAGGGATTTTTAAATTTTTTAAATCACTTTTCTTAATTTTTAAAAATTATTCCTTACTAAATAAATATCCAAGAGAACAATCCCTCGCAAAATGACTTCCAAGAAACAAAATCCTTTGCAAAATCCCTTAATATTTAAATATAATTTTTAAAAACTTAAAATATTTTTTTTAATACACCTAATTTATATATACAAATAATCCATATAAAAATTATATTCATAAATATGACATATTAATCCATAATCATCACGATAAATATAACATTAATACACTTGCTATATAAATTGAAAACCATAATCATCATAAACATGATCCTTCTCATAATAAAAAAAGTTTCACAAGTGTCATCATGTCCAAGTTCATAACAAAAAAAAATCACAAACAAGTATCATCCCAATAATAGAAAAAAAAATTACAAACAAGTCCATAAATCTTCTTCCGCTCATGAATCCACTCCTTAAGATCTCGTAAGGATGTGTGGCCATAAGATGAGGAACCAATCAGCAAGCTAGCCTATGATTCGAATCCATAAATTCGTCCCTTGTTTACTCCAAAGGTATCTTTCCATACATGCACCATCCTCTCCAATTGAGCTCTGACTTAATTTAAAGATGTTAGATACAATAAGCTAAACATACAAATAGTATAAATATATGAATTAAAGTAGATTTTTTAAAATACTTACATTTGTTATTTTTGCCTTCTTATTTATCCACTTATTGCTATCCTTTTTCTTTTGATCGATGTGTCTGAAGAGCTCATCCAATGTAGATCGGTTCAACTTCTGCATTTGAATTTCATAATATAAACAACATTAGCAATTTTTTAAAAAATTATATAAATAAGAACAACATATATGTAAACAAAAGGATATACGTATCAAAAATAAGGATAAATAAAAATATATGGCCTGACTTATGAACATCTAAACTATAAAATAAAAGATTTCAAATGCCTTTCCTTTCTTTTGAATCATCGATAGCATGTTAACTAGAGGTGTCAACTAAGAGTATCCTAAATTTATAATAAGAAACCTAAATATATGACAAAAAAGGAAAGAATTTTGAGGGTGCTAAGCAGAGGATGAGAATAAGGTCAAGTTATAATGAGCTTCCTTGAGAATGTCAAGAAAATCATATTAAAAGTGTAAACAGATGGACACCTAATAATTTTATAGACTAAAACGAAAAACTTCTTCCACTAGCTTAAACTCGCAAGACCCTTGTGACATATGCTGAATTTAAGAAAAAATCATTAAATATAGATGATCATGGTTCATGTATCACATGTAGTAATTTAAGCAATCCAAATGTTAAAATTATTTTACAATCTACAACTTAATAAAAGTGACTTATTCTTTGTTTCAAGAATACAAGTTACACTGCATTTTCATTTTCCCTCCTTCAGCTGTAGCTATGAAAGGGTTAGGTGACCAGCAAATAAGAAAAAAATGCAGCATCTCTAACACGCTATGTTATTTTAATACTGACATGAAAGAATTTAGAGAGAAATTAGAAAATCCAAGTCCAAAGCTGTGGGCATAAACAATATTCCTCTGTCATGAACACATGGGAAATATTTTGTTTTCCACACATAAAGTTAGCGAATGCATCACAAAAGCATGTATTCAAAAAGCATGTATTCGAATGAGAAAATATTCAAATATTCAAATATTCAAATTGTGCATCTATAATGCATTTTTAGAAACAGTCATGAATGTAGCAACACTGATTGTGCATCTCTAATGCATTTTGGTCCAATCAATCAATAATGCTTCACAAGCCAAAAAGGAGAACCTGTGCAAAAAGATAGCTTACATGGTGGAAGATATAGCAAAGATATTTAGGCATGAACCGGACATTTGAAGCTTCTCCCCATATGAGAAAATATAACCCAATGTAAAGTAGTTTCAACTGTTGAGTCACTTTCTCTTCCGATAAACTGCAGAGAAGAAAGAACATTCATGAATTCTAAACTTGAGATTTCATCCCTTATATTAAATAAAAAAATAAGTTCAACCAAACAACTGCATGACTTACCCGATGTTTGAACCACGATGCAAATAGGCACACCATGAACGATTATTTTTGAAAAATGTATCCATTAAGTATGTCCCAGATCATCCTGGCACGTGAGTTACATCAAATAATAAGGTGTACAGCAGCATATAACCAGACCTATTGCAGATAGTAAGTTGTTGCAATCCATATGGCCATCACATACAGAATCCAGTATTTGAACACCCATATCACTGCACATGATGAAATATGCATCAAAAAAAAAATCACCACAACAAAGTTAGAATAATTTAAAGAAAAGAAAATTTCGTTTCATAGTAGGAGAAAATAGACCTCCTAAAATTAAGCTGAGGAATGCCAATTCTGAGAAGCAGCTGCCATGGAGCAAGGGAAAAGGTCAGTTCTCTAATTTTAAGATTCTTCTCAACCTTTTGAGGCATATGATGGATTACCTCATTAAGACGCAAGCTGACTGCTCTAAGAACAAACCTCGAACTGATATGATCTAAATATGAAATAGGACAAAGAAGAGCAACGGATTCAACCATTCTAACCACATTTGGCAGGGTGAAAGCAGCTAAAGCCATGATAGTTCCATGTCAAGGTTGAAAAAATGAACTTCATGAAGATTTGTTGATGTGCTGTCTTAATGATCAATGACAGAACCAAACTGAAATTTTGAATAATGGCCACCAAAGGATAGCTATACCTGTGAATGACCTACATAGAAAACTTTGGAATTTGTTGTTGAATATTCATACATAGCTATCATAGCCAGCAAGTCATATTGAGCTAGTTCCTGCCAACTCCAATCCCAAAATGCCTACAAAGCATTCCAACACTTCAAGATTGTAACATCAAATAATGCCACACATGTGCATACTTGACAATGTACAAGTCCACTGACATTTATATAGAAGGAACACTACAATAAATTTCTACTTTTTCCATACTGAAAATATCATTTAAGCATCAAAAAATATTATTCCGACACTTTTACACGATCGCTACTATGAGTGGAGAGGGTTGTACCAACGCTTACAAGCTGACGGGACTTGTTTCACTCTGGCCGATGCTTTAATGCGTCGGCAATCATTATTATTTAAAAAATAAAAGTCCAGGCTCACCTTCACCCCCCGTGGTGCCGCCACTGCCATTTCACCCAGAGCTTCCGCTGCTGTCGAACCGATCACTTGACTCCCTCCATCTTTGCTGTCAATCCTCTCTTACCAGATGCTCGCTGCGTTAACAAGAATAGTAAGAACATCAAAAAGGAAGAGCAGCATACCATGTACGCTCTATAAATTCAAGGAAGAGCAACCAGAGAACGAAAGGTCACAGAACTGTGTACAAGGAAAGCATCAAAAAAGCTGATCAGCTTGAGATCGGCTTCAATTCAAGGAATCCCATTGGTCCTAAATCGCCATAGCCTAAGCAAAACCAGAAAGAAAACAGAAAAATACTTTGTTATGCAGGTGATCTTGTGTTACCTCTAGATCTCTGTGATGCAGGTGAGTGGGGCAAAATGAATGGAAGGCACCAGATCCTGAATGCTTTGAGAGAAAGAGAATGGGGGGTGCAAAAGAAAAGAAGAAGAAACCTGAACGAGCAAAAGCAATTCCTCTTCTTGAGAAGGGTCTAGTTTTGGCTCGGGATGAGGCAGCAGCTCGTCTTTTGATATCAACGGAGGGTGCTCCAAATAATCCACGTCCTCAAGGCTACAGTAGGCCGTTGCCTCGACGAACCAGACTCCATCACCGGTACATGACACCTGGAGCTCCCCCTGCTCCGACGCCGTGAGCCGGCCGGCGAGAGGGTAGTAGGGGACCAACGCCTTGGCCAGCACCCGCTTTATGACCGTTGCCGCTTCATGGCCTTTCTTGAACACATGCAGCGACTCGATGAGGGCTCGTTGCGTCGGGTATCGGTTGAGCCACGAGAGGCGGAGGATGCCGATGGGAGTGGGCTCGGAGGGGATGACCAGCTTCTGGGAGAGCCTCTTTGTAGTAACCCGGTTTAGATGAACCAGATTTGGTTCAGATGAACCAGGTTCTAGCCTATTGGTTTTCTCTGGCTAACGCTTCGCTCTAGGTGAAGCGTTTAGTCTTCAGGGAACTCTCGAACCGAGGTGTCGCACAGGTGATTAAATTGTAAAGAAGGAGGACTCCTTCCTTCATACTGGCGCATCATTCTTAGGTATGTCCCCCTGCTATAGAGAGAGAGGACCCTGATCCCGATCTCCCACGACCTATTTTTTTTATTTTCTGGTTAATTGAGTCGCTAATGCGTCGCAATATTTTTTTCCTGATATTTAAATTTTATAAAATTTAATTTCATTTAAATTATTTGCGACGCACTCGTTGCATCGATAATTTTAAAATAATTTCTCTAAATTTTTTTAAAAACATTGCGACGCAATGTGTTACGTCGCAATTTTTTTCCCGATATTTAAATTTTATTAAAATTTAATTTAAAAATATTGCGACGCATTATTGGCGTCGCAATATTAAAATATTAATTTTTTTTGATTTTCTAGTTAATTGAGTTGCTAATGCGTCGCAATATTTTTTCGATATTTAATTTTATAAAATTTAATTCTTTTAAAATTATCGCGACGCACTGTGTTGCGTCGCAATATTTTTTTCAATATTTAAATTTTATTAAAATTTAATTTCATTTAAAATATTTGCGACGCAATTGGTGCGTCGCTACATTAAAAGTAATTTTTCTAATTATCTATTTAATTGCATCGCTAATGCGTCGCTATTTAAAAAATTTATTTCTGTTAAAAACATTGCGACGCATATATTGCGTCGCAATATTTTTATTGATATTTATATTTCATAAAAAAAATAATTTAAAAACATTGCGATGCATAATTGGCATCGCAATATTAAAATATTAATTTTTTTTGATTTTCTGGTTAATTGAGTCGCTAATGCGTCGCAATATTTTTTTCCAATATTTAAAATTTATAAAATTTAATTCTTTTAAAAACATTGCGACGCTCTGTGTTGTGTCACAATATTTTTTCTGATATTTAAATTTTATTAAAATCTAATTTCATTTAAATTATTTGCGACACAATTGGTGCGTCGCTAAATAAAAATAATTTTTCTAATTATCTATTTAATTGCATCGCTAATGCGTCGCTATTTAAAATTTTTATTTCTGTTAAAAATATTGCGACGCATATATTGCGTCACAATATTTTTATAGATATTTATTTTTCATAAAAAAATTAATTTAAAAATATTGCGACGCAAATGTTGCGTCGCAATATTAAAAATTTAATTTTTTTTAATTTTTTGGTTACTTGAGTCGCTAATGAGTCGCTAATGCGTCGCAATATTTTGTTGTCACAGAAGCGTCGCAAAGTGGTCGCAATTTAGCGACGCAATATTGCGTCGCTAAAATTGCGTCGCTATTTCAGTATTTTCTTGTAGTGTGAAAGCGTTGAAGGAGAGATCCAGGACCGTCAGGTTCTTCCAGGCGGAGAGATTGGACGGCAGAGGGCCTGTTTCTGGATGCCTCTTCCTCGCTCTCTCTCTCTCCGACCCCGGCACCCGATTCACGTTGATCCCTCGCAGCAGTGGTCCCTCCGTTTCTCCTCTCTGCAACCCAAACCGACTCTTTAGATTCCATGCAGAAATCCACTATTCTCACTCGTTAAAATCCTTAGAACAACTCTAGGCGGTTGGACTTACCTGAGGGGATGAGGAGATCGCTCTATTGGGTCTTGTGCAGAAGAAACAACGGCGGCGGTGGAGATGGAACGTAGAGGAAGAAGAAGGCATGAGATTGAGCCGGAGAGGGAACATCCGTTGTGGGGGTGGCCGGATGTTAAGATGAGAAGAAGAAGAGAAGCCAAAGGTGGGAAGGAAAGATTTTAGATCTTGGATAGAGAGAGAGAGAGAGTCAGGAGCGGGAGGGAGTTGCGCCCATTTTTTTGGCATGAAAATTGAAATAGAAGTTCAATTCCGTGGCTTGGAAGAAAAGAAAATACGACGACGCTTTTTAGCGTTGGCATCGTATTTTAAAACTTTAAGATACCGACGCTAAAAAGCGTCGGTATTCGTTAAAACAAATTAATTTTTTTAATTAATTTTTTTAATTAAATTTAACGACGCTTTAAAGCGTCGTCAAGTTTTCGACGCTTATAAGCGTCGTTAACTGCCTACGCTTTTTATTAGCGTCGACAGATTTCGGATTTTCCCGACGCTTCTCCATAGCGTCGAGAAAAAAGAGTTGTTATTCTTGTTTTTTGTTATAGTGTTTCTTGTTCACTTTGGCACCTCCTCTTAAGCATCAGGACAAGAGAAAGTCGGAGAGAGAAGGCTGCCAGAGCGAACATGAAAGGAGGGGCTGCTGGAGTGAACCAAGGCCGGAGCGGAGAGTATGGAAAAGAAGTGCAAGGGTTTTAAGGGTAATTTAGAAATTAATATTTTTTAAAAAAATTTGGACAGTGCATTCAGCAATTTGGGCCGTGCAAATAGAAGCTCCCTTTGAGACCGGGTGCTTGTCCGCGTGCAATAGCTGCTGCGAGGCGAGCCCATTCCCAGGGGCCTCCACGCCTTTGACATTATCATTGTCAGCAATCAAAATCATACCAACTGTTAATTTTAGTCCTTTCAGCCAATACGTTCTTGATAGTGTCACAGGGCTGGGTCAACTTCAGCCCCATAGCTTCTCCTCTCCGGCCAATAAGACGAAATTAGTTCCCGTGACGTTGGATCGAGCTAGGAACCACACCTGCGATCGAGGAAGATCACAGTGACTCGACGAGTTTCGCATGCAAGTTCGACAAAAATATCTGCTTGAACTATTGGAATGGATCCGGATCGATATCGCTGCAATTGCTCCAAAGGGTTTGAAGGCAAGCCTTATCTACAGGTTTGAAGGCCAGGAAACTATTATTGCTCTTGCCCCGGGGGATGTATGGTGATGGTAAAGTCGACGGAAGGGATTGAAATCTATGAAGCTGGTCCTGTACGTAATTCTAGTTAATGTGACAATTCTTCTTAATTTGTCCATTTGCTATCATTGTTGTCGGTTTATAACAGACCGAGGACAACCTAATATGTCACTGTTACTTGTGACAAATCAAAGATGAATTGTTTGGTTAGGCTCCATTTGTCCCCACAAGGAGCAGGTCATATTCCTTTAAGGTCTGTGTGGATTTTTAGACAAAAAGAAAGGACAGTCTCATATGTCATGACCATTTCTTATGACAAATCAAAGATGAATGGTCTAATTGGGCTCGATTTGTGTCCACAAGTAGTTAGTCAGATATCTTAAGGTCTATTTGAATTTTTAAATGAAGAAGAAAAAATAGTCTAATATGTCACTGTTTCTTATGACAAATCAAAGATGAATGGTCTAGTTGGGTTCCATTTGCGTTCATAAGTAGCTGGTCAGATTCCTTAAGGTCTATTTGGATAAGAAGGAAAGGAAAAGAAAATTTACTTACATTCATTAATAGACAAGCAACTTAGCTTCTAGTTGGCTAGTTTATCTAGCTAGTGCTTCAAGCCCCAATTAATCTGTTAGTAGACTGTTTCTAGATAACCCTGTTGCAACGCTTCAAGTCTCAATTAATGTGTTAGTAAACTAGATCCATGTGATCTTAAAAAGATGAGTCCAGATTAATTAGTACGTGGTATGTGACCTTGAGTTATTAACTCTTCAAACTTATGATATCATTTGTAATACTCTAAGCTCATTTGCTAAGTCCAAACATGTCAACAGATCCGATTCATATGAACTTAAAAATTCAAGCATAAGTTAATTAGTAACATATGAATTTAAGTTATAAGCTATTTATTTATTTTTTTCAAATAGTATAGAACTATTTTAGGGTATTACATGAATACAATAACAGTACCAATGATTAACTAAGCCTTAATACTTAATTACTGGAAAGAAAGAGAAGGTATCTTCCTGATTTAATTTACCCCCATAACTTTATTACACGCAACAATGTCCAAATGAATTTATCTACAGATTTTTATTTAAAAAAATAGAGACAATCGGCCTTTCCATGTATCAGATTATAAATTTCAACTTCAGTTGATTGGGACTTGCAAATATCCGATCAGATTCCTATCTCCCTCCAACTATTAAGCATGTGTTTGGATGGAGAGAAAAGTAGGAAGGAAAGAAAATTAGAGAAAAAAAGAGAGAATGAAATTTACCTTGTTTAGATGGAGAAAAAAAGTAGAGAGGAAAAAGAAAACTAGAGGGGAAACAATAGAGAAAATAGAATTTACCTTGTTTGGATAGAGAGAAAAGTAGGGAGAAAAGAAAAGTAGAGAAAAAAAAGGAAAAAAAAAGTAGTGGGCCCCACCTAAAAGTTTTCTCTAAATGAGAGAGATTTTAGAGCGAAAACTCAAGGGTGCTCTTTTATTTTTTTCATTCGTGACCCTTCTAAGAAAAAAACTGATACATTTTTTAATCATTTGTAATGAGGGCATTGTTGTCATTGTAAAATATTAACTTTTCTTTTCTCTTTATTTTCTTCCACTCATCCAAACAGAAGGAGAGAAAATACTTTCTCTCTACTTTTCTCTTCTCTCTATTTTCTCTCCCTTCATTTTTTTCCTTCCTACTTTTCTCTTCATCCAAACAGAGCATGTGTTTGAAAAAACTAAAGAAAAAGACATCGTAATAGGTGCGGGACAACTTGGGCAACGACATGGAAGTCTTGGAATGTGAGCTGAGATTTCTTTGCTAATCAATAAATTAAAAATAAGGTGTTATATACTTATAACTTAGGTTTACTTGCTATTCATTAGAATTTACTTGAGTTCTTGAGCCATATGATTTTGCACCGCTAATTGATTAATTAAGTTAGCAAATAGATTTGAAAGACTTAAAAGTGTTACAAATGGTATAAGAGATGATATGAATGCAATGATTTGAATAGAAGATAGATTCTGATTAGCTTATGGCATGCGATGAACTCATATTGAATTAAAAAATATTTATGCTTATAACTTAAATTTATTTGTTATTTATTAATTTTTACTTAAAATTTTGCGTTACATAATTTTAACCGGCTTGAGGCATTACACCGGCTTATACATAGGATAGGAAGACTTGAAGACTTTGGTAGCTTTCATGGACCAGATAGCCCCATCACATCACTACAACAAATATTCAGTGTAGCAACGATATTTTCCAGACGCTAGGGTGGAGCGTCGGGGAGTCCCGAATCGTTCCAAATCGTCCCGTCGCTTGTTTAAAGTGTCTGAACAGCGTCGGCATCGCTAAAATATCTTTTCTCGGCCCAAGCGTTCCTCCCAGATCTAATGCCCTAGCTCTCCTCTCAAGCATTGGCCCGAGCTTTCGTCCCAGAGCGAGCTCTCCCTGCTCTCTCTTCCTTCAAACCGTGCTTTCATCCCTGTTCAAAGCACGAGGGTAAACTCCGCCTTCTCCGTGCGGCACCGGTTTTCTCGCCGTCAATCCAACGATATCAAGGCGACTCTACGATTAGGGTTTGGACCTTTCCTTACTCTCTCTCTCTATTTCCCTTTGATTCGGCTCTGGATTTTGGTGGAGAGAGAGAGAGAGCACATGAAACATGGGGCTTGGCAGGAGTGCAAGGGAGAGGCTTGAATGGGAACTATAATCGGGAGTTGGAGGAAAGCGTGCTCTCTCTCTCTCTCTCTCTCTCTCTCTAACTTTAGTAACGTTCCCTTGGACGCAGCTCTTGTCGCTCTTATTCAGTTCCTATCCAAATAGGTTCCCTCCTCCTTGGGCTATCTGAGCTCTTTTTTTGTGATCTTGCTTGGATTTTGTGCTGTCGCGCAGTGGCAGAAGCTTTGCATGGAATGATTTCTTCTTTGTTTTCCCTTTATTATTTTCCTCTCATGATTAATTTAAAATAAACCCAAAACTTCGTGTTGTCCTAAAGTAGCCATAGCGCTGATTGCTCTCCTTGTTTTATTGTATGAACGAATTATGAAATCTGAGTGTCGTAGGACCCATTTAGCTGCCTAATTTTGCCAATGTACAGCAGGCCGAAGGGAAGAGCCTATATATTTTCTTGAATGACACTAAACGAAGAGGGAAATTTTTTTTGAAGGAATAGATGCATGTCTCTCATGCATATATAAGTAAAGCCATTTATTTGTATTGTTTCCCTTTCATGATTTCAATATTCTCAGAAGTTTTTCAGTGCATCATCACTTTATTTTTCAGATCGATCCTTGGCTGTTTGAAGTTCAAATTGAACAAATAAACCTGTGTTTAAACCATTTGCTCGGGTCCAAAAGTCGAATTGATTTTGCAACTGAGTTCTAGCCCTGAAGCAAGTTGGAGTATCAAATGAATATTTTGTATTAGAATATCATAACGGTATGGTACTGCATAACATTTAAAACAAAGAAGCTCTTCTTAACCAATATTTATCTTAGCTTTTCTCTAAAACAGGGGACCTCACAACTGTGCAGTCTTGCGAGGCTCATTTAAGGTAGAGCAGATCTTCTTATCCAATATTTATCTTAAATTTTCTTTAAGAAAAAGAAGCTGATAACCGTACAGCACTGTCAAACTTTTTTAAAATAGAGAATCTCTTCTTGCATAGCATGTAACTTAATTTTTCATTTTTGTCCGTTGTCTTTCGACCGAAAGTTGTGGCCTGATTTTGTTGACCATTTTATTCTCATTTTCTGCAATAAATTGTTATCCACTTGCATGCCACGTACTAGAAGGTAGCACAATGACTTGTCAATTCACTAATTTGGCCTCTGGCATTCAGATCTCATGTCGTCTGACCAAAATTATCTTGGTACTAAATTCAACTATATCATTTCAGAGCAAGGGGTGGACTGATGAGCTTGTCCTTTGTGGCTGATGGTTGAAATTCCCACATCTCTTTTCCTATCTACTCGCCACTGCCTGGGCCTTTGCTGCCCGTAGCTTATTGATAGATAGATGCAAATTACACTTATTCTACTTGTTGCCATAGAAATTCATTCTTCGACTCATGTGCGCTTCTAGCTTTTGATCCAGACGCCGATCTCGTCGCTTCGAACGGAACCTGCAAGACAGTCCGCACGCAGAGGGTGCTGTGGGGGTTATCCTTTGCGGAGGACCCTCCGATGCTCAAGTCAGTAAAATTTCATAGCAAACAGATGTGAGGAGAAGACTCTCACAGAAGAGTTCACCTTAGGCGGGTGTTCTCTCGGGAGCTCTGAGCTCAGGGGGAGCTTCAATGGAATATCAGAGCCAGTCAATGAGTATGAATAATTGCGTACCTGAGAGATGGGAGGACTGTGGCATTTATAGGGAATCACCTGGTTTCTTGGGCGTATCGTGAGGAGAGGTCTAAAAGTCGTTATGATTCGAAACGGATTCAAATCAAGTTTGTTGTAAGACCAGTAGGATCCATATCTTTTCGGTTAGAGGATCGACAGCTGGGAGAGCTGGTTGATGCCTTGAGATTTAGTGATTACATAGGCTCTAGGCAACTCCTGGGTATGATTCCTCGTTTGGAATCTTATTTAGTTGTAGTGAATTCGAACTCTCCCACGCCAAATTCAGCAGAGGTGTTCCGAATGCCTTGGTCCAGCCGAAACGAGGAATAACCTAGTTTTTCGAGGTATAGAATGGTTCGGCTCAGATTGCCAAGATATGGTCGGCTCAGATTGCTGAGGTACGAAGATGGCTCAAGTTACCAAGGTATGGTCGGCTCAGATTGCCGAGGTATGAGGATGGCTTGGGTTGTCGGGGCGGCCCGACCTTGTCAAAGGCGATTCGGCTTCATTGCTTGGCTGTTATGCCAACTCGCTTGTAGGATGATGGGATTGGACATGACCCAATTGTCGATGTAGATGGTCATTAATGTAACGATGATTTTACCCCTCATCACATGCCCCCCACTCTTTAGTCCGAAGTGTAAGTTTGGATATAGGGAGTACAATTCCAGAATAATCTTATTTGGGGGATTCAAAAAGGTAGGTAATGATAATCTCGTAAATGATAGGCCACTATTTTGTCATCATTTTTCGCTGTAGCTCGAGGAGGAAATGCCTCGTTTCCAGCAAGCCGCGATAGTGGAAGTTCCACGTGGCGGGACTTCTTTATTTTTTATGCCCATATCGGAAGTTTTGGCGTCTCGGGCTTTCTCTCTGAAGCGTCTATTTAAAGAGGGCTGGGGCGGCGCTTCTTCTGCAATGCTTCTTTATCCCTGTCATAGAGATTCTCCATTCTTTCTTCGAGCCCTTGCTTGCTTGTTCGTATCCTACCCCCCATTCAGCCAGTATGAAGGGTCCAGGTGATGTTGCCTCTGAAGTAACCCTTGATGACCTAGATAGGATCTGTTGCCATTATAGGGTTCCTCTGGATGTAGCCTTATGGGTGCCAAGGACCGAGCATCGGGTTTCAACCGAGTTAAGCCGCGGAGTCTTCTTTTACAAGGAGAGCTTGAGGGCAGGTCTTCGATTCCCTCTTCACCCGCTGATACAGGAGGTGATGAGGTTTTACAACATATGTTCAATGATGGTAGCCTTAAATAGCTGGCGCAATCTTGTCGGGTTCATCTCGATGTGCAGTCGTGTTGGGGTGACTGCGACCCTTCCCATATTATGAGTATGTTACAACCTGGTTTCTGAGAGGAGCTCTGAGTGGCCCTACATTGCTTCCCGGAAGTCGTTCAAGATGATTTATGATAACCCGTCTTCAATAAAGGAATGGAAGTCCTGATTTTTCATTACCAAAGGAAACATCGGTTCGGATTTTCTGAGAGGATGGGCAAGTTATGTGAAGGATCCAGAGGCGCACCCAGAGTTGAGTGAGCAGGAGAAAAGAGATTTGGTTACCCTTCGCAGTGGTCAGGAGGTCTCAGCCAGCACTCTGTTAGCAGTGGATGCCCTTTTTGCCGTCGGACTTAGCTCTATTGACCCTCAAGGTGAGTCTTTGCTCTGATGGTCAGTGTGTTTATGTAATTCCGCTACTGTTTAATTGAACATCTGTTGCATTTTCAGCAGAGAGGTCCGCATTTGTGGGCCAAATAAGGAGGTGGGCAAGCACCACAAGGGCTCCAGCTCTGGGGACAAGCACAGGTCCGAGAAGAGGGCCCGTCCTTCCGGGTCTTGCTCAAGGGAGCCAAGGAAAGAATGCGTCGGCCACCACTCCTCTATCTCAATGAGGGAGGAAACGGAAGTGCCAGTCGTAATCGATGAGCCCTCCCTGCCGGAGGGGGGCAAGATAGCAGAGGAAACCATTGGGGGAAGCTCAAGAGGAGCTGCTGAGGTTTCCCCTTTCCAAATAGTAATTGTGTCAGATGATGCCGAGGAGGTGTCGCCGGTCTGTCCGGCGATCCTCCTGCCAGAGGTTCTTCAGTTACCAGTGGTGGGGAGTCCACTGCGCATGGAAGAGGCCCCTGCTCAGGTGGAGGGGTCAGGAGAGGCAGTGGCGGCTGCTGAAGCTCAAGTGGAGCTGCCTGTTGAAAGGTTGGTAGAGGTCGAGGTGCCTCCTGTTGAGGATCTCTCTGTTACAGTACCACGGGATGACGTGAAAGTGATTGAAGTTCAAGTGGAGTATGTCGAAGATGGAGCAATAGTCGGAGAGGAAGAGGAAGAAGAAGAAGAATCACTGGATGAAGGGGGCGCTCGGGCCGAGGTTCCCTCAACCGAGGCCGAAGCATCCGAGGCCCTACAGGCCAAAGTCTTGATGGAGGAAGCCGAGCAGATGGCTGTTCCTCAGGCTGAAGTCCCTCAAGCAAGTTCTTCGGCTATGAGTTCTCTTGTCCACAGCTCAGAGGTGGATGACATGCTCACTGCCTTGATGAGGTCTGTTTTGCGCATGGGAAGTTTCTCGACAGACGAGCCTGTAGTTGAGGATATCATTGATGCAGCTTTCGGTCGGCTCGGGGTGCCGAAGGATGTTTACCTTCTCCCCGAAATTAGTAACGCTACTCTCATGAGGATTGCTTCAAACTATGCCTCTCGGATAAGTTATTGTACCAAGGTTGTAATTCCTGATGGGTCAATTTGGCTGCGGTTTCTTACTTGTGTTTTTTTTGCAGAACGCCTTGATTACAAGGGCACTGAATTGGTGCTTAAATTTGGCCACTGGGGCTTGCGCTCAGGCCAGGAAGGAGATGACCGACCTTCGAACAAGGGTAAATTCAACCAGCCGGCATTCCAGGGCCTTGGCGTCCGCTAAGATGGACTTTGAGAAGGTGAGCGAGTCTTATCGACTTACAGCTGAGAGGGCCTCTCGGCTCGAGGCTCAAGTCAGAGATCTCCAGGGTTTCCATGAACAATCGGACAAGGCTTGCCTGGAGTTATCCCAAATTAAGGCTAAACATGCTAACGAAGTTAAAGCCATGCAGCAGTATTTTGACAAAAGATGGGACCAGCTGAAGGCTAGTCATGCTGAGGAGAAAAATAATTGGGGCAGGAGGCTCGAGGAGGAGGAGCACAGGTACCGGCGGCAGCGGGATCAGCTCGCCGGTCTGAATAAGAAACTTGCCGATATGGAAAATTGGTTGAAATGGCAACATGAGCAGATTGCTAGGCTCACCGATGATCTCGATCAATCTCGGCGGGAAATTGGGGACAAACAGTCTCGAATTAATGACCTTAAGGTGGGTCTCCAACAAAATAACTCGGCCAAATTGAAGGCTCTGGAAAAGGTTCAGGAGCTGAGCAATAAAATGGCTCGGCGGGAGGAATAGGTATAGTGTCTTCTTATTTATTTGCTTTCGGTACTTTTCTTTTGCTTGCGGGCTCAAACGTCTTGATGTTTTGCAGATGGGCAAAATTAGGCTTGAGGCGCAGGAGCAATTTAAGGCTCCAAGGGCGGAGTTGTCCGCGAGTCATCAAATGAACCTTGAACTCGGGGACCAACTAGCTGAAGCTAATAACCGAATCATCTCGGCTGTGAAGGAGTACAAAAGTTCTGCTCAATTTTTCGAAGAGCGTAGAGAGGCTTGTGCTGATGCATTCCGGTTTGGCGAGGAGGAAACTCGAGCGAAGATCTCTCGAGCGTATCTCAAGTTGGATTTATCCTTTCTGGAGGCCGAACGTTTTGATACTCGTACCTCGGGGGCCGAAGAAGCCGAGTATGAGGATATTTCGAACGTCAATCTTGACGCTATCCTGGGCCCTAATGAGGCCGTGACTCCCGAATAATGCCCTCAGTCTGTTGTTGAGGAACCCAAGATTTCTCTTCCGATAACATTTGAAGCGGGTGAAGCGAGTCAAGCCCTTCCGGATGTTATCAAGGATGTTCTTGGGACCAACCCAAACCCTGATTCTTAAGGGTCACTTATGTATTTTCTCTTTTTCAATATGTAATCTGATCAAAATTTAATGAATGAATCTTCTGATCTCTTTTTGCTTTGCCTTATCGCTTTGGTCATTGCCTTTCTGAATGACCTTTTTGCCGGGAGTTCCCTTGATGGTAAATGAATCTAAGCGAATTGCTCTTTAAGGTCGGATAGCCCTTGGGGGTTCCGAATCGAAGATTCTGCTCAATTGAAGCCAGATTAACTGGTTTTGCTTATGCACAAAATTGTTCGGTTTTGCTGTGGGACGTAATTCAAACTTTACCTCGGTTGGGGCCGAGGTTAGGTGCATGCAAACTTACTTGGTTTGCTAAGGCACGAAATGGTTCGGCGCGAGAGGGCTGAAAATGGCTTGAATACCTCGGCTGGGGCCGAGGTTAGATAGTTCGGTTTGTCCGAAGCAAAAAGTTGGTACGTTTTTTGCTGAGGTATATGAAATGGCTTTGCTGAAGGATGCTTTGCTTATGCTCAAGGCATTTATCCCACTGGCCTTTTCCAATGCAGGTCTTTTTAACGTACGCGATAAGCATTCGATTACCATTGAACGACATCATTTTCGAAAGGGGATTTCCCAAGCCTACCCATATCTCAAGGACTTGCGGCTAATTTCTTGCATTTAAGGCTCTTGATTCGAGATCAGAAGGAAATCTTCTGCCTTTCATCATAGCTTGGAAGGCATGCTCGGTGTGCTTCGGAATGCGCTCCTTTCTTTTGCCCTATCATGTGGTGGCGAGGCAAGGGCGTTTCAAATTCTGGGGCTCCCTTCTTTAATGACTACCCTTGGCTTGCTTGCCTATAAAATGGGGAGAGCGGGCCGTGTTAGGCTATCTCCCAAGACCTTCTCTTTCTGTGAGTTGTAAGAGCTTTCATGGCGCTCGTTTCATTGAGGATGGGGAGATCGAGCTTCCCTTTTGAAAGCTGATTCGTTCCGAATAACTGGGGTGATGGAGAGGCTGCTGAAGAGTAGGCAGTCCTCAAGGGAGGAATTCTCGAAGATCATATGGAGAGCGCACGGGATGCCCACAGAGGTCATATAGGGAGCGCACATACGCGATTCCTATGTGTCCTTTGTCACTTGCCAGGGGACCATGGGAAACGCAAAGCATACGTATCCCCCATGGCTAACATGGACTTCACCTCCTTCCTCAATTTGGATCCCTCAGTTCATCCGCCTAAGGAATCTTTTTCTATGTGAAGAGGGAGGAGGGTGGTGTTGGTCTGCTGGTTCTCTACCTATGTGCTTGGGCAGTGGCTAGCAGCCCAGCATCCCACTTAGGGGGGAGGCATCCTCGGTATCAGCATCCACAGGTATTTGACCTGGTTATGATCCCCCAACGTGGCCATCCGAGGGATCCGTGGATGGCTTACTTTATTCTTTGGCATTAACCAGTGGCTCAACAGAGCTGTCTGGTTTCTCTGATTTCTGGGGTCGGATGTAGAGACATCGTTATCGATCGAAGCTACTCAGCCGAGCTTTTATCTTATTTGTATTTTCTGTGCTATGATGCACTTGTAATGCCTCTCAAGAGGTTGTAATTCTTTCGTTAATAAAGAAAGTTCCTGCTCTTTCTTCTCTTAACATCTGTTTCTTTTTCCGATGTGATTGTATTGAGAGTTGCTACTCTCATTTTATGCTTTTCATCCCGTAGCATAATCTATAAGTCTAGCAGCGCTTTTGCTACTTTGTTTTTGTCAACATGATATTCAGTCCTCTGTGAAGGAAGTGTTCATCTCTGTTTAGGCCAGAGGGAGGCCTGGGCGGCCTTGTGAACTCATGTGGTAAACATGATCTTATTTAAGGGATGAAGTGGGTATTTCTTTGAAAAGAAATAACTTGCATAATCTTGCTGGTAAGCGAAGAAGGTTACTTACCTCTACCGAAGTATGGTAGGATGCCTTAGTCACGCCAGAGTGTTTGAGAAATCACTCGATCAGGCCGAAGCTTTATAACTATATCACTCGGTTTGGCCAAGGCTTCAGGGATAATTCAGGAATATATCACTCAGTTCGACCGAGGCTTCAGAAATATATCACTCGGTTTGTCTGAGGCTTCAGAAATATATCACTCGGTTTGTCCGAGGCTTCAAGGATAATTCAGAAATATATCACTCAGTTTGGCCGAGGCTTCAGGGATAATTCAGAAATATATCACTCAGTTTGTTCGAGGCTTCAAGATTATATTTTACTTGGCGTTGCCAAGGTACGGAGACCGTCACTCAGCTTGGCCGAGGCTTCAAGATTATATTTTACTTGACGCAGCCAAGGTACGAAGCTCTCTCGGCCCGGCCAAGGTTTGTCAAATATATTTTACTTAGCGTGTGTTAGGAAATGTGTCCTACAGCCAATCGTCTAGCTTATAGACGGTTATGTGTTGATGTGAATGTACATGATTTATTCAATAAATAAAAGTCTTTTTTGACAGTATAGCATATAGTTTACATCTTCCAGTAGAATTTCAATATGTTGTAGTCCTTAGAGTTACATGTATTCAACAATGGAGGAATTGTTGAGTAACTCTTAAATCTGTTCGCGGCCAAATGATACGTTGTTACCTAGGACGACGACGAAATCAAGTGTAGGTCGTTGTGTGCCATATGGGTTGGTTTGTTCTCTTAAACCAAGGAGTGTATAACACTGGTATGACATACGGGTGAGTGTAGGAGTACATTCACTGAACAGTGAGTCACCTCTGCTGAGTGCTCAACTGCCTGGAGCAACTCACAGAAGGCAATGGGTATAAGTGTCCCTTTGACATGAGACTATCATGTTGACTTGATAAGCAACTCACTGTACTTAGGCACTGGACCACTCGGATTTCTAATCCGGTGACGGAAGGTTGCTGGGTGTAGTCAAGTACTTATTGGGTCAGTGATGAGTCAAGATGGGATTGTCCACTCTAAGTGTTAGAGAGAGTGCTCGAACTATATTTCAACTTAGCAAAACCTTGGCCAAGGTAATCTTTGTGAGGTGTCACAAGATTCATTGCATTGAAACATACTTGGGTGATTTACTTGGAGTTGGCAGTTAACTCCGTATTCACCCTGACTACTAGGACAAGGGGATGAATTATATGGTAACCATAGCCTAGGTTCCTGAATATTGCTTTGCATATATTCGGTCTATTCGGACATCGGGTACCATTGCTAGATGGTCACATCGATTGGTATAGGAAGTGTTCCTATGCTACCGACTTAGATTCGAACATATGGAGTCACACACATAGTCAAGTGACCTGGAGACAGGCTTTATCCATGATCTAAGTGGGACTTGGTCATATGGGTAATACCGAGTTTGTACTAGCAATGTCTAGCTAGCACTGAGCATTAGCGGTAGTACTTATTCTGGGGATGAACTTGAGTTAGTTTGTAACTCAAGTGAATTTTTGGGATTTATTCAGACCCATTGTGGGATAGGACTTGAACCATAGACCAATGGTTGGTTTGATGATAAAGTGGTTTAGATCTGGTTTCAAAGTGGTTTGAATCGGATATCCAACATAGCCTCTAATCATTTATTTATGAATTTTGAAATCATAAATTACTTTTAATTGGAAATTAAATAAGTCCAATGCGAAGTATGGTTAGATCATCGCATGGGTTCTTTCAGATTTTAATTTGGACTTCAAACGGATTTAATCTGATTATTTTTGTATTTATAAATGTTTTAAATATTTTTTATTATAGTTACGGGCAGACAACGAGACTTTAAAACTTCAGAAAATTTATGATTCTATCATTTTATTTAAATTACGGTTCTGCCAATGAGATGGTGTGAATTTGAAACTTTGTGTAAATTACAATTTTGCCATTTTGATAACGTGAATTTAAAACTTCATTTTAATTATGATTTTGCCATTATTACGATCTTGCCATTGAGATGATATGAACCCGTAACCCATCCACTTTCGAAGATCGGATATTATCATATCGTAAAACAAATTCAAAAGGTTGTTTTGGGTTGTTTTACGATGAGTTTATTTAAGAAACTTTTCTCAACTTCGAGAGAGAGGATAACAGAGAAAGAAGAGTCCAAAAATCAGAGAAGTCCAAACAGAGAGGGACTCCTCTCTTGGAGAAGAGTTCTCCATCCCTTCTGATTCCATATCCTCCGTCTCAAGGTTTTCTGGCGTGCGTGTGATACAGAGGAGCGGTGCGTGCGGCTCTTGCAAGGCACGAGTAGGAACTTCTCCCTGCAGATTGGTTCTGTTACGTTCGTCATCTACAGCTTCCGCATCGAGAGGTATTATTTTAAACTTATTTTTATATACTCTTAAATTTAGATTTGCTAATATGCTTTAATTTATATTCAATGTGAATATTAAAATTGAATTACATGCTTTCCACCTTGAGATCCTGTGCATATGAAAAGCAAGTTTTCCCTTAAAATGGTATCAGAGCATGGTTAAGGCTTAGGAATGCATGTATAAGCATAGTAGATCTGATATTATTATGCATAAATAATTTAATGTAGATGTAAAGTAGATCTTATTATGATTAGTTTAGATCTATAGTAGATTTAAATGTTTTGCATGATGAGAGCATGTTAAAGTTATTTAATGATGATTAAATATATATTTTAGAAGTAGATCTAATGTAGATCTTGCATGCTGTGTTCTATTATATCTTGGATTGGGTATATTCACCAGGCCGTCCGGTCATAGGAAGGTTTCATAGCCTCTGTTTCTTATTCAAGAAAGGTTTCCTATGACGTGTTGGGGTGCCACTGTGAAAGAACCCATGAACGGATGTACAGAACAGAAGAAAGAAAGATTAAAATATGTTTTAATCAAATTAATTTATTTTTGTGATAATTTTGATTAGATCCAAAATTAATTAAAGATGATATGTTAATAAGATTAACATTAAGACATCTTAATTGATGAAATCTTGATTATTAATGACAGTAAAATTGTTTTACGTAAAAGTCAGATCATAGAAAAAGGAAAGAAAGTAAAAATGTTTTACGGAAAAATTTTGAAAATGTTTTAAAATCAGAACTCAAAATTGAAATTGATTCAAATTTAAAAAGGGGTTAACTTAAGATCTAGAATTATGAATTAAAGACCTTAAGACATGATCATAAATCATGGGCTAATTGGGTTAGCATGAATCAGGTTCTCTAATTGGGTTAGACCTAAGGTTAGATGAATTGGACTAAATTAGAAAATTGAATCTAATCAAATGTTGAGTTAGGTCTTTTCTTTAGATCCATCTAATTAGATTAGATTGATCAGTCCATACATCTAAATGGACTTGATTTGGGGCTCAGTAGACACCCAAGTCTTTAGGCAAATTTAATTGGGTTTGGTCAACCCCTAAGTATCTAGAAAGGTTCTGATCAAGGTCGCGGCTAGCTCTCACCTGGCTAGTTGATTATCAGCTGGTGTCTAGGCAAGATGGTTAATGGTGCAACTCGGCCTTTTGATCAAGCCGGCCTGGCTAAGTGGTCCCAACACTTGATTAGACTAGCCTATTGACTTGAGCTAACCCATGCTTCCTAAGGATAATCAGTTTGACTGATTTAGGTACCCATGGACCAAATTAATGAACCCAACTAAATGGTTTAGTGGGAGAATACTTAAATTGGTCCATGTCATTCATGTGTCACAAATTAATCAAACCCTCTAAAATTATTAGGTCCCTAAAGTGACTAAATTATGGGGATAATTAGGTCATAGCCTCCCATTAAGAGAGTGATAATGAGTCCAATGGCTAAGATGATTATTGGAGGCCCAAAGGCCAGGTACTCATCTGGTTTTTGAAATTATCATTCATATTATGATGGTTCAATGCAACTCTCTCAACGATGGTCAGGTGGGCCGGCCAAAGTCGGGCTTGACCAATTCCTTGGTTAGAAGCTTGAACATGTCATGTTAATGGTTGGACCTAACCAGGACACCCAATAGGAGGCCCAAAGGCCGATTGGCGTGCAACCTGGGGCAAAATAAATTACTAGAAATTGTTTGGGGAACCAATTGGTTATGAACCTACCTTTAGATACATGTGGGTGGGCCGGCCAAAGTCGGGCTCATATGTAGTCTACTGGGTTCTAGTACCCACTAAGAAATTAGGAGTAATTTCTTGGGTTGGAGGTAGGGGCTACCAACCTGAATAAAATAGTGGGAGGGCCTTAGACTATAAGTCCAAGTCTATAGGTTTAAATAAATCATGTACACTAATAAGTTTTTGGTTTTCCTTTCAGAATTGTCTTCAAATCTGTCGCTCTGATCCCTGTTGGACAGTGATAAACTGACAGGTCCAAACTTCGATAGCTGGTATCGAAGGCTTAGGATAGTCCTAGAGCATGAGAGGATCCTTTATGTGATAATGGATCCTGCATATGAGCAGCCAGCCCCTAATGTGCGGGGTGCGATCAGGGACACTTATCTGAAGTGGACCAATGACCGTAGCACAGTGCGCTGCATAATGCTGGCTTCTATGAATGATGAGTTCAGTAGGAAATTTGAGAAGGCCCAATCGGAATAAATACTCCAAATGTTGAAGGAATCTTTTGGGACGCCAGACGATGTTGAAAGGTACAAAATGTCTAGTGCCATCTTCAACGCGCGTATGCGTGATGTGACTTCTGTCATCGATCATGTACTATACATGATCGAGACGATAGAACGTCTGGGCAAACTTGGATTTCCTTTGCATGAGCAACTTGGGAAGGATGCCATACTGAACTCCCTGCCTAGCTCCTACCTGGACTTTCTCAGTCATTATAGAATGATGAAGCCTGCAGTAAACTATCATGGTTTGTTGGGTCTACTGCAGACTTTTGAGAAAGATCACTAGCTTCAAAAGAAGTCAGTGAACTTGGTGGGAGGTTCGGGGGCAGGTCGTCATCACCTTAAGAAAGGGATGAAGAAGAAAAATAAAAGAAAGAAGGTGCAACATGCTGGGCCTAATCAGACCAAGAAGAAGAGGGCTGACAAAAGTCAGGCAGAGTACTTCTACTGCAAGAAGCTAGGTCACTGCAAAAGGAACTGTTCCCAGTACATAGCAACCCTGGATCCAAACAGGCCTAAGAAGAAAAACCAGCAAGGCGTTGCTGGACAAGGTATTTATATGATAACACATTGTAATTTTTCTATCTGTGATACTACTAATTGGGTATTAGATATCGGGAGTCCAATTCATATTTGCAATTCTTTGCAGAGGCTTTGAATTAGTAGAAGATTCAAAGAAGGTGTAAGATTCCTAAATGTGGGTGATGAAAGCTGAGTTCCAGTACTGGTGTTGGGAGTCGTGGAGGTTTATTTTGAATTTAATAAAATATTGCTTAGTGAATGTCACTATTATCCTGTATTTTTATTAAATGTCATTTCTGTAGGCCAGTTGGCTATTGAAGAATATGATTTTTTAATAAAGAAAGATATTTTAAATATCATTGTGAATGATGTATCTATGATGTGTGGACAATTGAGCAATGGAATTTACCTTCTATGACAACCTATTAATGTATTATGCACTCCAAACAAACGTCTCAAAATAGATGATGTCGATAACTCATACCTTTGGCACTATAGGCTAGGTCATATAAACAAGAACAGGATAAGCAGGTTAGTCAGAGAGGGCATCCTCAATGACATTGATTGTGAATCAATTAAAACTTGTGAATCCTGTCTTCTTGGGAAAATGTCCAAGTCACCTTTTACTGAAAAAGGTGAAAGAGCCAAAGAGATTCTAGGCCTCATACATACGGATGTTTGTGGACCTATGAATACTACCTCTATGAGAGGGTTTAGCTATTTCATTACATTTACAGACGACCACTCCAGGTTCGGTTTTGTCTTCCTAATGAGACATAAATCTGAATCGTTTGAAATGTTCAAACAATATCGTAGTAAGATAGAAAAATAAACTGGAAAGAATATTAAAATTCTTCGGTCAGATCGAGGAGGTGAATATCTTTCTAATGAGTTTTTGACATATCTAAAGGAGAATGAGATTCTCTCTCAATGGACACCTCCAGGGACACCCCAGTTAAATGGTGTGTCTGAAAGGAGGAATCAAACCCTATTAGATATGGTTCGGTCCATGATGGGCTTTGCTAGTTTGCCTATCTCCTTTTGGGACTACGCACTTGTGTCGGCCTGTTACAATCTTAACAGGGTCCCTAGTAAATCTGTTGCTAAAACTCCATATGAGATATGGATGGGGTGTAAGCCGATGCTCACACACCTTAGGGTCTGGGGGTGTCCAGCTTATGTCAAGAGATTGTTGATAGACAAGCTAGGACCAAGGTCTGACAAATGCCTCTTTTTGGATATCCTAAGAAGTCTAAAGGATACTACTTCTACCACACTGAAGAGCAAAAGTTGTTCGTCAGTATGAGAGCCACCTTTTTAGAAAAGGAGTATCTTACTGGAAGTGCTAAGGCTAATGTTGAACTTAATGAAGTTCGACAAGGAGAAGTACCTTTACACTCAGAAATCGCTATGGAACTGGCTTTGATTGGTTTAAACCCGGAGCCCGTTGAGGTACCATTAAGGAGATCTGGTAGAGTACCATGTCAGCCGGATAGATACTTTAGTTTCTTGGTCCGTGATAGGGATTCCATCGAACTCGATGAGAACGATGAGGACCCAATCACCTATATTGATGCACTGCAGAGATATGACTCTAAAAAATGGCCAGAGGCCATGAAGTCCGAAATGGAATCCATGGAGATTAATAGTGTATGGACACTAGTTGATCCACCTAAAGGGGTAAAACCCATAGGATGTAAATGGATTTTCAAGAGGAAATGAGGTGCAGATGGGAAGGTGGAGACCTATAAAGTCCGTCTGGTTGCTAAGGGGTATCGTCAGCGTTATGGCATTGACTATGATGAGATTTTTTTCCTTGTAGCAATGCTCAAGTCCATTCGGATTATGCTTGCTCTAGCTGCACATTTTGACTATGAGATCTGGAAAATGGATGTCCAAACGGCTTTTCTAAATGGAGAGCTCGAAGAGGAGGTGTATATGATACAGCCTGAAGGGTTCACATCCACAAACGAGTCAAAAGTATGCAGGCTTCATAAGTCCATCTATGGACTCAAGCAAGCTTCTCGGAGTTGGAATAACTGTTTTGATAAATGTATCAAGACTTATGGCTTCATTAAGAATGGAGAAGAACCCTGCCTGTATAAGTGGGCAAATGGTTCCATAGTTGTATTTCTTGTACTGTATGTGGATGACATTCTCTTGATTGGGAATGACATCCCTGCACTACATGGAATAAAGGTTTGGTTGCTGTCTCAGTTCTCCATAAAAGACCTGGGAGAAGCTTCTTACATCCTAGGGATGAAGATCTATAGGGATAGATCTAAGAAGCTGCTGGGATTGTCCCAGTCCATGTACATTGAGACTGTGCTGAAGAGGTTCAGCATGGATAATTCAAAAAGGGGCTATCTTCTGATAGGCCATGGAATTACTCTCTCCAAGAAGGATTGTGCGACAACTCCTAAGGAGAGAGAGTACATGAGTAGAATTTTGTATGCCTCGGCAGTGGGTTCTATCATGTATGCTATGACATGTACAAGACCAGACGTGGCACACTCACTAGGGATAGTGAGTAGGTAGCCAGTCTAACCCAGGTGACGCACATTGGAAGGTGATAAAAACCATCCTTAAGTATTTGAGAAATACTAAGGACCAATAGCTCATTTATGGAGAACCTGACTTAAAACTAGTGGGGTACACTGACTCCAGTTTTCAGTCAGATAGAGATGACAGCAAAAGCATATCCGGATTTATCTTTACCCTCAATGGAGGAGCGATCTACTGGAAAAGTTTCAAGCAGAACACAGTGGTGGATTCAGTATGCGAGGCTAAATACATTACAGCATCAGATGCAGCAAAGGAAGCTGTATGGCTATGAAAGTTCTTGGGCGAGCTAGGAGTGGTACCTGCCCTGGAGAGTCCCATCCTAGTATACTGTGACAGCACGGGAGCAATTGCCCAAGCCAAGGGGCCAAAGTCGCATCAACGAACTAAGCATGTGTTGCGCCGCTACCACCTTGTAGGAGAGATCGTGGAACGAGGTGACATCTACCTTTAGAAGATCGACGGAAAGGAAAACCTAGCTGACCCAATGACTAAAGCACTCAGAATTAAGGAGTTCAATGAACACAAGTGGAAGATGGGTATTAGATACTGTTCCGATTGGCTATAGTTCAAGTGGGAGTTGTTAGGAAATGTGTCCTACAGCCAATCATCTAGCTTGTAGACGGTTATGTGTTGATGTGAATGTACATGATTTATTCAATAAAAAAAGTCTATTTTGGCAGTACAACATATAGTTTACATCTTCCAGTAGAATTCCAATATGTTGTAATCCTTAGAGTTACATGTATTCGACAATGGAGGAATTGTTGAGTAACTCTTAAATCTGTTTGCGGCCAAATGATACGTTGTTACCTAGGACGACGATGTAATCAAGTGTAGGTCGTTGTGTGCCATATGGGTTGGTTTGTTCTCTTAAACCAAGGAGTGTATAACACTGGTATGACATGCGAGTGAGTGTAGGAGTACATTCACTGAACAGTGACTCACCTCTGCTGAGTGCTCAACTGCCTGGAGAAACTCACAGAAGGCAATGGGTATAAGTGTCCCTTTGACATGAGACTATCATGTTGACTTGATAAGCAACTCACTGTACTTAGGCACTGGACCACCCGAATTTCTAATCCGGTGATGGAAGGTTGCTGGGTGCAATCAAGTACTTATTGGGTCAGTAATGAGTCAAGATGGGATTGTCCACTCTAAGTGTTAGAGAGAGTGCTTAAACTATGTTTCAATTTAGCAAAACCTTGGCCAAGGTAATCTTTGTAAGGTGTCACAAGATTCATTGCATTGAAACATACTTGGGTGATTTACTCGGAGTTGGCAGTTAACTCCGTATTCGCCCTGAGTACTAGGACAAGGGGATGAATTATACGGTAACCATAGCCTAGGTTCCTGAATATTGCTTTGCATATATTCGGTCTATTCGAACGTCGGGTACCATTGCTAGATGGTCACATCGATTGGTATAGGAAGTGTTCCTATGCTACCAACTTAGATTCAAACCTATGGAGTCACGCACATAGTCAGGTGACCTAGAGATAGTCTTTATCCATGATCTAACTGAGACTTGGTCATATGGGTAATACCGAGTTTGTACTAGCAATGTCTAGCTAGCACTGGGCATTAGCGGTAGTACTTATTCTGGGGATGAACTTGAGTTAGTTGTAACTCAAGTTAAATTTTAGGATTTATTTAGACCCATTGTGGGATAGGACTTGAACCATAGACCAATGGTTGGTTTAACGATATAGTGGTTTAGATCTGGTTCCAAAGTGGTTTGAATCGGATATCCAATATAGCCTCTAATCGTTTATTTATAAATTTTAAAATTATAAATTACTTTAAATTAGAAATTAAATAAGTCCAATGCGAAGTATGGTTCGAGATCTTCGCATGGGTTCTTTCGGATTTCAATTTGGAGTTTAAACGGATTTAATCTGATTATTTCTGTATTTATAAATGTTTTAAATATTTTTTATTATAGTTGCGGGCAGCCAACTAGACTTTAAAACTTTAAAAAATTTACGATTCTACCATTTCATTTAAATTACGGTTCTGCCATTTAGATGGCGTAAATTTATATCGTGAATTTAAAACTTTATTTAAGTTACGATTTTACCATTCTAATAACGTGAATTTAAAACTTTGTTTAAATTACGATCTTGTCATTGAGATGACATGAATCTGTAAATTTGTTTTATAAAATTTTCTTTACGCGTTGACAATGCGTGAACGACCGTAACCCATCCGCTTTCGAAGATCGGATATTATCGTATCGTAAAACAAATTCAAAAGGTTGTTTTGGGTTGTTTTATGATGAGTTTATTTAAGAAACTTTTCTCAACTTCGAGAGAACGAGTAGCAGAGAAAGAAGAGTCCAAAAATCAGAGAAGTCCAAACAGAGAGGGACTCCTCTCTTGGAGAAGAGTTCTCTATCCCTTCTGATTCCATATCCCCTGTCTCAAGGTTTCCTGGCGTGCGTGTGATATAAAGGAGCAGCGCGTGCGGCTCTTGCAAGGCACGAGTAGGAACTTCTCCCTACATATCGGTTCTGCTACGTTCGTCATCTACAGCTTCCGCATCGAGAGGTATTGTTTTAAACTTATTTTTACATACTCTTAAATTTCAGTTTTGCTAATATGCTTTAATTTATATTCAATGTGAATATTAAAATTGAATTACATGCTTTCCACCTTGAGATCTTGTGCATATGAAAAGCAAGTTTTCCCTTCAGCGCGGCCAAGGTACGAAGATCGCTCAGCCCGGCTGAGGATTTAAGATTATATTTTACTTGGCGCTGCCAAGGTACGGAGACCATCACTTGGCTTGGCCGAGGCTTCAAGATTATATTTTACTTGGTTCGGCCAAGGTACGGAGACCGTCACTCAGCTTGGCCGAGGCTTCAAGATTATATTTTACTTGGCACGGCCAATATATGAAGCTCTCTCGGCTCAGCCGAGGTTTGTCAAATATATTTTACTTGGCGCGGCCAAGGTATGAAGATCGCTCGGCCTGACCAAGGATTTAAAATTATATTTTACTTAGCGCTGCCAAGGTACGAAGACCGTCACTCGGCTTGGCCGAGGATTAAAGATTATATTTTACTTGGCGCAGCCAAGGTACGGAGACCGTCACTCAGCTTGGTTGAGGCTTCAAGATTATATTTTACTTGGCACGGCCAAGGTACGAAGCTCTCTTGGCCCGACTGAGGTTTGTCAAATATATTTTACTTGGCATGGCCAAGGTACGAAGATCGCTCGGCCCGGCCGAGGATTTAAGATTATATTTTACTTGGCGCTGCCAAGATACGGAAACCGTCACTCGACTTGGCTGAGGCTTCAAGATTATATTTTACTTGGCATGGCCAAGGTATGAAGCTCTCTCAGCTCAGCCGAGGTTTGTCAAATATATTTTACTTGGCACAGTCAAGGTACGGAGATCGCTCGGCCCGACCGAGGATTTATAAACATGCTTCTCATTGCAGCTTTAAAGGAGAGTTATAAGAATTTTGTGAGTCTTTGAGAATTAAATTTAATTCAATGAACAAAATGAGGTTAGTAAGAGCATACTTTCACTGATGATATGCACGGAGATTATCCGAGTTCCACGTCCGAGGAATAGATTTTCCATCCAAATTTTGGAGTTTGTAGGTGCCGGGTCTGATTACTTCCGTCACTTGGTAGGGACCTTCCCAATTCGGGGACAATTTTTCTTGCTCCAGTGGTTTAGAGACGGATGCCTTTCGAAGCACTAGATTGTCGGGGAGGAAAAACTTTCCTCAGACTCTGATGGAATGATAGCGAGCTACTCTTTGTTGGTAGGTGGCCATCCGGATTCGGGCCTTCTCCCTGATTTCTTCTATCAAGTCAAGATTAGTTCAGAGCTGCTCGTCATTGGATTCTTCTGAATAATCTTCCACACGAGGGGAGGGGAGTCCAACTTGCAAAGGGATTACGGCTTCTGTACCAAAAGCCATCTTGAATGGGGTTTGCCCTGTGGGTACTCTCTCGGTAGTCCGATAT
This sequence comes from Calamus simplicifolius, assembly GCA_900491605.1. Taxonomy (NCBI): domain Eukaryota; kingdom Viridiplantae; phylum Streptophyta; class Magnoliopsida; order Arecales; family Arecaceae; genus Calamus; species Calamus simplicifolius. The sequence continues at coordinate 225,015 of UESW01004458.1, forward strand.
GCCCATAACACATGGTGGAGTTTCTCGGCCCATCGGCCTCGCGCCCGTTTAAGCTGAGCTTTGATTCCCTATAGGAGAGTTTGGTTGGTTACCTCGGCTTCTCCATTAGCTTGAGGATGTCCGACCAATGTCAAGCGATGGAGAATGCCATGATCCTCGTAGAACTCTTGGAACTTAGGGTTGTTGACCTGCTTTCCATTGTCGGCGATGATAGTGTGGGGAAGACCAAAGCGACAGATGATGGACCTCCACACGAAGTCTCTAGCGCGGGCTTTGGTTATCTGGGCGACTGCTTTGGCTTCAACCCACTTAGTAAAATAATCAATTGCAACAAATAAGAACTTCCTTTGCCCCGTTGTGAGGGGGAAAGGGCCAAGAATATCCATCCCCCACTTGGTGAAGGGCCAGGGGGATGATATGGAAGTCAGGTGCACCGAGGGGAGCCTCTGGACATTTGAATGCCTCTAGCATGAATCACAAGTTCGAACGAGGTCATCAGCATCTTTTTGCATCATCAGCCAGTAATACCCTTGACGTAGCACTTTGTGACATAGGGCCCGACCATCGAGGTGATTGCCACAAATGCCTTCGTGGACCTCCCAAAGAGCATAGTCGGCCTCTATTGGTCGGAGGCATTTGAGCAGCGTCATTAAGAATGACCGCTTGTACAGCCGGTCATCAATCAAAACATAATGAGATGATTGCAATTTCAACTTCCTTGCTTTCTTTCTATCAACGGGCAGCAACCCTTCTTTGAGGTACTGGTGCAGGGGGTCCATCCAGGATGGTTCGGTATCAATCTGTATTATTTTATCAGTGTCGGCGATGCTGGGCTTCTCCAAAACCTCCAAGTGGAATTTCTGCTCAAGATCCATTGACTCCGTAGTTGCCATGCGGGACAAAAGGTCGGCGCGCGTGTTTTCAGTCCTCAGGATCTGGACAATTTTAAATTCATCGAAACAGGAGGATAAATCGTGCACCTTTTGGAGATACCGAATCATACTCGGCTCTCGAGCCTCGAATTCTCCCTGCACCTAGCCCATCACCAACTGAGAGTCGGTGTAGGCAATCAGTTTTTTGATTTTAAGCTTGTGGGCGATGCGGAGTCCAGAGAGCAAGGCTTTATACTCTGCTTCATTGTTTGAAGCCGGGAAGGAGAAGCAGATGCCGTATTCGAAAGTCGCACCTTCTGAATTAGTGAGGACCAGGCCGGCGTCAGAACCGCCCGCGCTGGAGGATCCATCAGCATGAAGTAACCATGGGACGCTGGGTTTTGGTTGTACGGGTGAATCCGAAGCAGAGCCATCTTTGGGTATGGTGCATTCGAGGAGGAAGTCCACCAAAACCTGGGCTTTAATGGATGGACGAGGCTGATACTGAATGCCATGCTCGCTCAGCTTGACAGCCCATTTGGTCATTCTCCTTGATGCTTTCGGACGATGGATAATTGCCTTGAGGGGTTGGTCGGTCAGGACAATGACAGTGTGCGCTTAGAAGTACGGCCGCAACTTTCAGACCGATGTTACCAGAGCTAGGACCATCTTCTCGACTCGAGTGTACCTCATTTCAGCGTCTTTGAGTAGTTTGCTGACATAATAGATAGGTCTTTGGACTCTGTTCTTCTCACTGATTAGCACTGAGCCAACAGCATTTTTAGAGACTGCCAAGTACAGGTTCAGCACCTCCCCTGGCTTTGGGCTACTGAGGAGAGGTGGTGAGCTGAGGTATTTTTTGAGGTCTTCGAAAGACTTCTAGCAATCAGGGGTCCATTGGAAATCCATTTTCCGACTCGGGTACGCTTTTGGCTCCTGATCCGAATGTCGATCTTATCGCTCTAGGCGAAACCTGCAAGACAGTCCGCACGCAGAGGGTGCTGTGGGGGTTGCCCTCTGTGGAGGACCCTCCGATGCCCAAGTCAGTGAAGTTTCACAGCAAGCAGATGTGAGGAGAAGACTCTTACAGAAGAGTTCCCCTTAGGCGGGTATTCTCTTGGGAGCTCTGAGCTTAGGGGGAGCTTCAATGGAATATCCGAGTCAGTCAATAAGTGTGAGTAATTGCATACCTGATAGATTGGAAGACTGTGACATTTATAGGGATCACCTGGTTCCTTGGGCATGTCGTGAGGAGAGGTCTGAAAGTCGTTATGATTCGAAACGGATTCGAATCAAGTTTGCTGTAAGACCAGTAGGATCCATATCTTTTCGGTTAGAGGATCGATGGCTGGGAGAGCTGGTTGATGCCTTGAGATTCAGTGATTACATAGGCTCTAGGCCACTCCTGGGTATGATTTCTCATTTGGAATCTTATTCAGTTGTAGTGAATTCGAACTCTCCCATGCCGAATTCTGCAGAGGTGTTCCGAATGCCTTGATCCGGTCGGAACGAGGAATAACCTAGTTTTCCAAGGTATAGAATGGTTCGGCTCAGATTGCCGAGGTATGGTAGGCTCAGATTGCCGAGGTATGAAGATGGCTCGGGTTATCGAGGTATGGTCGGCTCAGATTGCTGAGGTAATGAGGATGGCTCGGGTTACCGAGGTATGATCGGCTCAGATTGCCAAGGTATGAGGATGGCTCAGGTTACCGAGGTATGGTCGGCTCAGGTTGCCGAGGTATGAGAATGGCTCGAGTTGTCGGGGCGGCCCAACCTTGTCAAAGGCGATTCGACTTCATCGCTTGGCTGTTATGCCAGCTGGCTGGTAGGATGATGGGATTGGACATGACCCAATTGTCAATATGGGCGGTCATTAATGTAACGACGATTTTACCCCTTATCACTACTTATTCTAAACATTAGCTTCTTGCAGAATGATTTGGATTTTGGACTTGATTGTACCACTTGCCTAACTTTTATATTCTGCTTCTTGATCTATTCTCTAGGAAATCTATAACAAATATTAATTTGCTTGTCGTTGTCTAAAGTTTAACGTTTGTTCGAATAGTATCTCTTTTATCTTTCCAAGTCATTGATGCCGTAGTGGAGACTCTACATAGATGATATGCATGGAGGACCCACATACCATAATTTCTCAGCTGAAAAGAACTAAGGATTTCAAGTGGACACCACCACCCCTGCATGGATTCTTGTGTTCCATCTCTTGAGGGCCCAAAGGTCACATAAGGCCATGGTGTCCAAGCAAAGCTTGGCATGCCTTTTGTGAGCTTAAACTAGCTTATATAATTTTGAGCAGTACTGAAGCTATTCACAAATAGCCTGTTTAATAACTGGCAATAGACTAAGGTATTTCAAGCTTTTTATTTAAATAGTTGATGTAGGCTGAAGATAAGTTAAGCCCTGACATTTTGAAGATAAGTTAAGCTTTTTATTCAGTTTTGTACCGGTTGATGACGTACATGCCACGGTATCCTTGGTTATGACAGAATTTGAAGGAAATGATAATGCTTGATTCTTATTGGTATTAAATTTTGCAATGTATTTGATTTTGTAGTAATTATTTAGTTAAATTAATATTTATTTTCATTAACTCTTACTTTGATGTAAATGATAGGTGATATTACGCCGCGCTCACGAACACAGGCTGGCACCTCTGCTTCAGCACAAAAGGTTCATGCTGGTTCTTCTTCGGTACTGAACGTTACATCCAGTTCTTCGGCACAACAGTCTATTGCAGGTCCATCATCCTTGGGGCATCATGATCCTACTGTCGGTATAGGAGACGATGAGCTACACATTCAGAGTAATTTATTTTTTATTTAGTTTGATAAAATTTCTTTACACTTTTTACTATAGTATACTTATATCTATTTTTATGCAGATAAATCTAGAAGGGTTACATGCAGACGTGGGCCCATGGCACTACGAGATGTATGGCAGATGTACAAGGGTGAGAAGATAATGATTGAGTGAAATCAGCTAGGGCAGCCAATTAAAAAAGCCGCTAGCTTATTGAGTTCCTTTTTAGGGACAGTTGCACGGAGGCATCAGCTGTGTCCACTGAGTTATGCAAAATGAAATGACATGCTTCCGACTTATAAAGTTGAGATTCTACGAGTTGTGCAGGTAAAAATTTGAATCTAAACATTTCTTATTTTGTATACTTGCTATATTATTCTATGTTTTATATTTTCTTAACAGTTATTTTCTTTTGCAGGCCAAGTTTCTACTACCTCCATCCTCTCATGATTTTGTAATGAAGTCTCTCAACCGAAAATGGAAAGAATATAAGGCACAGTTGAAAATAAAGCACAAGTTGCCAGATATGACCGAGGAACAGGTAGTTGGTACTTGTCCTCCTGATGTACCCCCTCATCAATGGATGGAGTTTGTTCTTTATTGGTTCTCAAAGAGGGGACAGGTATCTTATAATTTAATCTTTTAAGACACTATTAAAATATTTAATTTTTATTGTACATTATATATACATATATGCTTTACTTTTGGAATATAACAAGTATATTTATTTAATTTTACAGATATATTCTAATATTGGTAAAGCTGCACGAGCAGCCCTGTCTGCTCCTCATACATCAGGATCTAAGAGTTATGCACGAGTCAGACAAGAGTTCGTATGTTCCTTAATTATATAAATTTATATTTTTTATATCAAAGTATTTACTTATTATAATGATGTATTGTGATACATGTCTACCGTGATACATGTGTATCACGATACATGTATTCTTTATTTGGTGAACAATAATAAGGACAAGTACTTATGTCCTTATTTAATTCATTAATATCTGCAAAGATCTTTTAGATTCGTTATCCTTCCTCTTTCCATGAAGTTAAGATCTTTTAGATTAATATCTGCTTGATGTTGTCTTATCATTTCATATGACGATTGCCTTTGATAAGATTATGTTTTTGATTTATCATTTGCTAACAATATCAGGAAGTAGGGAAACACCACATCGAAGTGGAGAAAATCTTAAATGGCCTGACACTCCACTAATACAATATGTTATCTAATTTTTTTTCATTTTTTTCCTGTCTTGTTGCTCTTTTTTCCCTCTGTGGAAAGTGGGAACATGTTATAGTAACATGCCTATATGCTGCGAAGCTTATGATTGTGGTTGCATGAGTCATAGAATTTTGTTATTGAGAATTGACATAAATATCTGATGACTTGTGTCAGTCCCCCTCCTCTCTAGGGCCACCGACAGCACACCTGCACACTTGTGGTAATCGGATAGAGTTTTACTAGTCTTTATGTAGCGCTCCATAAAGAGCTAGAGAACCCCAACAAATTATCATAAGTGGCAGACACACGAAAATACATCCTGTTAAAAACTTTTCATTTTCATCTCAATTATATACACAATTCACTCAATCAACACTAAGCATCAACCTACTCAGATAATATTTTTTATGACATTCCTCAGGTAGATTACAAGATCACATTCACAATCGACATCAAAATCATAAGTGCACACATTATGCTCATAATTTTCTCCAAAACATAAGTCTCATATTCATATCCAAAAAGGTCTGAAACATCATTACATCTCACTGTACACATACACATATATAATATACAAATATCAATCCACACTGTTTCAATATACAAGGCTAGCATCTATACACCCTTACATCCAAGCAAGCTTCACCAGCTAAGGGTTCTGTCCTATTTATCTTATGATCATGGCAGAAATACTCACTGATATGAAAGAACATTTAAATCATAGAGGGATGAGACCTAAGTCCCAGTGACTGGATAACCATCTAGCTATGGAGAAATAGAGAACCATAACCTCATATTTTTAATCGTATGCTGATACTATTTAGCTTGTACAACTCAAAGTACATTTTTAACATGATATCAGATAAAATAAAATGTAGCTTATTCTTCAAATAACATATCAGTACTGAAATACTCTACAATAACTTTTCACTAAAAGATAACTCATTAAGATAAAAATCCATGCATTACAATATGAAGATGCATTCTTTATCTACAACCCAGACTCCCACCGGAATCTGCTTGCCCACTGGCATCTCAAGTAAACTCTCCCTCTCGAGATAACTATTTGGCCCATTGGCCCTTTTTATATCACAACATATGCTTTTAAATCTCATGATGCTAGGATGTGTATGTAATGCCTCTGAGGTACCACCCTACAGTCGCCCTCCTATAGGTGTACTCTCATCGGGTGCGTGACTAGCAATAGGATCCCCGCACAAATAGCACCCCTTACCCGTGTGGTTCACCTGGCAAAGTGCTTTGTTCCTAACCCTGAAACCTCGGGTTTTCTCTCTGCCCCATGGGCTATATATAGTAATCAGCTCCATTGAGCTATGATTCATGCCCCCACGGGCTGTTAACAACCGGCCCCACTGGCATGGTTAAGCGTGCACTCACCCCTGATTTTGGGGTTCATCGTACGATCTGTTCGCAAGGAGGTGCCGGCTCGATAGTAGTATGCAATGCTCATGCTACAGTACAATCTAAAGGATGATCAGCCCCATAGCTGCCTGATGCTCAATATGATACATACATCATTTGTAAAGCTTTATCATGCAAATATGCCATGTATATATTAAAAATCCCCTCATCGAAACTCATGCTTATGTCTTTATGCTCAAAACTCATGCTCGAAACTCATGCTTATTTCTTTATGCTTAAAACTCATGCTCAAAATTTATTTATCAGAATATCATATACTAGGTTCTCATTTCTCATATTTAAAACATACATAATACTCTACTAAACATAACATACCACAACTAGGTATTAATCTCATTATACTAGCTCAAATTAACTTCTCATTGCTAGATGAGAAACTCACTCACCTTAGCAGGTTACTCCTCAACTGGTACTTAACTTTGGTATTCCAGCTCCCTAGAATAACCCTCTTGACCTACGTCAACATACAGATATGATAGCTATTAGGATTATCTCCACATGAGGTTTTCCCACGAACCATGCATGCATACATGATCTATCCTCTAATATCTCATTATTTTCTTCCACCCTTTCTCTACTCAAGATTACTTCTACTATTACCTCAAAATATAATAATCTAAGAAAATCTAAAGTCATGCAGGATCTAGGAAAGCTATAGCTTACCTAGAGTCGAGCACAAACCCCAAGCTTCCCTTTTCCTTCCTCTTTCTTCCTCCTTCTTCTTCTTCCTCTCTTTTCTCCTCTTCTTTCTCTCTTTCTTTCTTTCTTTCTTTCTCTGGCTGAACCCATGTTTTTCCCTTTTTCTCTAATGACTTGGGGACCAAGTCATGGGAAACTTAAGGGTTAAGGCATGCCAAATTCCCCTTTTGCCCTCAAACACTCTTAACGCACACTTTTTGGAAAACACGTGGCTCAATTATAACCATAATATTTTGCCCTTAGATTTTCTTTTCCAAGTTGCCCTTAACACAATTAGCAATTGACATCAGAGCCATTTCCCATTTTGCCCCTGACATAGCATTTTTTAATCGATTTATAGCCCAGATTATCATTTTTTACTTAAATTAATACTTTTATATAATATTTCTAAGAAAAGACTTTACAAGCTTGAAGAACTCGATTTTAGAAATCCAACGGTTCAAACAGCATCCAAATCGGACTTGAAACGGAATAAATATGAAATTCTCAAGATTTAACTTAGAAAAATCTGCCGTCTTGGAGTCGGCTCCAACAGATTTGGAGTCGGCTCTAGCAGAAATAGGTTTCGGCTCTAGAAAAGTAGGTGTCAACTCCAGAAAAGTAGGTGTCAGCTCCAACACTACAGCAGAAATGTTAACCTTCTATTTTCTCTGCAGGTGTCGACTCCACCTCTGTAGGTATCGACTCCAAAGCGTGCCGAAAGTTTAAAACAGTGCCAGAATCGACTCTACTCCAAATAGTGTCGACTCCAACCACTAAAAACATTATTTCAGGATAAAACTCAAACTAAACTTGATTTTTCTTATGATTTAAACCCATTAAAACTTAAGTTTCTCAATTTCTTAAATCAAACTCAAACACTCAGAAATATACTCATTTACTCCAAAATTTCTTCTCTTTACATTTATCAAAAGGCCAACACACCCACATTTCACTGAAACTTTCTGACTTTTACTTTAAATAAAAATGCCATAAATTACAAGGTTTTCAGGATGTTACAACTTGAGTTTTTAAAATCAGCTTAATTCATGATAAAGTCAGTCACTTGTGCTATATTATAGAATTTCTTGATAACTGATATTTTAAAACCCTTCTCATATGTTAATAAGAGTTGAATGCTGGGACTGCAATCATTAAATTCATGTCATTAACGCCAGATAAAGAGGAAAACATCTGCAACATGTTGAGAAATACAAGAAGTTATATAAGAACTGACTTTTACTATCTATAGGCACATGACATCCTTCATAGGATAGGCACCTGCACCACCCAAGCCTGGGCCTGTCTCAGCAGCTGGGTGGCATCTAGGTGGGATGCCTTAGAAATAAATGAGATATTGGGTTTCCATTAAGCCTCATAAGACTCATAAGACTCTGGAACTTCACAAATGACCTACAGAAAGGTCTCTCCCATTAACCAAAATACATACTATGATGGAATTAAAACATGAGATCAATAGCTCAACATGGTAAGTGCCTTGACATCATTCAAGAATTTAAATTTCCAGCCATTAAGGTGGGCACGAACAGCAATATCCATATCCTCTACTGTTGTTCGCTCAAGCCAACCTCCAGAATCCTCTAAAGCTTTGATTCTCCAGACACCTGCAGTCCCATTAAAGCCAAAAAAGTTCAAGAAGACACCATTCACTTGCTGCTCCACTTCAAAGTGAAAGTAGAGGTTGATATTTTGAAGACGGGTCAACAAGTTCTCATCCTTGAAGATACGGATCGAGTTATTGACTTATTGTGACTCTCCATGTAGATGCGCATTGGTCATCTAGTACATGTTCTATGTGAGAAATATGTTCTTAATTTGTTTAGGAAATGCTTACCTTTATCTTTCCTCCGAAAGGATGGAGTTATTTAATTTATTGCCATAGCCACAAGATCAGTACTTGCATCGAGTCTCTAGGAGAAGGCAGATGGATCATCATGTTGCCCTTGCTTATCCTTGAGAAATCATTTAACAGACATCCAGAACTTTGGCTTGACATATCAGTGAAAAATCACCCAAATGAAACATAAATTTTTTTCGTATGCTTCTTACCATATTACTTTATATGGATCCAATTAATGCCAATTTCATAATTTGGATGCCTTGGATAATTTTTTTTTTCATATATATATTTTTATCTTTCATGCCTCATCTTTTGCCCACCTTGACAATCATAGTACAAAGACACGGATATGGGTAGCATCTCTTATACTTGTTTTCTCATGCCTATATATAAGAGTATCAATAATTTTTAACATAAAGGCATCAATAATTTTTAACTATTCTCCATTATTTTCTATAAATTCAGAATTTTGACCACGAGCAGATCATTCCTGAAAGTTAAACTTGGGAAGTTGCATTCCAAATCAGCCTCCTCTTGCAAAATTTGTAGAATGAGATAAATCTCTCTCTCTCTCACACACACAACAAGATGTCTCTCGCCAAATGTATCTAGCAAATGACTTCAGCATTTATATTTTTCAGCAACCTTGGATATATCTCAGAATGTAAACAAACAATATGAATGGCGAAGAAAAGACCAATTTACTTCATGCCTAACCAGTTCTTACACCTGAATTGTTTGCTTTCTGGCTTGGACATGAAGGAATGGTTGCTTGACTACCTTGAGCAGAACTAGCTGCCTTACTAGTTGATTCATCCCTATTGCATTCATTCATGGACTTGTGGGGGGATTATGAGTGAGCTGGGGGATTATGAGTGAGCTGAGCTTCAACTTCTTAAGTTCTAGCTAACTATAATTTTTCTTGTAGATGGATGAGCATGGGCGAGAACCCCGTAAGGTGGAGTTTTACCGGATGACTTATATTCACGATAATGACACTTTTGTCAGAGATGAGTCGAGGGACTTTTATGTAATTATTTATTACAATTTATTTCATGCAATGATTTTAATTTGACTTTGTTATTCAGTAAGATCTAACTAATTTTTTTAAATTAATACAGGAAAGAGCTACAGCTCTTATTGCTGAGCGTGTCATCGACGACTCTACAGCATCTACACAGAGTAGTCGCATTGAGGCCGAGGTATTTACGGAGCTGATGGGGCCAGAGCGCTACGGTTGAGTGAGGGGTTATGGAGTTGGAGTCATCCCCACTCAAATATATGAGATGAGTAGATGTGCACGTGATGCTACAGATGCTGCAGATGGTGTTTGCATACTTCAGCAGGAGATAGAGGAGATGCAATAGAGCCGTATCGCAGACAGAGCAGCGATGGAGGAGATGCAACGGAGTCGTGCCGATGATAGAGCAGCGATGGAGAAGATGCAACGGAGCCATGCCGACGATCGTGCAGCGATGGATTCTATGAGAGATCACATTGAGCGGGTTACATCTATTGTACAGGTGCTTGTTCCACATCATGTAAATACATATATTATTAATTATATATTTTATATTAAATTATTATTTATCTAATATATTATAATTGATAGTTGAGCAAATTAAATATTTTTAATTATTCTTATAGTCTCCTGGAGCGTCAGATCCTCGTGGACAGGGTGACAACCTTCCTCCTGCAGATCATTGACCTCGGCTGTTTTTATTTTATATCTTTTATTTCATGTATTTTTAAATTTTGTTAAATTTTATATTGTATCAAACTATCTCTTAGTTGATTGCAGTGAAATTTATATTTGAAATTTTAATTTGGATGTGAAGAATGCAATGTAATTTTATGTTTGTTATGATTGCATTGTATAGGTTTAATATAATTTAGATTGCCAGAATGTACCAAAAACTTGCTTATAACTATATTCCATTTAGAATAATAGCTAATCTAGTCAAAGTGGCACCAATCATACGAAGTATAGTGTCAATAAGAGAACGCCATAGATTTATCAAGAGAAAATGGTGTATTCTTAATGAGTTTGATATAGTGAGAAACATTATGGGGTAGCAAGATCCATTGGATTATTTTCAAGGCATATTGCCATGGGATTATGCAATATCTTTTGTGCAACTAAAGAAAATCTAGTGGTTGATTGGCAAGTGGTGGCACGAATCCTGCTTGATCCATCAAATGACAGTAAGAGAATTTCCTCAATAATGAGTCTATGAGCTTCAAGAACACGAGTGGTGTAGGAGGCTCATGTTATACCTTTTCGAATGAATGGATAAAAAAAGACAAACATGCCAGCTATAGATGGCGGCTCATGTTATGTAAGATGTCTAAAATTTTAATTAAGAGTATTCCACAATTTGTGTTCTCATATATCTACAATATTTCAAGATTTTTGTGCTTGAAATCATCGTAGCTTAAACAACAATAATACAAGAAAAGCGTAGCCACTAATTTTGATTTGACCATAATATTGTTAAACGTATGAATGTTACTCTGAATCCTCACATTTAAGATCTAAATGTCACTCCATCTTTATAAAAAAAAATTGTTACATCAGCACCATTTATAAGTACCTTTATAGGTACTTTTAGGCATTTACTAGAGGGAGAGATCTCAAAACACCTTTCATATAATGCATGAGATGAAGTTGGCTTGTCTAAACTATGATGCAATGACCCATAAATTAAATTTTGGGATTCAATAAGTTCAAAAGAAAAAAAATCTAATTTTAACCCTTACATCCAAATTTATAATGTATATATATATATATATATATATATATATATATATATATATATATATATATATATATATTTGTGTGTGTGTGTGTGTGTGTGTGTGTGTGTTTGTGTGTGTGACTATACATGCTCATCTTTCATCATGAGACTATGATATCGCATGAATATTAAAAAAATCACATAAGCCTACTAAAATCATGCACCAAAGATAAGATGAGAAAAAAACTTCTAATGCATGCACTATAAAAGAGATCCATAATTTGTATTGAATTATAATTGATGTTGCGGTGATCCAGCTCTCCGAGGTTGTCAACCATTATATGGCCTACGACTGCTGTGGTAAGGGCGGCAACATCAGCACCTACGACAACCAATTCATATCGCCGCTTGCCCTCCAGGTTTTCGGACTTCCGCAACCAGTAAGTTTATCACTGTCGGTGCGACACCATCGGGCACATCTACAATAAGTGCTAAGACCGGCAGCTTCTTATTTGCACCTTCAAAATTGCTCAGTATACTTTCTAATTTTTTTTAAAAAAATTAATTTTTAAACTATCCTTAAAATCCTTGCCCTTTTTTCCGTACACTCTGCTCTGATAGCGCCCCCCTCAGTTCACTTCGCCCCAGCTTTCCTTCCTTTCTTGTTCGCTTTGGCGCCTCCTCTTGAGCATCAAGACAAAAGAAAGTCGGAGAGAGGGGGCCGCCAGAGCGAACATGAAAGGAGGGAAGCCGGAGGGGCTGCCGAAGTGAACCAAGGCCGGAGCGGAGCGTATGGGGAATGAGGGCAAGGGTTTTAAGGGTAGTTTAGAAATTACTTTTTTAAAAAAAAATTTGGAGAGTGCATTGAGCAATTTGGGCTGTGCAAATATAAGCTCCCTTTGAGACCGGGTGCTTGTCCGTGTGCAACGGCTGCTGCGAGGCGAGCCCATCCCCAGGGGCCTCCACGCCTTTGACATTATCATTGTCAGCAATCAAAATCATACCAACTGTTGGAATTTTAGTCCTTTCAGCCAATACGTTCTTGATAGTGTCACAGGGCTGGGTCAACTTCAGCCTCCATAGCTTCTCCTCTACGGCCAATAAGACGAAATTAGTTCCCGTGACGTTGGATCGAGCCTTAGGAACCACACCTGCGAGGAAGATCACAGTGGCTCGACGAGTTTCGCATGCAAGTTCGCCAAAAATATCTGCTTGAACTATTGGAATGGATCCGGATATCGCTGCAATTGCTCCAAAGGGTTTGAAGGCAAGCCTTATCTACAGGTTTGAAGGCCAGCCTTTTCTACAAGGAGGCTGTCAAGGTAAAATTAACCCTTTTCTATTATGCCATTTTGTTTTTTTTTTTAATTATTATTATTATTATTTAAATGAAATATATATATATATATATTTTTCTTGATGGTAGATATCGATGAACGTGCACCCAACAATCCTTCCACCGGAATTTGCACCAACACATGACCAGGAAGCTATTATTGCTCTTGCCCGCGGGGGATGAATGGTGATGGTAAAGTCGACGGAAGGGATTGAATAAATCGACGAAGCTGGTTGGTTCTATACGTAATTCTAGTTAATGTGACAATTCTTCTTAATTTGTCCATTTGCTGTCATCGTTGTCGGTTTAACAGATCCAGGACAACCTAATATGTCACTGTTACTTGTGACAAATCAAAGATGAATTGTTTGGTTAGGCTCCATTTGTCTCCACAAGGAGCAGGTCAGATTCCTTTATGGTCGGTTTGGGGATTTTTAGAGGAAATTAAAAGAAAGGACAGTCTAATATGTCACCATTCTTATCACAAATCAAAGATGAATGGTCTAAATATTGGGCTCCATTTGTGTCCACAAGTAGTTAGTCAGATTTCTTAAGGTCGATTTGAATTTTTAAAGGAAGAAGAAAAAAATAGTCTAATATGTCACTTTTCTTGTGACAAATCAAAAATGAATGGTCTAGTTGGGCTCCATTTGCGTTCACAAGTAGCTGGTTAGATTCCTTAAGGTATGTTTGGATAAGAAGGAAAGGAAAAGAAAATTTACTTACATTTATTAATAGACAAGCAACTTAGCTTCTAGTTGGCTGGTTTATCTAGCTCAGTGCTTCAAGCCCCAATTAATTTGTTAGTGGATTGTTTCTAGATAATCCTGTTGCAACGCTTCAAGTCTCAATTAATGTGTTAGTGAACTAGATCCATGTGATCTTAAAAAGATGAGTCCTGATTAATTAGTACGAAGTCTGTGACCTTGAGTTTTAACTCTTCAAACTTATGATATCATTTGTAATACTTTAAGCTCATCTGCTAAGTTCAAACATGTTAATAGATCCGATTCATATGAACTTAAAAATTCCAGCATAAGTTAATTAGTAATATATGAATTTAAGTTATAAGCCTTTTTTTTTTTCAAATAGTATAGAACTATTTTAGGGTATTACATGAATACAATAACAGTACCAATGATCAATTAACTAAGCCTTAATACTTAATTACCGAAAAGAAAGAGAAGGTATCTTCCTTATTTAATTTATCCCCATAACTTTATTACACGGAGCAATGTCCAAATGAATTTATCTACAGATTTTTATTAAAAAAATAGAGACAATCGGCCCTTCCATGTATCAGATTATAAATTTCAACTTCTGTTGATTGGGACTTGCAAATATCCAATCAGATTCATGTCTCCCTCCATCTATAAGCCTGTGTTTGGATAAAGAGAAAAGTAGGAAGAAAAGAAAACTAGAGAAAAAATAAGGAAGAATGAAATTTACCTTGTTTAGATGGAGAAAAAAGTAGAGAGGAAAGAAAACTAGAGGGAAAATAAGAGAGAAAATGAAATTTATCTTGTTTGGATAGAGAGAAAAGTAGGGAGAAAAGAAAACTAGAGGAAAAAAAGAAAAAAAAAAGTAGTGGGCCCCACCTAAATTTTTTTCTAAATTGGAAAGATTTCAGAGAGAAAACTCAAGGGTGCTTTTTTATTTTTTTTCATTCCTGACCCTTTCAAAAAAGAACTGATAAATTTTTTAATCATTTGTAATGAGGGCATTGTTGTCATTATAAAATATTAACTTTTCTTTTCTCTTTATTTTTCTTTCACTCATCCAAATAGAAGGAGAAAAAATATATTTTTTCTACTTTTCTCACTACAAGAAAATACTGAAATAGCGACGCAAATTTAGCGACGCATAATTGCGTCGCTAAATTGCGACCTCTTTGCGACGCCATTGTTACAACAAAATATTGCGACGCATTAGCGACCCATTAGCGACTCAATAAACCATAAAAAAAAAATTTTTAATATTGCGACGCAAATATTGCGTCGCAATATTTTTAAATAAATTTTTTATTAAATATAAATATCAATAAAAATATTGCGACGCAATAATTACGTCGCAATATTTTTAATAGAATTAAGTATTTTAAATAGCGACGCACTAGCGACGCAATAAAATAGATAATTAGAAAAATTATTTTTTATTTAGCGACACACCAATTGCGTCGCAAATAATTGAAATGAAATTAAATTTTATAAAATCTAATTATCAGAAAAAAACATTGCGACGCCTACAAGTGCATCGCAATGTTTTTAAAAGAATTAAATATATTAAATAGCGACGCATTAGCGATGCAATAAATTAAAAAATAAGAAAATTTATTTTTAATTTAGCGACGCAACAAATGCATCGTAAATAATTTAAATAAAATTATATTGTTTACAGTACAAATAGTTTACAAAATATTGCGACGCATAACAGTGTGTCGCAATGTTTTTGAAAAAATTAAATATCTTAAATAGCGACGCCTTAGCGACGCAATAAAATTGGAAAATAGAAAAAATATTTTTAATTTAGCGACGCAACAATTGCATCGCAAATAATTTAAATGGAATTATATTTTTTATAATATTAATATTTAAAAAATATTGCAACGCCACCCATTGCGTCGCAATATTTTGAAAAAAATTAAATAAATTAAAATTAAAATTAATTTTGCGACGCATTAGCGACGCAATAAACCAGAAAATAAATTAAAATTATTTTTAATTTAGCGACACAATATCTGTGTCGTAATTATTTTAAATAAAATTAAATTTTATAATTTATAATATGAGAAAAAATAATTACGACGTAACACAGTGAGTTGCAATATTTTTAAAAAATTAATTATGTTAAATAGCGACGCATTAGCGATGTAATAAGCAAAAATATTAGGAAAATTATGTTTTATAGCGACATACTTGTTGCATCGTAATTATTAGAATTAAAGTTAATTTTTAGATATTATAATTATCATATTAAAAAATACGACGCAACCCTTTGCATCGTTATATATTTAAAAAAATTAATTATGTTAAATAGCGATCGATGCCGATCTCGGACGGATTGCAACTGTCCGAGATAGGTCGTGGCCGATCGTCTATTAGGGCTTGGATCTATCGCAACCGTCGATCTTTGCCGATCGGACTGATTGCTGCGGTCCGCGATCGGTCATCACCGATCGTTTATTAGGGCTTGGATCGATCGCAACCGTCGGATCGTCGCCGATCTTGGACAGATTGCAACGGTCCGAGATAGGTTGTGGCCGATCGGGATCACGGCTTGGATCGATCGCAACCGTCGGATCGTCGCAGATCTCGGACGGATTGCAACGGTCCGAGATAGGTTGTGGCCGATCGGGATCACGGCTTGGATCGATCGCAACCGTCGGATCGTCGCCGATCTCGGACGGATTGCAAATGTCCGAGATAGGTTGTGGCCGATCGGGATCACGGCTTGGATCGATCGCAACCATTGGATCTTTGCCGATCGAACCGATTGCCGCGGTCCGCGATCGGTCGTCGCTGAAGGGATCAGGGCTTGGATCGATCGCAACCGTCGGATCGTCGCCGATCTCGGACGGATTGCAACGGTCCGCGATCGGTCATCGCCGATTGGGATCAGGGCTTGGATCGATCGCAACCGTCGGATCGTCGCCGATCTCAGACGGATTGCAACGGTCCGAGATAGGTTGTGGCCGATCGGGATCACGGCTTGGATCGATCGCAACCATCGAATCTTTGCCGATCGGACCGATTGCCGCGATCTGCGATCGGTCGTTGCCGATCGGGATCAGGGCTTGGATCGATCGCAACCGTCGGATCGTCGCCGATCTCGGACGGATTGCAACGGTCCGAGATAGGTTGTGGCCGATCGGGATCACGGCTTGGATCGATCGCAATCGTCGGATCATCGCCGATCTCGGACGGATTGCAAATGTCCGAGATAGGTTGTGGCTGATCGGGATCAGGGCTTGGATCGATCGCAACCGTCGGATCGTCGCCGATCTCGGACGGATTGCAATGGTCCGAGATAGGTTGTGGCCGATCGGGATCACGGCTTGGATCGATCGCAACCGTCGGATCGTCGCCGATCTCGGACGGATTGCAAATGTTCGAGATAGGTTGTGGCTGATCGGGATCAGGGCTTGGATCGATCGCAACCGTCGGATCGTCGCCGATCTCGGACGGATTGCAACGGTCCGAGATAGGTTGTGGCCGATCGGGATCATGGCTTGGATCGATCAAAACCGTCGGATCGTCGCCGATCTCGGACGGATTGCAAATGTCCGAGATAGGTTGTGGCCGATCGGGATCACGGCTTGGATCGATCGCAACCGTCGGATCTTTGCCGATCGGACCGATTGCTGCGGTTAGCGATCGGTCGTCGCTGATCGGGATCAGGGCTTGGATCGATCGCAACCGTCGGATCATCGCCGATCTCGGACAGATTGCCGCGGTCCGCGATTGGTCGTCGCTGATCGGGATCACGGCTTGGATCGATCGCAACCGTCGGATCGTCGCAGATCTCGGACGGATTGCAACGGTCCGAGATAGGTTGTGGCCGATCGGGATCACGGCTTGGATCGATCGCAACCGTCAGATCATCGCCGATCTCGGACGGATTGCAAATGTCCGAGATAGGTTGTGGCTGATCGGGATCAGGGCTTAGATCGATCGCAACCGTCGGATCGTCGCCGATCTCGGACGGATTGCAACGGTCCGAGATAGGTTGTGGCCGATCGGGATCACGGCTTGGATCGATCGCAACCATCGGATCGTCGCCGATCTTGGACGGATTGCAAATGTCCAAGATAGGTTGTGGCCGATCGGGATCACGGCTTGGATCGATCGCAACCGTCGGATCTTTGCCGATCGGACCGATTGCCGCGGTCTGCGATCGGTCGTTGCCGATCGGGATCAGGGCTTGGATCGATCGCAACCGTCGGATCGTCGCCGATCTCGGACGGATTGCAATGGTCCGAGATAGGTTGTGGCCGATCGGGATCACGGCTTGGATCGATCGCAACCGTCGGATCGTCGTCGATCTCGGACGGATTGCAAATGTCTGAGATAGGTTGTGGCTGATCGGGATCAGGGCTTGGATCGATCGCAACCGTCGGATCGTCGCTGATCTCAGACGGATTGCAACGGTCCGAGATAGGTTGTGGCCGATCGGGATCACGGCTTGGATCGATCGCAACCGTCGGATCGTCGCCGATCTCGGACGGATTGCAAATGTCCGAGATAGGTTGTGGCCGATCGGGATCACGGCTTGGATCGATCGCAACCGTCGGATCTTTGCCGATCGGATCGATTGCCGCGGTCCGCGATCGGTCGTCGCTGATCGGGATCAGGGCTTGGATCGATCGCAACCGTTGGATCGTCGCTGATCTCGGACGGATTGCAACGGTCCGAGATAGGTTGTGGCCGATCGGGATCATGGCTTGGATCGATCGCAACCGTCGGATCGTCGCCGATCTCGGACGGATTGCAAATGTCCGAGATAGGTTGTGGCCAATCGGATCACGGCTTGGATCGATCGCAATCGTCGGATCTTTGCCGATCGGACCGATTGCCGCGGTCTGCGATCGGTCGTCGCTGATCGGGATCAGGGCTTGGATCGATCGCAACCGTCGGATCGTCGCCGATCTCGGACGGATTGCAACGGTCCGCGATCGGTCGTCGCCGATTGGGATCAGGGCTTGGATCGATCGCAACCGTCGGATCGTCACCGATCTCGGACGGATTGCAACGGTCCGAGATAGGTTGTGGCCGATCGGGATCACGGCTTGGATCGATCGCAACCGTCGGATCGTCGCCGATCTCGGACGGATTGCAAATGTCCGAGATAGGTTGTGGCTAATCGGGATCAGGGCTTGGATCGATCACAACCATCGGATCGTCGCCGATCTCGGATGGATTGCAACGGTCCGAAATAGGTTGTGGCCGATCGGGATCACGGCTTGGATCGATCGCAACCGTCGGATCGTCGCCGATCTCGGACGGATTGCAAATGTCCGAGATAGGTTGTGGCTGATCGGGATCATGGCTTGGATCGATCGCAACCGTCGATCTTTGCCGATCGGACCGATTGCCGCTGTCCGCGATCGGTCGTCGCCGATCGGGATCAGGGCTTGGATCGATCGCAACCGTCGGATCGTCGCCGATCTCGGACGGATTGCAACGGTCCGAGATAGGTTGTGGCCGATCGGGATCACGGCTTGGATCGATCGCAACCGTCGGATCGTCGCCGATCTCGGACGGATTGCAAATGTCCGAGATAGGTTGTGGCCGATCGGGATCACGGCTTGGATCGATCGCAACCGTCGGATCTTTGCCGATCGGACCGATTGCCGCGGTCCGCGATCGGTCGTCGCCGATCGGGATCAGGGCTTGGATCGATTGCAACCATCGGATCGTCGCCGATCGTCGCAATGTTTTTAAATAAATTTATGTAATTAAAAATTTTATAAAATAAATTGTGATGCCACTTATCGTCGTAATTATTAACATTAATTATAAATATAATCATTTATAAATATTAACAAATAGCTTGCGACGCCTTAGCGACACAGTTTAAAAAAATATAAACAAATATTGCGACAAAATATATGCGTCGCAATATTATTAGAATACATATAGCTGATTAAAATATTAAAAAATAATTGCGACGCAATTTGTCGTCGCAATTATTATAATAAATTTAAATATTTTCATTTAAAAATATTTAAAAATAATTGCGACGCACTGCTTGCGTCGCAATATATGTAATAACTTTTTATATTAATCAATTTAAATTATTAAAAAAATATTGCGACGCCTTAGCGACGCAATTATTAGAAAATAAAATTATTTTTCCCGCCAGATGATGGCGCCAATTTAGCGACGCTTTAGCGACGCATTTATTGGCGTCGCTATGTTTTCAGAAAAGTATTTTTTACATTTATTAACGATGGATTAGCGACGCCCACGTGCGTCGCTAAGACAAAAAAAAAAAAAAAATTGCGACGGAATTTGCGACGCATTTTTGGCGTCGCTAAGCCTATATTTAAGCGGCCCCTTTCTTCTTTCCTCCTTCCCGTCTGACCTAGCCGCCGCCGTGATAAAGCTCGAAACTCCGGCGATCTCCTCCGACTCCCAGCCCCCCGAGCATCTCCTCCGACTCCGCTACCCGGCCAAGGCGAATCTCAACCAAGGTTAGCCCCAAAATTCAAAAAAAAAAAAAATTTTTTTTTTTTTTTTTTTTTCCCTGCTGTCCGTCTTCTCCGGCCACGGCCGCTGCCGTGGCCGGCAGTGGCCTGGCCACGGTGGCCAGGCCACTGTAATAAAAAAAAAAAAATTTTTTTTTTTAACAGGGGGGAGGGGAGGAAACCCCCCCCCCCCCTTTTTTCTTGTCCGGCCACGGCCGTGGCCGCGGCCGGACAAGGCGGCCACGGCCGCTGCCGTGCGGCCACGGCCGCTGCCGTGGCCGGCAGTGGCCTGGCCACGGTGGCCAGGCCACTGTAATAAAAAAAAAATTTTTTTTTTTAACAGGGGGGAGGGGAGGAAACCCCCCCCCCCCCCTTTTTTCTTGTCCGGCCACGGCCGTGGCCGCGGCCGGACAAGGCGGCCACGGCCGCTGCCGTGGCCGCAGTGGCCTGGCCACGGTGGCCAGGCCACTGTAATAAAAAAAAAAAATTTTTTTTTTAACAGGGGGGAGGGGGGAAACCCCCCCCCCCCTTTCTTTTCTTGTCCGGCCACGGCCGCTGCCGTGGCCGGCAGTGGCCTGGCCACGGTGGCCAGGCCACTGTGAAAAAAAAAAAAAAAAAATTTTTTAACAGGGGGGAGGGGGGAAACCCCCCGCCCCCCCTTTCTTTTCTTGTCCGGCCACGGCCGCTGCCGTGGCCGGCAGTGGCCTGGCCACGGTGGCCAGGCCACTGTGAAAAAAAAAAAAAAATTTTTTTAACAGGGGGGAGGGGGGAAACCCCCCCCCCCCTTTCTTTCTTGTCCGGCCACGGCCGTGCCGTGGCCGGCAGTGGCCTGGCCACGGTGGCCAGGCCACTGTGAAAAAAAAAAAAAAATTTTTAACAGGGGTGATGACAATAGTATTTGTGCATTTATACTCATTTACATTTGTTATGTCTTGATTATTTATATGCAAACTTAATGATGCATTACATTTTGAAATGCTAAATAAAATGTTTTGTTGTAATATTATTTAATTTCCAGCAACAAATTACTAGTTTCAATGATTTACATTTAGTATTCGCAAACATTTGTATTTGACACAATAATCTTAAAAAGTTAGTGATTACATGTATAATTCACAAGAAGTTAAGAATAACAAGCATAAGTTCGATTGTCTTCGGACTTCCATAATCACAGCACTTTAATTAACCTTTAGACCCGTTTGAGAATTTGTAAGCCTTAGTCTTGCAAATTCTCAAATTGTCCTGGTGGACAGTTTGGGAATATTTCTTGTGACATGTTAGTCTGCTAGTAATCATCGTGGGGTGAGATTTCGGTTTGCATTTGCTCATACGTTCTCCTAGTGTGGCTTATATACCACACATGTAGGAGAACATATGGGGAAATGCTGCCGAAATTTCAATGTTGCCGATCGATGATAATTAATAGCAGAATAACATATCACAAAAAATATTCTTGAATGGGATAGGGCCTTACCTTGTAGACATGGAGTGAAGGTAGAATTATTTAAGACACTTGAATTCTTGTGAAGTCTAATGACTAAACGCATCGCCTTATGGCCCGACACAAACTCAAGCCCTCTCTTTAGCCATTAACCTATGCATCGGTCCTTCTAGCAAAGGATCGTAGGTGGCTCGCCCTTGCATGGTAGTCCTTATTTACCTAAAAAAAATTTGGGTACTTATAAATGATTTAATTGGTTGTAATTAACCTTAATTTGTGCCCAAGAAATAATTTAGTTATATATTTATTAATACTAATATAGTTTTATTTTTTGGTTTCATTTAATGCTTTACCAGACTTTGTATAAGTCGGTCAAAAATGAGCGGGACTCGCTCATGGATGTATGCAAGGATAAAAGATGGCTTGCTGAATCCAGATTTTCTGAATGGATTGGAAGAGTTTATCGCATTTGCATGTAGCCAACCTGAATGGATGGATGGGCCTAGGATTAGGTGCCCATGCAACTTCCACAGGTGTCAGAATAAAGCCTACAGAGATGTGGAAACTGTTAAGGTGCATTTGTGTAAGAAGGGTTTTGTGCCTGATTACTATGTTTGGTACTGTCATGGTGAACCAGAGGATATTCCAGCAGCTTGTTATAGGCCAACAAGAGTCAATTCCCGTAGATGAACCATTTGTGAATTTAAACACATATGAACAAATGGTTATGAATGCATCGGGTAATGACTTCAATCAGAATACATTTATGGAAGAACCAAACCAGAAGCACAACAATTTTACGATATGTTGCGTGCTGCCAATCAAGAATTGTATCCTGGGTGTGAGGGTCATTCCCAGTTCTCTACAGCTGCTCGAATGTTGAATATTAAGGCAGAACATCGATTATCAGAAAAGGCGTTCAATTCTGTAGCTGAGTTAATCAAAGAAATTCTGCCAAATGATAATGTTGCCGCAGACAGTTTTTACGCAACAAAGAAGTTGTTGCGTGGGCTTGGGCTCCCAGTTAATAAGATCGATTGTTGCTTGAACAATTGTATGATATTTTGGGGTGAAGACTCAGAGCTGAGATGGTGTAAGATTTGTGGGCAATCAAGGTTCAAAAACACCGAAGGAGGAGCCGGTACAAGTAGGAGGAAAAGTGTGCCTTACAAGAGGATGCATTACTTTCCTCTTACCCCACGCCTGCAGAGATTATACAGATCTGAGGCAACAGCTGCTGATATGAGATGGCATGCCGAACATGAATCTAAAGAGGATGAAATGCGGCATCCATCAGATTCAAAGGCTTGGAAGCATTTCAATGAAAATCATCCTGTTTTCGCTGAAGATATAAGGAATGTGAGATTAGGTCTTTGTACCGATGGCTTCCAACCATTTGGTCAAGCGGGGCAACAGTATTCATGTTGGCCTGTGATACTGACTGTATATAACCTTCCTCCGTGGAAGTGCATGAAAGATCCTGCAATGTTTTTAACCGTTTTGGTTCCAGGACCATCAAATCCAAAGGAAAAGATTGATGTCTTTCTGCAACCGTTGGTGGCCGAATTGAAAATGTTGTGGGAAACAGGAGTGGTAGCCTACGACATTTCTATGAAACAAAATTTCTTAATGAGAGCTGCTTTGATGTGGACAATAAGTGATTTTCCGGCATATGCAATGTTGTCTGGTTGGAGCACTGCTGGACGTCTGGCATGCCCTCATTGCATGTATGATTCGGATGCATTTACATTGCAGAAGAGTGGTAAGCAGTCATGGTTTGATAACCATAGGAAGTTCTTGCCCCCAAATCATCCTTACAGGCGTAACTTGATCGCCTTCCGGAAGAACAAAGCAGTCACAAAATTTGCCGAACCGGTTAGGTCCGGCACGGATCTATTTGATTCTATAGAGATTTGGGGTTGATGTATGCATGGGAACCAGATGCAGATAGAATAAATAGCCGTATATGTAAAGAACATAACTGGAAGAAGCGAAGTATATTTTGGGATTTGCCTTATTGGAGCACAAATCTCATCCGGCACAACTTGGATGTTATGCATATCGAGAAAAATTTCTTTGATAACATATTTAACACGGTGCTAAACATCCCGGGAAAAACAAAAGATACTGCAAAGTCAAGAGAAGAACTTAATCAGTACTGTAGAAGAGGTGATTTGAGAAGGAGTGCCGATGGGACCTATCCTAAAGCATGTTACACTCTTGACAGAAATTCACGAGAAGTTTTATGTAACTGGCTAAGAGGGTTAAAATTTCCAGATGGTTATGCCTCAAATATCGGTAGGTGTGTGGACATGCATAAGCTCAAGTTGTTCGGCATGAAGAGCCATGACTGCCATGTTTTCATGCAACGATTATTACCTATAGCTTTTCGTGAGTTGCTTCCGCAACATGTCTGGAAGGCAATTACGGAGCTCAGCTTATTCTTCAAGGAGTTATCTGCCGCAGTCATTACTTCTGCATCCATGGCAAGGCTTGAGGAGGAAATTCCAATTATTTTATGCAAGCTTGAGCGAATATTTCCTCCCAGTTTTTTTGACTCAATGGAGCATTTACCGGTTCACTTGCCATACGAAGCGAGCATAGCTGGTCCCGTGCAGTATCGCTGGATGTATCCTTTCGAGAGGTAAATATATACATCATTAAGATATGTTGACATTTCAAATATTATTTCATTGCTTGAAAAATTCGTTAATTTTTTGTTGCAACTTTACATATAGGTATCTTAAGAAGTTAAAAAATAATGTGCGTAATAAGGCAAGGGTTGAAGGTTCTATATGCAATGCACACTTGGTCGAAGAAGTTTCAGCTTTTGCCTCACATTACTTTGAGGGTCACGTCCACACGAGGAGCCGAAATCATGGTCGTAACGATGACGTATGTGTGGACGAAGCAGAAGCTAATGACGGTAGAATATCAATTTTTAAAGCTATCGGCCGTTCATTTGGTGGGCAGAAGTCAAGAAATCTTAGCGATATGGAGTATAATGCAGCACATTATTACATCCTAATGAACTGTCGAGAAGTCGATCCATATATTGAGTAAGTGTATACTTCAATGCTAAATTGAAAATTTAAATTTATATAATAATATACCATAATATTTAATTTCTAACAGTAGTTTTCATCCTTTTCATCCCATAAGGATGTTTTGTGATAGACAACGACAGATGAATCCCGACATCAGTCAAGTTGCAATTGGGCAGAAATTAGAAACGGAGTTTGCTTACTGGTTTTATGAATTTGTGAGTAGTATCACTCAATCAATTTCGATAATGGCATTATTTTTTGAATTGGATGTCAATAGCTTATTAATTTATAGGTCAACGGTCCATGGTCGACAACCGACAATATTTTCATTAAATGTCTATCGCAATGGCCATTGAAGACCGTAACAACCTCTACTGGCTATTTTGTAAATGGGTACAAATTTCAGATTGAACGATTAGCAGCTTCAAGAGGCACGCAGAACTGGGGCGTGTGTGTAAAAGGAGAAAGTGTTGGAGCAAATATGCAGGATTATTATGGAAAGTTAGTAGAGGTGGTTGAAGTTGAATATCCCGGTTGGCCTATGAAACGAACCGTATTGTTTCGTTGTGATTGGTTCGATCCGATAGTTCCTGTGGGCAAAAGGGTTCATAACGACTATAATTTGGTTGAAGTGAACCATCGACGAAGATTACAGAAATATGACCCATTCATCCTTGCATCCCAAGCTCAGCAAGTCTTTTACTGCGGATATCCAAGTTTGCGCAACGACAAGCGAGATTGGTGGGCCGTTTCTAAAATCGTCCCACGTTCAACAATCGTATTAGAGGAGAGTTCATCAAGTCAATCAACCGAGTGCCCTGCATTTCAAGAGGATGAGATGGAAATGCATGCAATTGAGGATGACACAAGGGCTCCTGAAACATCACTTAGAGATCCAAGTGGTGATGTCCAAGAAATTGCGGATGCAAATGTTCGGTTTCCTTCCGATGATAATGAAACTGATTCGCAATCCGATACGGCATCGGATGTTGAACCAACATTTCACGAAACAAATGACACCGATTAAACATAAAGGTTTTTTAAAATTTAACTTTTTTTTATAAGTGTTAAATTCTTACATAGTCAATCATTAATCGTAATTTAATTGTGTGAATCTTTAGTATTTTCAGTATGAGGGGCAGAGGTAGATCTACCGACGACAGTTTGGGTGAGCAGAGACGTAGTTTGGATCCTGCGACATCAGATCACATGAGCGTCGGAGATGGAGAGTTTGGATCTCCAGCAGAGGCGCAGCCTTCGATCTCTGCACCAGTATTACCATCCACCCGATCGGCACAGACCTCCGAGAGTTCTTCCGCCTCGGCCGCACTGTACTTAGACTTGATGCTCAGGGGATGTAAGTATATACTAATTAAAAATATTTGTTTATGTTTTTAAGTCATTTACTTATAAACTTGCATTTTTTTAACAGATTCATTGAGCAGCATCATGTCTCCAGCCACATCAGCGCCGTTTTTCAGAGGCGTGCAGATCCCAGTGGCTACGATTGGCGCCACGTATCGCCAGCCACGAGGGAGTTTTATTTTTCTGAGTTTCAGGTAAACTTATTAAATACAATTTATCAGTGATATATAATTCTTTAAAGTTAATAAATTCAGAAACTAACTGTTTATTTTAATGCAGAAAAAGTTTACGTGGGATCCTGCCACCCATGATGCCATTAGGGCAGCATGGGAGGCTCTGACGCGACGCCGATACTCCGACATGCTTCATCGTTGGAGGTCGTCGGGTCAGCGTCCTGCGCACGTGCCAGAGGGTATTTGGCACGAGTGGCAGCAGGCCTGGGAGTCCGATGGCTGGCGCAGGAGGTCCGCATCAGCCAGCACGAACCGCCGATCTGAGAAGGGCGGTCCTGGCACGGGTCTCTCCCGTCATACTTCGGGCTCCATTTCGATTCAGGAGCACAGACGGCGTATGGTAAGAAAACATAAATATTTTAATTACTATTTTAGTTATTTACAAATATTTGTATTAATATCATTTTTTTTATTGTTATAGACTGAGCAGGAGGGCGGAGATCCTGGTGAGTTTCGTCTATTCAGGGCGACACACACCAGGAGGGACGGCTCCTGGGTCGACACGCGATCACGGGAGGTTGCGGTAAGAAATTAGATTTATGTAGTATCTGTTTAATTTCTAAAATTTTATTTCGAGAAATTTATTAACTCATTTATTGTTGATTTCATAATTTCAAGACACGAGTCGAGGAGCTTCGCTCCCAGGCATCGCAGGTCGACTCTACTGATGGGGAGACGCCCGTCGAACTCTCAGCAGAGGAGAGTCGACGTGTGTTTTTGGAGGCTGTTGGTGCCCAGCCACGAGACCGCAGGGTCTATGGTATGGGCACTAGAGCTTCTACATTTTTTCCCCATCAGGCCTCCAGCTCGCGAGTTCCTGCTGATCTTCCTCCCGAGCGTTTACAGGAGCTTCGCAGATCTATTGCAGAGGAGGTTCGCCAGGAGGTCGAGCAGGATTTTGAGGATCGTATGCGAGGCCGGGATCAGGAGGTTGCAGACATGCGAGATGAGATGCATTATTTGCGGGATATGGTTAGACGCTTGTCGCAGAGTCTTCAGCCTCCACAGCCTCCACAGCCTCCACGTGATCATTCAGATTCTTGATGTATTTTTTTTTTTTTTTATGTTGTAAAAACTTCAAATTTTAATATATAAATTATTTTTTGAAATATATTATTGTTTGGATTGAGTGAAAAATGTTTGTATCAATATTTAGATTTAGCGAAATTGAATTAACCAATTTAATTTAATATTTAAAATAATTTTTTAAAAAAATTTTAAATATTGCGACGCAAATTATTGCGTCGCAATATTTAATAATAATTTTTTTAAAAAATTATTTTAAATATTGCGACGCAATTTTTGCGTCGCAATATTTAATAATAATTTTTTTAAAAATTAATTTTAAATATTGCGACGCAAATTATTGCGTCGCAATATTTAATAATAATTTTTTTAAAAAATTTATTTTAAATATTGCGACGCAATTTAGTGCGTCGCAATATTTAATAATAATTTTTTTAAAAAAATTTATTTTAAATATTGCGACGCAATTTAGTGCGTCGCAATATTTAATAATAATTTTTTTTCTAACTAAATTTATTTTTAAATTTAGCGACGCATTTGCATGCGTCGCAATATTGCGATGCAATGTGGCGTCGCAAGAGCGTCGCAGAGAGTCGCAATATTGCGACGCAATTGCGACAAAGGGTATTGCGACGGACAGTTGAGCGACGCCCTTGTTGCGTCGCAATTGCGTCGCAATATCATGTTTAGCGACGCAATTGCGACGCATTTGGGCGTCGCAATATTTAAAATCTCTTGTAGTGTCTCTTCTCTTCATTTTCTCTCCCTCCATTTTTTTTCTTCATACTTTTCTCTTCATCCAAACAGAGCATGTGTTTGAAAAAACTGAAGAAAAAGATGTAGTAATAGGCGCGGGACAACTTGAGCAACGGCGTGAAAGTCTTGGAATGTGAGGTGAGATTTCTTTGCTAATCAATAAATTAAAAAAAGTTGTTATATACTTATAACTTAGGTTTACTTGCTATTCATTAGAATTTACTTGAGTTCTTGAGTCATATGTTTTGCTCTGCTAATTGATTAATTGAGTTAACAAATAGATTTGAAAGACTTAAAAGTATTACAAATGGTATAAGAGATGATATGAATGCAACGATTTGAATCGAAGATAGATTCTGATTAGCTTATGGTATGCGATGATTTCATATTGAATAAAAAAAATATGTATGCTTATAACTTAAATTTATTTGTTATTTATTAATTTTTACTTAAATTTTTGCGTTACATAATTTTAACCGGCTTGAGGCATTACACCGGCTTATACACCGGTTTATACGTGATTTTTGGAGTGGAAGTCCTACAACATAGTCAAGCACCAAGTAGCAGTCCTTTCTTTTCTTTTCCTAGCAATCCATGCTTCTAGAAAAAAAGAGAAATACCCGCTATCTGCTCTACCATTTTTTTCAGACTATTGCTCCTTGAAAAAAAGAAAATCAGAAAAAAAAAGATGGCTGCTCTCCCAAAAAATCAACTAAGGAACCGTAAAAAAAAAGTCACGGCATGCTTTTAGTCCTAACGGGCAACAGTAAGGTGTGTCTCTGTTTCCATCAGTGAATAAGAGAAGAAAATAGGCTTCTGCCAGTTCCACTTCTTCTCCTCTCTCTTTCCAACCAATCAAAATTTTCAAACAGCATGGCAAAAACGTGAGGTAATTGTTGGGCCTGGTGTGGTGCTATCAAGGCCCAGGTGGGCTAACTTGTATTGGGCTGGGTTTGAGTCCAAGGGTTGAGATTAAATCAAGTCACGGGTGTACACGGGCTTGGGGATTAGTTTAATCTCATTGGTTTAGTCCATGGGAGTTTTTTGTTGAGTCTGGGCCTGGCCCACTTCGTGGATGTATTTAAACTCTAGTCTCTAGGGTTTGGATGGAATAGAGAACAGATTCTTTTCTCCCAGAAATTTCTTCTCTCGTCACAAGGCGGCAGCCGTCTTCTCTTTCTTCTCCTCCCCTCTCTCTCTCTCCCTCCTCATCTCTGTTCTTGGCCGCGTTTGGTCAGGTTAAGCGGGACCCTGGCTACAAGCGTCGTGTGGATTCCTCTCGGCAAGACTCCTCTCGTCAAGACATGATTTTCCCTTGGCGGACTTCAGCTATGTGAGGATCGGGTGATTTATCACCGGTTGGGAAGACGTGTCTCACGAAGAATCGGAAAGACGTGAAGGTCCCCGCTCCTTCGCCCGCTCGCGCTGGAAGATGTGAAGGTCCTCGTCAACGAAAGGTGGAGGAATTTGTGAGTGTGGGAGAAAGAGGGATTTCTCCCAGATCAGAGTCCACCAGCGGTCAACGGATTGGAGGAATTCACGGTAACGTCCTTCCCTTGGTGGCTGATTCAGCCGATGAAGAAGCGGACGGTTACGCAGTGGAAGCAGAAGAGCCTGTGGGAAGGAAGCATAAGCAGAAGCGGACGGTGGAATTAATTGCTGACGACGACCTCTATTAGGGAAAGAGCAATTAATTCCAGCGCTAATAAAATCCCTGCATAAAACAGAGGGGATCCATTGCTGTTCATCAAGGTCTAAACCCCACAAGTGGTATCAGAGCCTGGTTCAAGGAGTAATCTGGAGGCCTTCAAGGAGTTGAAATAATTTCAACAGAATCTCGTCAAGGTACTTCTCTATTTTATAAAATTTATTTTTGTGCTATTTTTGAAATTGGCCATGGGGAGTAGCATAAAAATAGAGGTTGAGAAGTTTGATGGGAAGGGAAGTTTCTCCATGTGGAAAGTCCGGGTAGAGGACCTCCTTGTGCAGCAGGGTTTAGATCTGGCTTTGGAGGAAAGGCCAGATGGGATGACAGACAAGCAGTGGATTTCATTGGAGAAGAAGACATGTTCAATGATCAGGGGCTGTCTGGCGGATTCAGTCCTCTATTCAGTGCTGGAGGAGAAGACCCCGAAGGGACTCTGGACGAAGTTGCACACCCTCTATATGGGGAAGAATATGTGCAACAAGTTGATGTTGAAGAAGCGCCTCTACAGCCTTCGGATGTCAGAAGGTGGAGATGTGCTGGGTCACATCCAGATATTCGACCAGATGAGCAATGAACTTCTGAATGTCGGGGTCAAGATGGAGGAAGAAGATAAAGCACTTCTGCTTTTATGTTCAATGCCCACGTCTTATGACTCATTGGTCACAACACTGCTCTATGGGAAGGAGACATTAATTTATGAAGATATTGTCTCGGTGCTTCGGACGAATGAGCAGAGGGAGAAGATGACCAAGGAAGCTGTTCCCCAGGAGGGTCTATCAGTTGGGGAAAGGACAGGCAGAGGTAGGGGCAGGGACAGAAGTAAGTCTGGAGGACGATCAAAGTCCAGGAAAGGCAAGAGAGAGCTGAAGTGCTATAAGTGTGGAGAGGTAGGACATTTTAAGAAGAATTGTCCTAAGTGGAAAAATCAGAAGGGAGAAAAAGGAGGATCTGAGTCTGTGAGTACAGTTGCAGATCAGGAGGTGGAGGATGATCTCTTGGTTGTATCAGATGATCACAGGCACAGCACAGAGATGTGGACCTTGGATTCAGCCTGTTCTCATCATTACACTCCCAACCGGTCGTGGTTCAGTACTTACACAGAGGTTGAGGAGGGGAATGTGACTCTTGGAGATAATCACCCTTGCAAGGTGGCAGGTATTGGCACAGTGAGGGTGAGGATGTTTGATGGTATGGTGCGCACTCTTACCAGTGTGAAGCATGTTCCAGAACTCAAGAAGAATCTGGTATCACTGGGGTACTTGGAGCGGACTGGATACAGCTTCAGCAGTCGTGCCAGGAGTGGAGTTCTGAACATCTCCAATGGAGCCATGGTGGTGATGAGAGGGAGGAGGCTGGAAAATAATCTATACAAGATGGAGGGCTCTGTGATGACTGTGAAATCTGAGGTGGCAGCTGTGGAGCAAGATCCCCGGGATGTGTACAGGATGTGGCATTACCGCCTGGGCCACATGGGAGACAAGGGGATGAAAGAACTGAGCAAGAGAGGTCTGCTTCCAGACTTGAGTAGCGGAGATATGGAGATCTGTGAGCCTTGTCAGATGGGAAAGCAGAGGAGAGTACAGTTCTCAGTCAGCACAGCTAGGAGTGCTGAACCCCTGGAGTTAGTACACACAGATGTCTGGGGACCAGCCCCAGTTTCTGCAAGGAATGGGGCCAGATACTTTATGACCCTGATAGATGATTTCTCAAGGAAGCTGTGGATCTACTTTATGAAGGAGAAATCAGAGGTCTTCACCAAGTTCAAAATCTGGAAGGCTGAGGTGGAGAAGGAGCAGGGTAAAAGTGTGAAGTGTCTGAGGTCTGATAATGGCGGGGAATACACCAGCAGGGAGTTCCAGATTTTTTGTGAGGAGTGGGGCATCAGAAGGCACTTCTCGGTGATGGGAACTCCTCAACAGAATGGGGTGGCTGAGAGGATGAACAGAACACTATTGGAAAAGGCAAGATGCTTAAGGCTGCAGGCAGGGCTTCCAAAGATGTTCTGGGTTGACGCAGTAGATGCAGCTAGCTACTTGGTCAATCGGTCACCGCACACCAGGTTAGATGGAGACATTCCAGAGGAGATATGGTCTGGAAGGAAGACAAGCCTAAACCATCTAAGGGTGTTTGGATGCACAGCATATGTGCATGTTGGAGCTGGGGAGCGGAGTAAGTTGGATGCCAGGTCTAAGAAGATGGTGTTCCTAGGCTACCCGCGAGGAGTCAAGGGGTATCGGCTTTGGGACCCCTTGGAGAAGAAGGTTGTCATCAGCAGAGATGTAACCTTTGATGAGAGCTCAATCCTCCAGAACAGAAGTGGCATGGATGCACAGCAGGGACTACAGGAGGTAGAACACGGTAACACTAGTCAGACAACCTCCTATACAGTTGTGCCATTTGCTAGTGGACCAGGAGGATTTGAGATTCAGGTGGAGAGGACTGACAGAGGGGGTAGAAGCCAGGGAGTTCAGCAGGATGCAGCTGGACAGGGGACTGATACTGGGATCGCACAGCAAAGGCCCAGGAGGAACGTGCGACCACCAGTTCGATACGGCTTTGAGGATTCGTTGTCATATGCCCTGGTGACAGCGAATGGAGACCCTTTCACCTATGAGGAGGCTATGGAAAGTCAGGATAGAGATAGGTGGATCCATGCTATGGCAGAGGAAATGCAGTCTCTTCACAGCAATAATACGTGGCAGGTGGTCCAGCTGCCACAAGGAAAGAAACCCATTGGTTGTAAATGGGTTTATCAGCGCAAGGAAGGAGCTTCAGAACAAGAGGGTATCAGGTATAAGGCAAGACTAGTGGCCAAAGGATACTCTCAGAAAGAAGGCATCGATTATGGTGAGATATTTTCTCCAGTTGTCAGGCACACTTCCATCAGACTATTATTGAGTATTGTAGCAGCTCAGGACTTGGAGCTGGAGCAGATGGATGTGAAGACAGCATTCCTCCATGGTCATTTGGAGGAGAGCATCTACATGGAGCAGCCACCAGGGTTTAGAGAACCAAGATCAGATGGGAAAGTCTGTTTGCTGAAGAAATCTCTGTATGGGCTGAAGCAGTCGCCGAGGCAGTGGTACAAGAGATTTGACACTTATGTTAGGAGCATTGGACTTTTCAGGTGTGAGTATGATTCTTGTGTGTATGTTAAATCTCTGGATGATGGGTCTAGGATGTACTTACTCTTGTATGTAGATGACATGCTGATAGCATGCAAGAGTAAGAAGGCTGTACAGGAACTGAAGATAGCTTTGTCTCGGGAGTTTGAGATGAAGAATCTGGGGCCAGCCAGGAAGATCCTAGGGATGGAAATCATCAGAGATAGATCCAAGGGTGTGCTGCATCTGAGTCAGGGTGGCTACATTAAAAGGATTCTGGAGCGATATGGGATGAAGGATGCCAAACCGACAGCACTACCTTTGGCAGCACATTTTTCCTTATCGAAGACCATGTCACCACAGACTGAGGTGGAGGCTCAGGAGATGGAGAAGGTACCATATGCTTCTGGTGTTGGGAGCCTTATGTATGCCATGGTATGTTGTAGGCCAGACATAGCCCATGCAGTGAGCCAGGTGAGCAGGTTCATGGCGCAGCCTGGTAGGGAGCACTGGCGAGCACTGAAGGGAATCTTCAGGTACTTGGTAGGTACAGTTGGGGTTGGTATTTGCTATGGACAGCAAGAAGATGCTGAGAGATCCAACTTATCCAAGGAGGCTCGTGGGCAGTTATATGGGTATGTGGATGCAGACTTTGGTGGAGATGTGGACACTAGGAGATCCACAACAGGCTTTGTGTTCAGCCTGTTTGGTGGTCCAGTATCGTGGAGATCATGTCTGCAGCCCATCACAGCCTTATCTACCACGGAGGCAGAATACATAGGTATCACAGAGGCAGCAAAGGAAGCTCTTTGGCTGAAGGGCTTGATGCTGGAGATGGGACTTGATCAGAAGGTTGTCCAGGTGCATAGTGACAGCCAGAGTGCTCTGATGCTTGCGCAGAATGCAGTCTATCATGCCAGGACGAAGCACATTGACCTCAGATACCACAGGATCAGAGAGCTGGTGGAAGATGGTGAGGTGGAGCTGGTGAAGGTATACACCAAAGAAAATCCAGCAGATGCACTGACTAAGGTTCTTCCACGGGACAGTTTTCAAAAGTGTATTTCGTTGTTAAAGCTGATGGACACAGTGGACGTGCTGAGGCCTTGAAAGCACCAAGGTGGAGATTGTTGGGCCTGGTGTGGTGAAGGTCCTCGTCAACGGAAGGTGGAGGAATTTGTGAGTGTGGGAGAAAGAGGGATTTCTCCCAGATCAGAGTCCACCAGCGGTCAACGGATTGGAGGAATTCACGGTAACGTCCTTCCCTTGGTGGCTGATTCAGCCGATGAAGAAGCGGACGGTTACGCAGTGGAAGCAGAAGAGCCTGTGGGAAGGAAGCATAAGCAGAAGCGGACGGTGGAATTAATTGCTGACGACGACCTCTATTAGGGAAAGAGCAATTAATTCCAGCGCTAATAAAATCCCTGCATAAAACAGAGGGGATCCATTGCTGCTCATCAAGGACTAAATCCTAACAGTAATAGCCCCGGGACGGACGACTTGGGCAACGACTCGGAAGTCTTAATTTGAATCTCTTTAAATGAAGCCGATATCTTTGCTAATCAACAGCCTGGTAAAGTCCTTCGTAATTAAGGAGGAGAAGAAAATGTGGGCAACGACCTGGTAGTCTTTGGAGGCCTTTAAATGAAGCTGATCTCTTTGCTAATTAACAGGCTGGTAAAGTCCTTTGTAAAGAGGAGAAGAAAATGTGGGCGTCTTTCGAGGCCTTTAAATGAAGCTGATCTCTTTGCTAATTAATAGGCTGATAAATTCCTTGTCTTTTTTCTCAAGATGTAATCACGTTTTTCTTTGTTGGGCACTATAAATTAATCAGAATCTATTTAAGCCCATGATAGAATTCATTATATATATATTTTTTATATTCATCAACTTTTGCACACTAGAATCAGCTCGACTTTGAACCATGTCCTAAAATCTTGAATGAAAATTAATTATTTATAGATGTTTTTAAATTATAAGCACTTAAACATTTTTTTTCCATCAAAGGTATAATTATTTTCGATATATTATAACTATACCATTATTTAATTTGTTTTGTAGCTTTCCGTCTCTTTTCAACTGATCAAAATTTTCAAACAGCAGGAAAGAGGAAAAAGAAAAAAAAAAGGTAATAGTCTCGGGACGACTTGGGCAACGACTTGGAAGCCTTTACAAAAAAAAAAAATTAAATAATGGTATAGTTATAATATCTCAAAAATTTTCAAACAGCGGGAAAGAAAAAAATAAAAATAAAGAAGAAAAGGGGTAATAGTCTCGGGACGACTTGGGCAACGACTTGGAAGCCTTTTGAGTATCTTTAAAAGAAGCTGATCTCTTCGCTAGTAAACGGACTGGTAAAGTCCTTTGCGAAGTAGAGGAGTCCTTTGTGAAGTAGAGTAGAAGAAAATATGCTGCTGCTTCTCCAGATCTTAGGCTTGTCAATCATGGCGGCATCGGCCGCATCGCCGAATGCTTTGCCTCGCTGCAAAGATGTGTGTGGGAATGTGCCCATCCCCTACCCTTTTGGCATCGGTGAAGCCTGCTCCCTCAAAGGCTTCAACATCACCTGCAATGCATCATCCTTCAGCCCTCCGAAGCCCTTTCTCGGTCGGAGCAACATCGATGTTGTGAGGATCCAGCTCTCACAGGGTCAGATGGTCATCAACAATTACATTGCCCGTGACTGCTACGATAAGGACGGCCATAACACCGAGCGGAACAAGCCGGTCATTTGGCTTGGCAGCTTGCCCTACAGGTTTTCAGACTCCCGCAACAAGTTTATCGCCGTCGGGTGTGACACCATCGGGCACATCTCCGACAATACCTCCTACAATATTATCTCCGACAATATCTCGAGCATCGAGACTGGGTGCTTGTCTGTGTGCAACAACGCCAACCAGATCGCCAACGGCACGTGCTCTGGCATCGGCTGCTGCGAGGCACCCATCCCCAAGGGCCTCCGCACCTTCAAAATTTTCATTCACAGCTATCATAACCATACCAAATGCTGGGACTTTAATCCTTGCAGCTATGCATTCTTGACAGACGCACAAGAAGAGTTCAACTTCAGCCTCAACAGCTTCTCCTCTCTAGCCAATAAGAGGAAACTTCCCGTGACGTTGGATTGGTCCATAGGGAACCAGACCTGCGAGGAAGCTCGCGGTTATGACTTGACAAGTTTCGCATGCAAATCCAACAATAGTATCTGCTTGAATTCGACTAATGGGCCTGGATATATTTGCAATTGCTCCGAAGGGTTTGAAGGTAACCCTTATCTAGAAAGAGGCTGCCAAGGTAAGTCACCTTTTTTTCTCATTCCATTTTTATTTTTTTTAAAAAAAATTGTTACTATTTTTTAAATGAAATATATATTTTTCTTGATGGCATATATGGTAGATATCGATGAATGTACTGTTAAACATCCTTGCACGAGAATTTGCACCAACAAGCCTGGAAGCTATCACTGCTCTTGTCCTTGGGGCACGTATGGTGATGGTAAAGTGGACGGAAGTGGTTGCAAATCTATGAAGCTGCTCCTGTATGTAATCCTAGGTAATGTGACAATACTTCTTTGCCCGTTTGCTGCCATTGTTGTCGTTTACCTTTGATTTATGGGGCAATCTCTGCGCCACAGACTCCCATAGAACGTTTTGTCATCTTTTTCGTTGTACCTCAAACCAACTTTTAATTGGAGGGGGGAGATGAAACTCTCATCCCTCAGACCGAAGAAAGCCTCGCATGGAGTCGCCTCTATTTATGTTTCATTTACAGCAAGTTAGCACTAAAGCCTTTTAAACATGCATGCTGGCTTCAACTTCTTTCTTGGCCATCTGCAGGCGTGGGGTTCGGCCTCATTCTACTAATTATAACAAGTTCTTGGCTATATTGGGTTTACAAGAAAAACAAGCTCATTGAGCTCAAAGAGAAGTTTTTTCGGCAAAACGGGGGCTATTTTTTGCAACAACAATCTTCTTCAGCAGAGTGCATGAGTCAAACAACAAAATTGTTTTCGGCGGAGGAGCTCAAAAGGGCAACTGACAACTATAATGAAAACTGGATTCTTGGTCGAGGAGGTTCTGGAACAGTTTATAGAGGAATCCTCTCGGACGAGAGTGTGGTTGCCATTAAGAAATCTAAGATAACAGAAGACGGGAGTCAAAGCGAGATCGAGCAATTCGTAAATGAGGTGATTATTCTTTCCCACATCAATCATAGGAATGTTGTGAAGGTCCTAGGGTGTTGTCTCGAGACTAAAGTCCCCATGCTGGTTTATGAATTTGTGTCTAATGGGACCCTTGCACACCATATCCACGATGATAGTCGCAGGTCATCACTATCCTTGGCAAATCGATTAAGAATCGCAGCAGAAACAGCAGGGGCTTTGGCCTACTTGCATTCTGCTGCTTCCATACCCATCATTCACAGGGATGTGAAATCCACAAACATACTGCTAGACGACAATCTCACTGCTAAAGTTTCTGATTTTGGGGCCTCCAGATTTGTTCCATTCAATCGAAATGGTCTAACTTCGTTAGTAAGAGGGACTCTAGGGTACTTGGATCCTGAGTACTTGCACACTTCCCAATTCACCGATAAAAGTGATGTCTATAGCTTTGGAGTGGTCCTAATCGAGCTTTTAACGGGCAAGAGCCCCATCATAGTGAACACGTCTGCTGAGAAACGAAGTCTGGTCATGCATTTTGTGTCTCGCTTGAAGGAGAATAGACTTTTTGAGATTTTGGAGGACCGAGTGATTGATGAAGGATCACAAGAATTGCTTCTAGCAGTTGCCGAGCTCGCCAGAAGATGTCTCAGATTGACGGGCGAAGAAAGACCAACAATGAAAGAAATTGCAATGGAGTTGGAAGGGCTGAGAAGATGGAAATGCACCCTTGGATTAGAGAAAACAATGAGGAAGGTGAAAGCTTGCTAGGTGAAGCCGAACTCTCCCATGCTGATGCTACGTTTAGTGCAGGGGATTCTTCCACACGAGTTGTCGTGCCACTCAACATCATGAGATGATTGCTTCGCTTTACGAGCTAGGCCATGCTATAGAAATTAAATGGCTACCGAGTCATTTCATCTCTAGATTGCCTAATGTCAAAGCTGATCCTTTTCCAGCTATCTAGATTATTGTCTCTCTCTCTCTCTCTACCACAACAATACAACATCTAGTATATGGTTAACGTTTTTCATTTAAAAGAATGTTTTCCAGTTAAAGAAATGTCAACAACCAATAAAAATGAGTAATGCATGCAATTTAGTGTCTTAATAGTGTCATGCATTTATGTAAGAATATTTAAAAGTATTGTGGTTGATTAAACGGATGCAAGCAACTAAATGGCATATATTTTTTGATTTTGGCTGTTGCATTTTTTTGTTTAATTTCTTCAAGAGGGTGAAAACTGAACGGAGATATTAATGTGAGGAGGAACTTTACAGCCCCTCTTCCGCGTAACCATCTTTATACTAGTATTGGACTTGCTAAAGGCCTATTTCATAATGTGGCGTACCACATATAGATTGATTGCCGCATTTAGTGGGTTTCGGATTGTCACTAATATCAAAGTAATCATAGCACAAAATTTTTATTAATGTGTGTACATATATACACTAAATCAATATTTTGGCTGCTTTCTAAATCGCATAATTATTTATGTTTAAGCATTTTAGAGCTAATATATTAAATTTAAAAGCTCAAATCATTAATATAAGACCTTACCGATTCGATTGGATTTAAGTGAAGATCCATGCAAGAATAAACAAGTCAAGCTTTTGCTTTGTGTGTATAAGATCGATAAGGATTTATTAAGATGATCTTAGATTTGGTTAAGTCATAACAAAACAATAAGGGTCCAATGTCAATTATCTAAACTATTGAATTTAATTAATGATCACTAAATTGCTTATATATTTAAAATTATATGATTTGGAGACTTTTAATCTATGCATCAAATAATTGATAGATGAATATAATAAATGATATAAAATAATATTTATTTTAATCACTTGATATTGATGATTTTGATATGTAAGTAGTTTAAATCTAATGGCTTAGATCAACAATATTAGGCTCTCATCCAGTCATAACTTGATCAAATCTAAGTGAAGATTCACCCCCATCAAATCTGCATCTATCTCAATATATTTTTCAATTTTTATGATCTAATCAAAAGGTAATTCTATATTTGAAACACTTTCAT
This sequence comes from Calamus simplicifolius, assembly GCA_900491605.1. NCBI lineage: Eukaryota > Viridiplantae > Streptophyta > Magnoliopsida > Arecales > Arecaceae > Calamus > Calamus simplicifolius. The sequence goes on from UESW01004458.1 coordinate 264,060, forward strand.
TCTAGCCCTCTAGATAGGGTGACATATAAATATGAACAAATTTGTAGTCATATAAATAACCCAATTTTGCACCCACCAATTTTTATTATGTTTAACTACCAACATGCTCATCAAAGTTTAGAAAGCCTCTCTCTCTCTCTCTCTCTCTATATATATATATATATATATATATATATATATATATATATATATATATATGGAGTTTTATGTAGGAAAAATTTATGATTAGCAATATTATATTGCTATCACTAACCGTCCTATTAGTATATTTCTGTAAACCGAAAGAAGATTCACTTCACTGCATTCTACTAAGGTTGGATAACCATCACATTATTCATTCCACTAGATCGAGGAGATAGATAATGAGATCTTAGTAGATTATATAATGAAATTAAAAGATTCAAGTAGGAATTTATTAGATAAGAGGGGAGATAAATGATATTCGAAAAATTTGAAAGAGTCATAAGCTATTTTTTCTTATTGCACGTAGAATTTATTATTGATTTCATATGGTATGGGGTTAGGTTTGGTTATAGTGGTTGTAGTTAAGAAAAAGTATTGTTGCACCGCATGTGGTGTAGCAGGAACTGTATCACGCTTAGTGATTGATGCACAGCGCGTGCGTGCGTGCATGCCAAAGATAAAAAAATATTTTTTTCCTTAATGCTTACGCCGCGCATCAATTATAGGGCAGGATGCGCGCATCATGCACTGCATCCGATGCACAAAGGCTTTTTCTACAGTTAAAAACTTGCGATAACTAGAAGAAGACAATCAAATTTAGGCAATGCGGAACCTGCACAATATACACAGATGGCATGATAATCAAGATGTCAAGTTTTTAAACATTAGAAAGAATAATGATTTAAAATATAATCTCCTATTGGAAAGCGCCACATGATGTGCCTCCATGGCGGCAGGTTAAAGTGAACCATGAATGGTTTACGGAGGAAGGAAGAACTCATACCTACCATGTAATGGCTGGACAACTTGCCGTCCAATAATCCTCCATGGCGGCAAGTTAAATTATTTTCAATTATTTTCTTATTTAAAACGAAATACGTATATATTTAATTTCTTGATGGCATATATGCTAGATATCGATGAATGTGCTGCTGTGCCACCCAATAATTAATCCTTGCAGCAACACAGCAGGAGGTTATATTGCTCTTGTCCGCGGGGAATGTTTGGTAATGGTAAAGTCGACGGAAGCGGATGCAAATTCATGAGGCTGCTCCTGTATGTAATCCTAGTAATGTGACGATTCTTCTTTGCCAATTTGCTGTCATTCTTATCTGTTTCACAGACCCAGGACAGTCTAATTAAAGCTACCCTTACTTATATCACAAATTAAAGATGAATAGCCTCGTTGGGCTCCATTTATGCCCGCAAGGAGATCGTCAGGTTCCTTAATAATAGACATATAAGAAAAGTTTTTACGCACCACATGTGATGCAAAATGTATGCACCGTAAGTGATGATTGATCATGCTAGATATGTGACTATGTGAACATCCAATCACTCAATGTAGTACACGCATTTTTGCATTATGCGCGGTGCATAAAGAGTTTATTTAGATATGATATGTAAATTAGTTGCTAGTTGACCAGCTCCGACTAGACATGTTGTCACTCGTTTATACCTTTGCTTTTTCTTTAAATTATTAAATAATTTTAATCATTGATTGTTCTTAATAGACATGTAAATTAGCTACTAGTTGATCAGCTTTGGCTAGAACCATTGTTACTAATCCATACATTTGCTTTTTCTTTTTGAATCTTTAAATATTTTTTGTCAATAATTGTACATCCTTTTAAATGATCCGGTATGAATCTTAACTAGATGAGAGTTGTTGCTATAGAATTCCATTTTTCGGCTTTGGGACAGTGCATGTCGGAATTTGGATAGCGCTCTTCCATCCGCACTACAAGAAAGTGGGCTTTTATGATAAACTTATTATGACAAAATATTTTGTTGTTATATACTTATTTATAACGATAAATTAAAATTAAATTCACCGTAATAACTATTTATAACGATGAACTAACTTCATCGTTATAATTTAAAATTATCATTTATTTTTTCTGTTCTATTACGGTAAAATTTAAATTTCATCTTAATAAGTCGACTTATTATGACGATGTTTTATTTTGCCGTAATAAGTTACGATTTTTTATTTTTATATTTTTTTTTCATTCTATTACGATAAAATTTAAATTTTGCCGTAATACGTTACGGATTTTTTTATAAATTTTTTTTCCATTCTATTATGGAAAAATTTAAATTTCTTCGTAATAAGTTACAATTTTTTTATAAAATTTTGTTTCGTTCTATTACGGTGAAATTTAACTTTCACTGTAATAGGTTAAATTTTTATGTTTTTATTTTTTGTGCTATTATGGCAAAAATTATTTTTGCCATAAAAATTATATTTTTTTATGGCGACATATAGATTTCATGGTAATAGGTTTTGATTTTATTTTTTTGCGCTATTATGGTGAAAATTACTTTTTGCCGCAATAGATTAAGATTTTATTTTGTTATTTTTTCTTCGAGCTATTACGGTGAAAATTATTTTTCACTGTAACAATTATATTTATGACAGCGAAACATAGATTTCATCAGAATAGGTTTTGATTTTATTTTTTTTTATTTTTTTATTTTCTCTTCGTGCTATTATAGCGAAACAATATTTTAGCTGTAACAGGTTTAGATTTTATTTTTATTTTTATTTTTATTATTTTTGTGCTGTTACGGTGAAAAATATTTTCATCATAATAATTAGATTTATTATGGCAAAAATTATGGTTCATCGTAATAGAATCAAATTATATTTTTTTTTATTTTTGCGCTATTACATAAATTTCACCGTAATAAGTAAATTTATAACGATGACATTTAAATGTCGCCGTAATAGGTTAAATTTTTTATTTATTTTTTCTTCGTTCTTTTACTGCGAAACAATAATTTTACCATAATAATTAGATATATTACGATAAAATTTATTGTTCATCATAATAGGGTAAGATTATATTTTTTAAGTTTTTTTTCGCATTATTATGGTGAAAAAATAATTTTCGCGGTAATAAGGTCACACGAGGGCGTTTTTCCTCTTTTTCCTGAAACCCTCCCATGATTTTCTTCTTTTCTTCTTGAAACCCTCGCTCCCATGCCGCCGCAAATCACTCTGTCGACCCCCGTGAGCTCCTTTCAGCCGTCAACCCCCGCGAGCTCCTCTTCGCCGTCAACCTCCGGATGCCGAAACCCTCCCTCGTCGAAGCTTCTCTGGCAGGATTTCGACAAGGTTTCGCTGAGGTCAGTTCTTATATTTTCACTTTTTTTTAATACTGTGCGAGCATCATACCCTCGTCGATGTATTTTAGCTTAGTCTCCGTCTTGAAACATACTCGTGTTGGAAGAGGAGAAGATATTTTCTTATTGGGCAAATTTCTGGATTCTTTCTATATTTTCATACTCAAACGTGAAAGGATACATGGCCTTTTATAATTACAAAATGACTCTTGGTCTTCCACAATACTTAATTCAAAATAGCAACTTCCTATGCAATAACAGCAACTTCCTATACAGCAATTAAATAACAGCAATTTCTTATGATGCAACAATTAAATAACAGCAACTTCCTATACAACAATTTTCAACAATCAAGTTTAGTTTCCAACACCCCCCTTTAAACGTGATTCTTCATGACTCCAAGCATGCTTCTTAACTTCTTGAATTCTTCTTCCTTAAGGGCTTTTGTGAAGATATCAGCTACCTGATCTTTTGTTGAAATGTGGAGAAGTTGTACTTCTTTATTTTTGATACAATCTCGAATGAAGTGAAATCTTGTATCAACATGCTTACTTCGATCATGGAAGATTGGATTTTTTGCAAGTTGTATAGAAGATTTGTTATCAACAAAAATGTTGGTTGGCTCTTCATGTGAAATCTTCATTTCTTGTAGTAGTCTTTGAAGCCAAAGTGCATGACAAGCACAATTTGTTGCAGCAACATACTCTGCTTCACATGATGAAAGTGTAACAATTTGTTGTTTCTTTGAAGACCATGTAAATGCTGCACTTCCAATATAAAAGGTAAATCCACTCGTACTTTTTCTATCATCAATATCTCCTGCCCAATTTCTATCACAAAAATCAACTAATTTTATTGGATTAGTAGATGAATAGAAAATACCATAATCTTGCGTACCTTTGATATATCGAAGGATTCTTTTTGCAACAATTAAATGATCCATTCTTGGCTTCTCCATGTAACGACTTATAACTCCAACACTATAAGCAATATCCGGCCTTGTATTTGTAAGATATCTTAAGCTTCCAACCAAACTTTTATAATATGTTGGATTGACAAGATCTCCTTCTCCATCTTTACTTAATTTAGTATTGTATTCAATTGGGGTGGTGCTTGAATTGCAATTCTTCATCTTGAATTTCTCCAAAATTTCCTTTGCATATTTGCTTTGTGAAATAAATATGCCTTCATCTGATTGATTTACTTCAATACCCAGAAAATAAGACATTAAGCCAAAATCTGTCATTTCAAATTCTTTGATCATTGAAGTCTTGAAAACTTCAATCATTGCAAGATTATTTCCTGTGAATATCAAATCATCCACATATACACAAACAAATAGAACATCACCAACATGATTAGACTTCATATAAAGAGAATGTTCAAGAAGGCATTTTTGAAAACCATTTTCAGCAAAATACTTGTCAATCCTTGTATTCCAAGCTCGTGGAGCCTGTTTCAATCCATAAAGAGCTCGTTTGAGTTTGTAGACTTTGTCTTCTTGTCCTTTTTGAATGAAACCCAAAGGTTGTTCTACATAGACTTCTTCATTCAAATATCCATTCAAAAAAGCTGATTTCACATCCATTTGAAAAATTTTTCATTTCATTTGAGCTGCTAAGGAAATAAGAAGGCGTACCGTTTTCATTCGAGCAACAGGAGAGAAAACTTCATCATAGTCAATGCCATATTGTTGTTTGTAGCCTTTTACTACCAAGCGGGCTTTGTGTTTTTCTGTTTCTCCACTTGCATTTGTTTTTGTTTTATACACCCATTTGACTCCAATGGCTTGATGACCTTGGGAAAGATTTGTGAGTTTCCAAGTGTCATTTTTCTCTATTGATGAAATTTCTTCATGCATAGCATTTCTCCATTTTTCTTTTTTATTTGCTTCATAAAACTCAATTGGATCATAACCTGCAAAAAGACAAAACATAGTATAATCATTAGCATCAAGATGGCTTGTGACGTCAAGTAATTCTTGCACACTCTGAGTTTTGTGTGCTCTATTTGAGGATGAGCCACTGGAACTTTCTTGTGGAGATGAATGTCTTGGACTTTATTGTGGAATTGATGGAATTTCTTCTTGATGTTGTGACTCTTCTTCTTCATTATTTTCTTGCATTTTATTGTTATCTTGCCAGCTCCACATTTGCTTTTCATCAAATTCAACATCTCTTGAAAAAATCACTCTCTTTATAATAGGATTATACAACTTATAGCCACTTGAATTTTCAGCATATCCTAAAAGAATACACTTTTCTCCTTTGTCATCAAGTTTGATCCTTTCTCATCAGGCACTTTGACATAAGCAACACTCCCAAAAATGCGAAGATGATCAACCTTAGGCTTGTATGAACTCCATGCTTGCTCAGGTGTCATATTGTGAAGCCTTTTTGATGGAAATCTGTTCAACAAATAAACTGCACAAGCAACTGCTTCTCCCCAAAATTCTTTAGGCATATTATTATCTTTCAACATACATCGAACCATATTTAAAATAGTTTAATTTTTCTTTCTGAAACCCCATTTTGCTGAGGTGAATAAGGCATTGTAACTTGATGAAAAATTCCTTGTGCTTTGAAAAAATTTGAAAACTCTTTGGATAAATACTCACCACCACGATCCGATCTCAAAGCTTTAATTTGAAAACCACTTTGTTTTTCAACAAGCAACTTAAATTCCTTAAATTTCTGAAACACTTCACTCTTTTTTTAATAAATAAACCCATGTCTTTCCAGAATAATCATCAGTGAAGGAAAGATAATATTCATTACCTCCCATAGTTGTTGGTTTGATTGGGCCACAAACATCTGAATGTATCAATTCCAATGGTTTTGTTGCTCTTCTTGATCTTCCTGAAATGAAGGTTCTCCTTTGTTGCTTTCCAACTATGCAAGTTTCACATTTTTCCTTAGACATTTTCAGGCAAGGCATTCCTGTCACCATATTCTTGCTAGACAAAAGTTTTAATCCATCAAAGTTTAAATGTCCATATCTAAGATTCCATAAAGTAGAGTCATCAAGACTTTGTGTTAACATACAAGAGGAGCCATCAACATGCAAACTTAGCTCAAACATTCTATTTTTTGACATAGGAACATGTGCAATAAGAGTATTGTTGTTGTCGAAAGACCCAATTCTTTCATGTGAATGTCATAGCCTTTTTCAAGCAATTGGCCCAAACTAAGAATATTATTTTTAATGTCTGGAACATAATAGACATCTGAAATAAAATTTTGAGTGCCATTTTGAAGCTTGATAAGGATTTTACCTTTCTCTTCAACTGGCCTTTTAGAGAAGTCTCCAAAAGTCACCGAGCCTTTGAAGCTTTCATCCATCTTAAAAAACATGTCCTTTATCCCACACATATGATTGCTAGCACCTGTGTCTAGATACCAAGTACTTCTTTTGATAGCACCAGTAATGTTATTGTAGGCCAAAAGTAGAGTTACTTCTTCTTCTTGTTCTTTTATAAAATGAATTTTCTCATCAACATAATTAACATTATCTTTGTACCAACAATCTTTAGCATAGTGCCCATATTTTTTGCAAATAAAACATTGTAGTGCTTGTTGTCCATACCTTCCTCTTCCTCTAGGATTAAAAAATCTTCCTCTACCACGACCTCGAGCATGGTGGTCTCTTATGTCTCCTTGACTTCTTTGATGTTGAACTTGATGAAATCTTCCACCTCTTCCTCTTCTTCCACAGCCTCGACCATGGAAACTTGTTTGATCTTTATGATCACCTTTTCTTGTAGTGTAAGATTTGTTTGAAGTACTTGCTCGATGGGTTTCTCCTCCATCCTTTTAGACAGCTTTTGCTCATGTGCTTGTAAAGAGCCCATGAGTTGCTCTATAGTCATCTCTTCTAATTCCTTTGATTCTTCAATGGCTACAACAATGAAGTCAAATTTGCATCTAAAGAGCGCAAAATTTTCTTCATGATTCGAACATTAGTAATTTCTTCACCATTTCTTTTCAATTGATTGACTATAGACATCAATCTTGAAAAATAATTAAAATTGACTCCCCAGTTATCATTTTGAAAGATTCAAATTCAGACCTCAAAGATTATAGCTGAATCTTTTTCACCTTTTCTGCTCCTTTATGTGCCTTATGTGATAAATCTCATGCCTCCTTTGATGTTGCAGCTCCAGTGATAATCTCGAATGTGCCTTCATCTATACTTTGGTATAGTATGTAGAAAGCCTTCTTGTCTTTCTTTTTTGACTCCTTATGTTGCTTTCTTTGCTCTTGTGTGAGCATTGCTTACCTTCGGTCAGCTCCATGTAGCCGTCTTCTACAAGATCCCAAACATCAAGGGATTCAAGCAAATCCTTCATTTGGATACTCCAGTTGTCATAGTTGTCTTTGGTGAGTTTAGGTATTTGGGATTGAACAAAGTTCATGGAGGCCATGGATCTTTTGTGGCTCTGATACCAAATTTGTTGGAAGAGGAGAAGATATTTTCTTTTGGGCAAATTTCTGGATTCTTTCTATTTTTTCATACTCAAACGTGAAAGGATACATGGCCTTTTATAATTACGAAATGATCTTGGTCTTCCACAATACTTAATTCAAAATAGCAACTTCCAATGCAATAATATCAACTTCTTATGCAGCAATTAAATAACAGCAACTTCCTATGCAGCAATTTCCAACAATCAAGTTTAGTTTCCAACAACTCGCCGTCAGCTACGCCCTTCCAGAGCGCATCAAGGGCGGCGAGCAGGGCTGGGCTGCCCAAGTGCTTACTTCTTTCCCCATCTTTACCAATAATGTGATTGATTTCTTTATCTTTTTTGACATTTGAATTTTTTCTTTATTATTATACAAAGTGACATCTTTATGCAAAGTAACCAATTGAAGTGACCATTGCCATTGCAATATAAATTTTACCGATTACTGCTGAAGTTAAGTTGGACATTGTAGAAATTGACAAGCTTTTTTTAGACAACAAGAGAATGATGCATCATAAAAGAAAGTTAAAAAGATTTTTTTATTTTCTTTTGGAAATTAGAGAGAGAGAGAGAGAGAGAGAGTGACCAGACTTCTTGTAGCTTGGATTCAGTTCCTGAAGGGGACATGGCTCAGTTAGCTAAGGTTGAGGGATGTAACCATGAGTCCACAGTCTCTTGCCTTAAATTGGCAATCCAGGAAAATGACGATGATTCCATGCTTTCTGCTATGTCCTCCCGGATTGTTGAGACTACAACTATGACTGGAGCTCCATTGGAGGTTAATTAGTTGATGGACTGTACTACTCATAAGGTAGTGGGTGGTACCCTATATTGTGGGTACCTTTCTGATAATGCTATATTGGAGGACCAGGATGGGTCCCACCCTCCCCCAATTAGTAAATGAAGATTCTAATATGTAATGTTAGAAGAGCTCAAAAACCTTCTTTTCGATCATCTTTTAAGAAATTGATGCAGCTTCACAATTTTGATATCTGTATTCTTTTGGAAACCCGATTATCGAAAGACAGCTTGGCCCGATTCAGGAGATAGGTTGTCAGGTCGTGGTATTTTTATGCTATTGAGTCAGTGGGACTTTCTGGTGGGATTGTGGCCATCTGGCGCAATACCTCTATTACGGTGGATGCCTTTCACCAGTGCAGTTAGTAGATTACTCTTGTTATCTCAGAGGGGGCTTCCACCCCCTGGCTCCTCTTATGTGCATATGCTAGCACTGACTTCAGGGAGAGGCATGTCCTTTGGTCCAAGGTTCTATCTCTTCTTGCCTAGGGTTTTCCATCCATTATTGCTAGTGATTTTAATTGCATCACTGGCTCCAATGAAAGAAAGGTGGGAGGTAGGTTATTGATTCAGTGGAAATCTCTGAGCTCAGGACCTTTGTTTCTTCAGCTAGGTTATAAGACTTGGGATTCTCGGGTCCCTAATTCACCTGGTGCAATAATCGTCAGGGTTCAGCTCATGTCTGAGAGAGGCTGGACAAAGCTATGGCCTCAGGTCAATGGCTTCAATTGCACCCTTCTGCTACTGTTACTCACCTTCCCAGGATTTCCTCTGATCATTGTCACATTATGATATCCACTGATGTTGATTTTCATCAGTAGAGACTGTTTAGATTCAAGCAGTTTTGAACTTCATATCCCTCGGCTCGATCTATTATATCCCAGGTTTGGCATTTACCTGTAAGAGGTAATGCTATTTATCGTCTGTCGAGGCATTTGGAATTAGTGAGACGTAGGCTCTTGAGATGGAACATATTGGAGGTTGGAGACATAGTGCGGAAACTTGAGTTGGCGGAAGCAGATATTGCTTCCCTTCAGTCCAGAGAGGATCAGGAAGGTTGTCTCCCTGACTCTGACCTTACTTCACTTCAAGCTAAGCTTGCTCTTCATCACTCCCTTCTCCAGTAGCAGGAGACTTAGTGGAAGTAGATGTCTAGGGTTCAGTGGATCCGTAATGGGGACCACAACACTAGATTTTTCCATCAGGCCATCCTGAAGCGCCGTGCTGCCAATAGAATCCGGCGACTAGCGGATGAGGAGGGGCATTATCAGGAGGATATTTCAGTCATCCGGGATCAATTATTACATTTCTTCCAGTCTAGATGGACTCAGCTTTCTGGTGATGGGGCTCTTATTTTCCGGGTTCCACCCTCTAAGAAGGTCTCTGCTCAGGAGAACAACCTTCTTATTAGGCCGATCACAGTAGATAAGATTCGCTTGGCTTTATGGGAGCTAGGGCCTGACAAGGCACCTAGGCCAGATGGGTTTTCGCCTTATTTTTTTCATCATTTGTCACGCCCCAGACCCAATGTGAGATCCAGGGGTGGCAACCCGCCGCATGCTTGAAATGCAAGGCATCCTGTAACAGTCCAATTTATTCAAGGAAGGATATTACAACTATGTCATTCAGAGTCAAACATTTTAGTACAAGCCATAATTATGAGTTTTTGGCTATATGCCCATCATACATAAATCAATGGGGTTACAACAAAATGTTAGATCTTAATTTTCTCTGATAGAAGCTCCACTACCCCAAATCCCATTCTTCAGTCCTGTGGCTCTGAAAAACATTGTAAGATTTATATGAGCTTACACTCAATAAGTAAGCCTACTATTATATAATCATTTTGTCAAGCTATTATCAAACCACATTTTCATGTATAAAACTTCCAATTTCAAATGCATTCATCATGTTATCAAAACATGTATGTCATCAGCTCAAATAATTTTGAAAGCTTAATTATACAATAAATGCTGAAATATGTAATGAAAACAAACCCACTGTGTTCATATTATTATTTCCTTATGTGTCCCATGGCCCTACAACACCCATCTGGTGTATCACTCTTTAATGTCCCCTAAGAGGAAGGGTCCTGGTACCAGCGTTATGCCATATATCATAATCAATCACAACACATCCTCTAGATGTGTATGTGTTATGCCATATATCAATCACATCACATCCTCTAGATGTGTGTCCTCCACATATCTTCCCCTGTGAAGGTGGGTCCCATATCACTTGGCATTTCACATCATTTCACATCATATGAGAACTGCAGCAACACATATCATCATCATATTTGCATGTAGCATATCATGCATCATCATGAGTATAAGCTTCTCATATCATATACAGTTGTTTGTACATTCATAGCATAAAGTACATCAATAGTACCAGTATATTTTGCAAAGCCAGAATAATCACTTCAATCGATTTTTGCACATTTATAATCCAGTACTTTGCAAAATATTAGCAGTCCCATATAATTATAACAGATACCCAATTGTATACTCATGGTACTATTTATCAATTAAATAACAAAATTCTATTTTGCCTCATTTCATAAATATGCATATAGCTATAAATCCAAAGATTTATATATCAAATAATTTATGAAATTAGGATAATTAGCTTACTTGCAATAAATGGCTTAAATACAAATAATGCAATATATATATGTATAGCATTTAAATACAAAATTTTTATATTTTAATAAATTATAAAAATTATAATAAATGGCTTACTTACCTCAGTACGCTAATCCCAAATTGTAAATCAGCTATGTGGACATCTGGTTACCTACAATATTAATTTTCATAATTAAATCTCAAAAATTGAAATAATGAAGCATCCCCTAAGGTCTACCTAGTCTAATCCTGGGCCCAACTTTGGGCTCGAATATCTCCCAATATATAAGCCCGAATGGAGAAATAAAAATATTTCGAGAAACTAGAATTAACGCCGAATTGGGCTATATTTTTATTTCTCCATTCCCAACACAATACAGAGCCCAACTTGTAGCCCAAAAATAGCTCAGAATCGGCCCAACATGGCCCAATTCTCGGATGGCCCAATGGCCTGCTCCTCTTCTTCTCCCCCGCCTCCTCCCCTGTTTCACCCGAAACAGGGGGAAGCCATGCCGGTGGCTAGGGCCACCGCAAGCCAAATTCTGGGCAGCCCGGCCGTTGCCGCGGCCGGCTCCCTCTCCCTCTCTTTCTCTCTCTATTTCTCTCTCTTTGTCCCTGTCACCCTCCGCGGCTGGGCATCGTGCCGGTGGCACGGCTGGCCACCACGGCCAGCCGGACCCTCATCAGATGGTCGCCCGCCACCGGTGAGGGCCGCTGACCGCCGCCCAGCCTCGCCGGGTGCTCTGCCGGGCCCGAACCAAGCCGTGAACTGGCTTGGTTCCGTCTCCTCTCTCTCTCTCTATTTCTCTCTCATTCTCTCTCTCTCTCTTACCTTCGCCGATAGGGATGCTCGTGGAGAAGGAGGAGTGCTCCCCCCCTCTTTATATAGTGCTAAGGGGAGGGTTAGCCCCTCCCCTGCTCATGTGAAGGGGGCGCATCAGCACCCCTTTGTTGACTGGTTGCGGTGCTCTCTCCGCCGCGGCCGTCAACAATGGCGGAGGAAGGGGCGGCGCTTCCCTTCCTCCATCAACAATGGTGGATCCTCACGTGGTGAGGATCCGGGGGGTTCACATTCTTCCCTCCTTATAAAAATTTTGGCCTCAAAATTGGTGTATCTCATATAACATTTAGAATCCAAAGCTTTGATCATATGATTAATCTTCTTTCCAATTACATATGCTATGTTACAAACAATTGAGGATATTTCTCTTTAATTTCCTCCTCAAGCTCCCAAGTAGCTTCCCTCTCAGAATGGTTACTCCACTGGATCTTGACATAGGGAATGCTACGCCGCCTAAAACTTGATCCTTGCGGTCCACAATACGCACAGGATGTTCCTCATACGTTAGATCCTTCCTTAGCTGCATGGGCTCAAATTCTATCACATGGCTGGGGTCAGAAATGTACCTCCTCAATATGGATACATGAAATACATTGTGTACCCCAGCGAGTGCCGGAGGTAATGCCAGGATATAAGCCACCTCCCCTACTTTGCTCAGAATCTCAAATGGCCCAATGTATCGTGGACTCAGTTTACCTCTAATCCCAAATCTCATCACATTTTTGGTTGGTGATATCTTTAAGAAGACATGATCTCTAACCTGAAATTCTAGCTCCCTTCTTCTTACATCAGCATAGCTCTTCTATCGGCTCTGCACTGTGCGGAGTCGTCCCTTGATCAGTTGCACCTTTTCTACTGTCTGCCGAACCAGCTTAAGGCCCAACAATTTTCTCACTCCCACATCATCCCAACATAAGGGAGATCTGCACTTCCTACCATACAAAGCCTCAAATGGAGCCATCTGGATACTGGCTTGGTAGCTATTATTGTAAGCAAATTTCTCTAAAGATAAGTGGTTGTCCCAAGCACCACCGAAGTCCAACACAAAGGCTCGTAGCATCTCCTCCAGGGTCTGTATGGTTCTCTCAGACTGCCCATCTGTCTGGGGATGGAAGGCTATGCTGAAGTTCAATTTGGTCCCCAGAGCTCTATGAAGACTCTTCCAGAATTGAGACACAAACCTAGTATCTCGATCTGATACAATAGATACGGGAATACCATAAAGCCTCACAATTTGCTCAATATACATGTTGGCCAATCTCTCACTGGAGATCCCAACTCTGAATGGCAGGAAATGGGCTGACTTTGTTAATATGTCCACAATGACCCATACCGCATCATTGCTCCTGGGGGTCTTAGGCAGACCAGTCACAAAGTTCATAGTGATCTTCTCTCATTTCTATTGTAGAATCATCAGAGATTGAAGGGATCCCGCAGGCCTTTGATGCTCAACGTTCACTTGCTGACATACCAAACATTTGGCTATATACTGAGCAATCTCGCTCTTCATTCCTTTCCACCAAAAGTTTTCTTTTAGGTCTTTGTACATCTTGGTACCTCCTGGGTGTACCGTGTAAGGAGAATAGTGGGCTTCTTTCAGAATCTCTGCTCTTAGTTCCACCATATTTGGCACACAAAGCCTGCCATCAAATCTCAGGGATCCATCCTCCATTAATATTTTGCAGGTCCAAGTCTTCTTTCTGGGAGGACTTGATCCTGTCTAACAGAGTTGGTTGGAGTACAAGTGCTGCTACAATCCCATCAGACCATTGTACTCGCAATCCAACCTCCAGCTTCTCAAGATCCCTCTGAATGTGAGGCTGAGAAGTAATCATAGAAGCTAACTCCGAGGAGGACTTCCTACTCAAGGCATCAGCTACCACATTGACCTTCCCTGGGTGATATTGTAGGTTCAGGTCATAATCTTTTAGTAGCTCCATCCACCTCCTTTGCCTCAAGTTTAACTCCTTCTGAGTGAAGATATACTTCAGACTTTTGTGGTCTGTGTACACATCACATGCCTCTCCATATAGATAATGCCGCTAGATCTTTAAGGCAAAAATTACAGTGGCCAACTCCAGGTCATGAGTTGGATAATTTTGCTCGTATGGCTTTAGCTGTCTAGAGGCATAAGCTATCACATTCTCATTTTGCATCAGAACACATCCCAATCCCTTCCGAGAAGCATCCATGTATAGAGTGAATCCTCCAGATCCTGACAGAAGGGTAAGGACAGGGGCTGACACTAGGCATTGTTTCAGCTTCGGGAAACTTCTCTCACACTCCTCAGTCCAGTCAAACTTCACTTGCTTTTGGGTCAAGCGAGTCAGGAGTAGAGCAATGCGAGCAAAACCCTCCACAATCTGCGATAATATCCAGCCAGCCCCATGAAGCTTCTGACTTCAGATACATTAGAAGGTCGACTCCAGTTTACAACTGCCTCAATCTTCTTTGGGTCCACAGTTATGCCATTTTTAGATATTACATGACCCAAGAATGATATTTGGCTCAACCAGAAGTCACACTTCTGCAACTTGGCATAAAGCTTTTTCTCCCGAAGAGTTTACAGAACAATCTTCAGGTGGTCCATATGCTCCTCCTGGCTTTTAGAATACACTAGGATGTCATCAATGAACACCACCACAAACTAGTCCAAGTATGGCATAAAGATTCTGTTCATCAAGTCCATGAATGCTACCAGGGCATTGGTTAACCCAAACGGCATCACCAAAAACTCGTAGTGGCCATACATAGTCCTGAATGCTGTCTTAGGCACATCTCCAGCCTGGACCTTGAGTTGATGGTATCCTGACCGAAGATCAATCTTCGAGAATACTCGAGCTCCTTGGAGTTGATCAAACATATCATCGATCCTTGGCAAGGGATACTTGTTCTGCACTGTTACCTTATTGATTTCTCGGTAATCAATGCAGAGCCGAAGATTACCATCTTTCTTTTTGACAAATAATACTGGAGCACCCCAAGAAGAGACATTTGGTCTGATAAATCCTCAGTCTAGGAGCTCCTGCAATTGGTTCTTCAACTCTTTTAGTTCAGCTGGGGCCATACGATAAGGGGCCTTGGATATAGGTCCAGTGCCAGGGACCAAATTAATGGTAAACTCCACTTCCCGATCTGGAGGTAATTCGGTCAAATCATCCGGAAAGACGTCAGGAAACTCCATAGCCACTAGAATATCCTCCAACTTGACCTCTTCTAGCTGAAGGTCCTTAACCACAGCAAGAAACCCTTGGCCACCTTTCTTCAAATATTTGGCGGCCTGCAGTGCTGATAAAAACACTGAGGCCAAGTGTTCCTAGCTTCTAGTAAAACTGAATTCAGGCTGATTAGGGATTTTGAAGATCACCATTTTCCTGAAACAGTCTACCGAAGCATGATAGGAGGCCAACCAGTCCATCCCAAGGATAACATCAAAGGACTTTATTGGAAGGATGATTAGATCAGCCTTCAACTTTTTATCCTTCAAATTAATTAGGCAAGATTTGCATACTGAGTCCACCCTCATAACATCTCCATTTGGGAATGCAATGTGCAACTCCTGTTCTAGGGGAACAGGTGTCAATGATGCATTGTTGGCAAGATAAGCATCAGATATAAATGAATACGTGGCAACCGGATCTACTAAAGTCTGAGCATAAGTGTTGCCTACTTTAATTGTCCCTGATCACAAAGTTTAGTTTATCTTAGATGACATATTGTGGATCCTATTTATCCTTCATGATCAATGCATTATATCGCATATGAACAAAATAATCTTAAAGGAGTACTTAGGTAATAGGTATACCTGCCACAATGGAGTTAGAAGTGGCAGTATCCTGTTGGGTGAGGGTGAAGACCCTTCCCTGGGTCCTCGGCTGCTGCTGCTGGTTCGTTCCAAGATTTGGAGAAGGCAGCTGATCTCTCCGAAGGGGACAAGTGGCCATCTTGTGATCCACTTTTCCACATATGAAGCATGCACCTCTCGGCCCACGGCACTGCTTGCCCGGGTGGAAGTTCCCGCAGTGAGGGCAACGGGTCTCCATACCCTTCGGTCTTGAGGGGGGCTGATATGTATCTTTCTTCTTGGCCTGCCCCGAAGACTGGCCCAAAGGAGACCCCTTCCTCTTCCTTTGCAGCTCCCACTCCTTTTGGTTCCTATTCATGTCTCTTTCGATCACCAGAGCTTTACTCACCATAGCACTATATATGGAGAGTTCAAATGCATTGACTGCTTACCTCAGTTTGGGTCGCAGTCCTTCAGTGAACCTGGTGATCTTGGCTCTCTAAGTGGTCACTATTTCCGGAGCAAACCGGGCTAGCCTAGTGAACTCGGCTTCGTACTGGGCCACAGAGAGATTCTTCTGCTCCAGCTCCAGAAACTCAGACTCCATCTATCTTTGCACACTACTGGGGAAGTATTTGTTGAAAAAGACCTCCTTGAACTCTCTCCAGGAAACAGCCTATCCACCCAATCGCTGCTTCATATGCAACCATCAATCATATGCCTCCCCTTGAAGGAGGTAGGTGGCAAATCTAATCCGCTCCTCCTCCTGGCTACCATGGGCCCTGAAGGCCTTCTCCATCTCCCTCATCCATCCCTCAGCATCCGCGGGGTTGGTGGATCCAGAGAAGGAAGCAGGGGCTAAGCTCTTAAACTCGGCAAAGCTCCGACCTCCTCCTTGCCAGGGTTGCGGCGGAGCGGGCTGGACTGATGGTTCATGTTCGACTCGCGGGTTTTGCGGAGTAGGAGGGATGGGCTGAGCAGGCACCACTTGTTGGATCTGCTGCTGCATAGCCTGCACCATTTCCATAAGGACCTGAAGTATCTCAGTCTGGCATTGTTGCTGGCCATTGCCAGCCACATTAATGGAACCAAAGTCTCAGAAGTTTGCTGGCCTCCCTGTTGGCCAGAGTCACCCGCCTGGGAACCTTCAACTTGTCGCATACTTCTGGTGTGACGAGGCATGACTATTCCCTACCAAGTTTGGTTCCAATCAATATCTTTACAACCCCTAGATTTCAAGTTTTTAAAACATATTTATTAGAAAAAATATATCTTCTTAGAGTTGTTACCGTCCTAGTGTCTTCCTACTATTTTGTCTAGTGTCATCCTATGTTTGTCCCTAAGATCAAACCTAGGCTCTGATACCACAAAAGCTGTCACGCCCCAGACCCAATGTGGGATCCAGGGGTGGCAACCCGCAGCATGCCTGGCATGCAAGGCATCCTAGAACAGTCCAATTTATTCAAGGAAGGATATTACCACTATGTCATTCAGAGTCAAACATTTTAGTACAAGCCATAATTATGAGTTTTTGGCTATATGCCCATCATACATAAATCAATGGAGTTACAACAAAATGTTGGATCTTAATTTCCTCTGATAGAAGCTCTAACTACCCCAAATCCCATACTTCAGTCCTGTGGCTCTAAAAACATTGTAAGATTTATATGAGCTTACATTCAATAAGTAAGCCTACTATTATATAATCATTTTGTCAAGCTATTATCAAACCACATTTTCATGTATAAAACTTTCAATTTCAAATACATTCATCATGTTATCAAAACATGTATGTCATCAGCTCAAACAATTTTGGAAGCTTAATTATACAATAAATGCTGAAATATGCAATGAAAACAAACCCACTGTATTCATATTATTATTTCCTTATGTGTCCCACGGCCCTACAACACCCATCTGGTGTATCACTTTTTAATGTCCCCTAAGAGGAAGGGTCCTGGTACCAGCGTTATGCCATATATCATAATTAATTACAACACATCCTCTAGATGTGTGCGCGTTATGCCATATATTAATCACATCACATCCTCTAGATGTGTGTCCTCCATATATCTTTCCCTATGGAGGTGGGTCCCGTATCACTTGGCATTTCACATCATTTCACATCATATGAGAACCGCGGTGACACGTATCATCATCATATTTGCATGTAGCACATCATGCATCATCATGAGCATAAGCTCCTCATATCACATATACAGTGATTCGTACATTCATAGCATAAAATACATCAATAGTACCAATATATTTTGCAAAGCCAAAATAATCACATCAATCGATTTTTGCACATTTATAATCCAGTAGTTTGCAAAATATTAGCAATCGCATATAATTATAACAGATACCCAATTGTATACTCATGGTTTATCAATTAAATAATAAAATTCTATTTTGCCTTATTTCATAAATATGCATATAGCTATAAATCCAAAGATTTATATCAAATAATTTATGAAATCAGGATAATTAGCTTACTTGCAATAAATGGCTTAAATACAAATAATGCAATATATATCCGTATAGCATTTAAATACAAAATTTTTATTTTAATAAATTATAAAAATTATAATAAATTGCTTACTTACCTCAGTACGCTAATTCCAAACTATAAATTAGCTAGGTGGACATCTGGTTACCTACAGCATTAATTTCCATAATTAAATCTCAAAAATTAGAATAATGAAGCATCCCCTAAAGTCTACCCAGTCTAATCCTGGGCCCAACTTTGGGTTCGAATATGTCCCAATATATAAGCCCGAATGAAGAAATAAAAATATCTCGAGAAAATAGAATCAACGCCGAATCGGGCCATATTTTTATTTCTCCATTCTCGGCCCAATACATGGCCCAAATTTTAGTCCAAAAATAACTTAGAATCGGCCCAACAGGGCCCAATTCCCGGACGGCCCAACAGCCCGCTCCTCTTCTTCTCCCTCGCCTCCTCCCCTGTTTCACCTGAAATAGGGGGAAGCCGTGCCGACGGCCAGGGCCGCCACCGGCCAAATTCTGGGTGGCCTGGCCGTTGGCGTCCGGCTCAGAGCCGGCCGCGGCCTCTCCCTCTCTTTCTCCCTCTATTTCTCTCTCTTTCTACCTGTCACCCATCTGCAGCTGGGCATCGTGCCGATGGCACGACCGACCACCATGGCCGGCCGGACCCTCACCGGATAGTTGCCCACCGCCGGTAAGGGCCGCTGGCCACCGCCCAAGCCCGGCGAGGTGACGAGCGCTCCGCCGGGCCCGAACCAAGCTGTGAACCGGCTTGGTTCCGTCTCCTCTCTCTCTCTGTTTCTCTCTCATTCTCTCTTTCTCTTACCTTCGCCGGTAGGGATGCTCGTGGAGAAGGAGGGGTGCTCCCCCCTCCTTATATAGTGCCAAGGGGAGGGTTAGCCCCTCCCCTGCTCGTGTGAAGGGAGCGCATCGACCCCCCTTTGTTGACTGGCTGCGGCGCCCTCTCCGCCACGACCGTCAACAATGGCGAAGGAAGGGGCGACGCCTCCCTTCCTCCGTCAACAATGGCAGATCCTCACGTGGTTAGGATTCGGGGGGTTCACATCACTATTGGGATATTGTTGGACAGGAGGTTGTTCAAGCCATTCTAATTGCCTTCCAATCCAAATCCATTCCTTTTGACTGGAATCGGACCTTCATTACTCTAGTGCCTAAGCGTGTTGATGCTTCCATCCCTCAGCACTTTCAGCCCATCAGCCTATGCACTACCTTGTATAAGGTCTGTGCGCGCCTTTTAGTCTCCTGCTTGCATGAGGTGATTCATCATCTTATCTCTATTGAGCAGGAAGGCTTTATTAGAGGGTGGAGCATCTCGGATATTGTCCTTATAGCCCAGGAGTTTATGCTTGATCTTCAGAGAGCCTCTGCCAGACAGTGTCTCATGGATGTCAAGCTTGATATGGAGCGAGCCTATGACAGATTGAGCTGGAGTTTTTTTGCATTGAACTCTTCATAAATTCGATTTTGATGGCCTATTTATTGATTGGATTATGGCTTGCATCCTGAAGCCATCATTCTCTTTGATCATTAATGGTAACAAGACTGACTTCTTTCACTCTGTTGTTGGGCTGAGACAGAGATGCCCATTATCCCCTTTTCTATTCATCCTGGCTACGGATGACCTATCTCGTGCATTCTATCAGGCTCAGTAGGATTGCTGTATTGCCCCTTTTGTAGCTGGCCCCCTGGGTCCCTCGGTCTTTCATCTTCTTTTTGCGGATGACTGCATTCTTTTGGGCCAGGCTTCTCTTCATAATGCGGCTACTTTTGCTTCCATCATTCAGTGCTACTGCTAGGCTTCTGGTTAGAAGGTCAACTTAGAAAAGTCTACGATCTGCTTTAGTCCGAAGACTCCAAGCTAATCAGGGAAATCATACACCAAACCTTGGGCATCTTTTCTAAGACTGATCGGTTATCGTACTTGGGGATCCCTATTACGGGACGACGGCCTCGCATTAGTGATTATACTACTATCGAGCGTCGGGTCCGAGGTCGCATTGATGGTTGGCAGATCACTGGATTATTCATGATGGCGAGGATCAATCTTATCCGCTCGGTTCTTACGTCCCTTCCTCTGCATCTTCTATCTAATACTGCTATCCCGATTACTTGCCTAAGGAGGATTGAAAGATGATTCAGGGATTTTCTTTGGGCATCTATGCAGGATGGTCACAGTATTCATCTTCGGGCCTGGAATTTGGTTTGTATGCTGCTTCACAAAGGTGGTCTTGGTATTCAGTCTCTGATAATCAGGAGAGAGGCTCTGATTGCTAGACATGTCTCGTGGTTTCTTCTTGATCCGCACTGTCTATGGAGCTCCTTTATGCGTGCTAGATATGGTGACTGAACCCCTTCTATGGACTCTCAGCCTACCCGCGGGTATTCTTTCTTTTGGAAGGAGGTTTGTCGTTATGCTCCAACTATCATGAATAATATCTCATAGATGATTGAGGATGGATCCTCGATTGATATTGTTCAGGAAACTTGGATTTTCAATCTTCCCCTTTCCCGATGGCCTACTTTTGTTAGCACTGATGTTCCAAATTGCATGAGAGTCAAGGATCTAATCTCTCAGGATCTCTCCTCCTGTCATACCCTCATGGTGACCTACTTATTTGGGGAGGAGCTCTCTCAACGGATCCTCTCTATTCCGCTCATCCTAGGGCGTAGAGCTGATACGAGGTTATGGCAGAGATCTTGTCTCTCTAGGGCTCCCACTAGGGACCTTATGAAGGTGTTTAGATCATAGCCTCAGGATACGAGGGATACTGCTTGGATCTGGAAGCTTCCCATTCATCCCAAGGTTCAGCTCTTCATTTGGAAGAATGTATGGGATTGTCTCCCTACTTGTTCCCTGCTCTCTGCGAGGGGATTGCCCATCAGGCGACTTGCCCTTTGTGTGGGCAGAAGAAGGAGACTTTAGACCATGCCATCTTCACCTGTCCCAGAGTGATCTGGATCTGGCAGAGGATGAGTTACCTCTATTGAGTGGATGATATGGGCTCTTCGTGGTCTCTTTTCCTTGATGATCTTCGGAGGACCACCCAGCAGAAGGGCGCCCAATGGGCAGCTACAACCTATCAGATCTGGTTATCATGGAACCTGATTATCTTCACTAATGATGCTATATCATCCCATAGGGTTGTTCAGAAGGCTAGATCTCTCTCCACGGAATTTGTGCTTTATTGCAATGGGCTTAATTCTGACACCTCTGGCCACTGGAGCTCTCCTGCTGCTTTGACAGCGAACCGGCATACGGTTTTTATCTCTTAGGAGCCCCCTTCAAGGTTTGTCAAAATCAACTTTGATGGAAGTGTTCAGGGAAGGTTAGCTGAGTCTGCCTTTATCATTTGTGGGATTGATGGAGCTATGTTGTCGACGGGCGGGTTTGGCACCCTCGACTCCTCTGTCCCGATGGTTGAGCTTTATGCAGCTTGGGCTGGCATTTCCTACGTTGTACGGTCTCTTCATACTTATAGCCTCTTTATCGAGGGGAATTCTCTAACTGTCATCCGATAGCTCCAGATGAGTTGCTGCTTCCAAGTCCCCATCAATCCCCTTCTCCTCGTTATTTGGTATGTTCTTCGAAATGTTCACAGAGTCCACATCCGGCATATATATCGGGAAGCTAATTCTACGATGGACTGGGTGGTGGCCTCTGTGGCCCATCATGCTGGATTTTGGTTATGGAACTAGGGTGACTCCTATCCCCTTCTCCTTAAGCAAATTTTATATTCTGATATATCTAGGATGACTCGCACTAGGACAGTGTGATCACCCATCTGTAAAAAAAAAAAAAACAAATACTGTCAGGATTTCCTAGTGAGTTGAGGCAAATTGCTCAATAACACATTCTTGCTTTTAAAAGAGTTATATAATTGTTAAATGTTTTTATCAGCTGTTTGGCTTAAAAAATGCAAGGGGGCAAAATAGAGAAAAGGAGCAGCAATATATGTATGGTCTGTGGCTAAAGGGTAACATTGAGGTCGGTTTTCTGATTTTGTGGGACTCTGATTTGTGGATTAATTGTACCATCTGATTACTGGTAAGTTTTGTGGATTCATTGTAGTTTGTCCTGTCATACCATTTAGCGTTTAATTGGTCTCTCCACAAACTGATGCAAGGATGATGTTTTGTATAATGAGGAAATAGTGCAATTAAGAATAAATTTTATACTATTAACAGCATACTTAAATCAATCTTTGTCATGTGAGTTTTCTGAACTAGATAATTATACTAAACACTATATGCTGTACTGGAGCTTTAGCTTTGCATAACATTATATTGCCAGTTTTACATGAGATGGAATGTTCTTAAATATGATGAACATATCTCTGGACATGGGATCACTTGTGGAATGAATCTTTATGTTGATTCACTCTTTCTGTCCTTCCTTCCTCTTGACTGATTTTTCAATCTGGGAGGATTTTCATACCATATATGGATGCCTAATTTTGTGTAAGGTAAAATAAAGGTTACATTTGAAACATTTGTTGTCAGAAGAATGAAAGATCTCTGATCCTCACCTTGCTGTTCGTCAGCCACCAACAGCAGTGGCAACAGTACCAGGAAGAGGTCTGAGTTCCTAAATATTTTAAAGGTACGCTGGCCCCTTTCTTTGCCTCTATGTTTCCTTCCTTCTTATTCTCTCCTATTCCTTGCTTTTGCTTTTGTTAGAAACGAAAGGGAGAAAATCCAACTAGAGAGCAGATAGGAGTTTTCTTTGATTGTATATCATCTCCATTTATAATTTAGTCACCCATGGAATGACGTATAAATTGAAATCTTGCTTCATACCTTTGCATCCATGTGGTATTTGCATCCAAAGTCTCGAAGATATATAAGTTATACATTTTAGAAATTTGATATTGATTTAAAATGCTTATACCTATTTTACTTTGGTCAAGCAAACATACTTTCTACAAGGATTCAAAGATCTTATACAATAAATTATGGCTATTTACTCAGATTTGGTGTCATCCAACAATGCCGATTGATAAGAGTTGAATACATCTAAAGAATCAAAATTGTCCTGAATATGCATACGGTATTAAGAAGTTCATAGAAAAGGAAAGGCTTCATGTTAATGAAGAAGGAAAGATACGTTGTCCTTGTGTGCGGTGTTATAATGGATCATGGCATAAGCCTGATTTAGTTAAATTACACTGTTCGTTAAAGGGTTTCTCGAAGACGTATCAAATGTGGTATTTTCCTGGAAAACAGTTTGGAAGCAATGTCTCAGATGAAAACGAGAATGAAGATGATGACCAAGAAAGGGAACAAGATGAGATGATCGAAGTATTGCAGGACATTGCTGGTCCAAGTGGTGCTCACACTGAGGTTGGCAATGATGATGTCAATCCGATGATGTTTGACCATGGAAGGACCGATCATAGTAAGAAATTGGATGATCTTTTCAATGAGGTAGAATTTGAGCTTTATCTTAAATGTGAAAAGTTTTCTGCTTTGACATTCTTAGTGAAGTTAATGCACATTAAGGTCCTCAATTGGTGGACAAATAAGTCTTTCAATATGTTGCTTGAACTATTGAAAGAAACATTTTCGAATGGTATTAGGATACCATCTTCGCACTATGAGGCCAAAAAGAAGATGAATGAGTTGGGTTTAGGCTATGAGAATATTCATGTATGCAAGCATGATTGTGCTATCTTTTGGAAGGAAAATGTCTCTTTAGAAAAATGTTCAGTATGCAACGAGCCTAGGTACCAAGTGGTTGGAGACAAAGGTAAGAAGATACCTCATAAAGTTATGCAGTATTTTTCACTCACACCTCGGCTGAAACGTCTATATGCCTCAAGATATTCAGCTAAAGATATGAGGTGGCACTTTAATAAGCGACCGATCATAGATGGGGTATTACGGCATCCGGCAGATGGAGAAGCTTGAAAAGATTTTGATCAAAAGTATCCCAAGTTTGCCAGTGAACCAAGAAATGTAAGGTTAGGTCTTGCTTCAGACGGATTCAATCCATTTGGGAACATGAGTAATGCATACAGTATGTGGCCCATCATTTTAGTACCTTATAACTTGCCTCCATGAAAATATATGAAAGAGACACTCTTCATGATGTCATCACTTATCCCCAGTCCTAAATCTCCAGGAAGGTATATGGATGTATTTTTAAGGCCAATAGTGGATGAACTTAAATACTTATGGACCGAAGGTGTTGATGTATACGATGCATGTACGAAAGAGAGTTTTTGGATGCATGTAGCTGTTTTATGGACTATGAATGATTTTCCAACATACTCATTATTATCTGGTTGGAACACAAAGGGTTATAAGGTATATCCAGTTTGTAATGAGCAAACCTCATCGAAGAAGATGAAAGATAAGATTTGCTATATGGGACATCGTCGTTACTTGTCTATTGATCACAAGTGGCGAAATAGTAGACTACATGATGAAAGTAGAAAGCATAGAATCAAACCAAAAATGTTGACCGATGAAGAAATATTAATACAATTAGAATACATAGCTGCTGAAAAGCCTAGAAAGCATCCAAACAATAAACATCGAAAGCGAAAGCATGCACCAAATGAGTTGAATTGGTATAAGAATAGCATTTTCTTCAAGTTGGAGTATTGGTCATCTTTAAAATTGAGACATAACTTATATGTAATGCATATTGCAAAGAATATTTATGACAATATTGTGGAAACTTTATTAAGCATCGAAGGTAAGACAAAAGACACATATAAAGCAAGAGAGGACCTGGCTTCAATGGGGATCCAAAGGGAGTTGTGGTTACAAACTCAAGGTAATAGAGTTTATAAGCCTCCTGCATCTTACACATTGACATTAGATGAAAGAAGACAATTCTGTAAGTGGTTAAAATCTGTGAAGGTGCCCGATGGATATTCTTCCAATATATCAAGGTGCATAAATAAAGGTGATGGAAAGATATCTAGATTGAAGACACATGATTATCATGTACTACTTCAAAGATTGTTACCTATTGGCATTCAACTATTCTTGTAGAAATATGAGAGTAGTACTTTAATTGAGCTTTTTAATTTCTTCCAACAACTTTGTTCAAAGACATTGTATGTTAGGAAATTGGAGTTGTTACAAGAGCAGATTATGGTGAAAGCTTGAACGAATGTTCCCACCAGCATTTTTTGATATTATGGTGCACTTATCAATACATTTGCCTTACGAGGCCTTACTTGCCGGACCTGTTCAAAGTAGATGGATGTATCCTTTTGAAAGGGTACTTAGTATATATAAACAATATGTATGTAATGAGTCTCGTCCGAAAGGTTCATTTGCAGAAGCTTATATTGCCAGCGAGTCTCTTACATTTTGTTCTATTTATCTTCGAGGCATAGAAACAAGATTCAATCGTCCGGAATGAAATTTTGATTCGGATAGCCATTTGGACAAGCAATTAAATATATTTGCAACTCATTGGCGGCCTCTTGGAAAAGGAAGAATGGTGCATTTAGATGATAAAACTTTAAAACAAGTACATTGGTACCTCATCAATAATTGTCTAGAGATGCAACCATTTCTCAAGTAAGTATACTTGTAAAATTATTTCTTCATATCTCTAAATTATCTATAGTGCTCATTAGCGTAATGTTCTCTATAGTCAACACATTGATCAGCTAAATCCAACTGGACTGGAACAACTAGACCAATTACAGAAGGAAAGATTTTTTGAGTGGTTTAAAAATGAAGCCATACATTCATTAATATTGTAAATTATTATATCATGTGTCTTTATTTCAAATGATGTTGATGTTTGGTTTATCCAGATGTTAAATAAGCATTTTGCTGGAGCATCTGAAGCTACTGATGAGCTTTATTTATTGGCTATTGGTCCCGACAGTCGTGTATGCTTGTATACTGGCTGTGTGATGAACGACATTAAATTTATCACTATTAATTGGGATGTCAGCCATAAAACACAGAATAGTGGCATTTGTGTTCCCTCTACTCATCTAGGAGAAGAAATTAACTTTTGTGGTATATTATTAGAGGTTCTTGAATTTCATTTTGTTAAAGATTGTAAGGTGATAATGTTCAAGTGCAAATGATTTGAAACTGAACCAATGCACAGAAGAATGCAACAATATTATAACATTACAAGTATAAATATTAGTTCACAATGGTATAAACATGAGCCATTCATTTTAGCATCACAAGCTGAAAAGGTTTTCTACTTAGATGATTTGAAGAACAATTCTAATTGGAAAGTGGTATACAAGATTAGTCATCGTCATTTGTGGGATATTCCAAAAAAAGATAATGATGTTCAGGAAGAAGTATATCAAGATGATGATTCAGCAGTCCTTCGATTCACATATGAGCAACCTGACATGGACTTAATAACATCTCAGCATAAGGACACTGATGCTGAAATAGTTATAATTCAAGAAAATATTAGAGGTCAAAGTGATGTTGGTCAAGATGAGTTTATATGCGAAGATGTTGAAGAGGATGACACACTAGATGATTATGATAGTGATGGATCTATACATAGTTCTGATATGGAGGATGATGAAGACAATGAGCATATTAGTGATGACAGTGATTAATTTGGTAGCATTCATGCTTCTTTTTACTTATTACAACCATATGTTCTTATACTTTCTTATTTATTAATTCTAGTTTATATGTTTGTTTGCAGATGTCTTCAAGAGATACTCCTGCTACATAGAGGCCAAATGATTCTCCTTACATTCCAGCTCTGACAGAAGGGTCATCTTTCGGCGCATTATGTAATAACTCTAAACTTATCTTATTTGGCTATATTTCTTTATGTTATTTTGTACTAATTTAGTTCATTATGTTTTGCAGCTTTGTCATCAAAGAAGAGGGGCCGAGATCCTGCTCGCGGATACAAGTTTGCACATCTGATTGATATGCATCGTGGACAGAAGTTGCCTATTCTTCTGCCACCTGAGGTTGGACAACCATTAGGAGAGTTTTGCTCCGAGTTTCTGACCGAGATAAGAGCGGTTGTACGTAACATGGCACCAGTTGCGGTCAGAAAGTGGAGTGAGATCACTGATGCACAAAAAGCACCTATGATCGATCGACTTCAGGTCAGTATAATTGTATTAGATTTCTTTATATTACTTTTAGATTACTTTTAACGTACTTAATATACCTTATAACTTTTATAATTTTGAAATATATTTGCAGGAGAAGTTCGATCTTAATATGACTTTAGAGCATATTAAAAAGGGTATTTCAAATGAATAAAGTATATCGAGAATTTAGATATCGGCTTTATATACACTTCATTAGTCACGATGGGGACATAAGTGTAAGATTAGCAAAGCAAAATAAGCCATCTCGTGTCTCGGTGGGGACTGAAACTTTCTGTGATTATTTTTATTCAAACGAGTATAAAGTAAATACATCCATACAATTATTTTAATAGTTTATATTTTTTACAAACTCATGTAACCCTTTCCATTCTTTGATGTAGAAAAAATCAGAAACAAATAAGTCTAATAGGGAATTACAGCCATATGCTGCTCTCACTGGATCGAAGTCTATACTGGCTCACTCTTATGATATGGTAAGGAATACTGTGAACCTAGAGCTTTTATATTTATGTATTGTGTAGTCTGATGTTCAAAGAGTCCAACAATGGTGGGCACTTTAGATCGTTACAAAACTAGAGCATCTAGAGAACACTATTTTGAGAGATGTTCTATTGGAAAAGTTTGTGCTTGTTATGATTCTTGTATAGGTATCACCACGTTTCCTCAATTTTTAAGGGTTTTAATAGAAATCATTGTGATTGTGGTCTGATGAGTGATAATGTTTAGGCTTTCTTGTCATTACCAAGCACTGTGCTATTTAATTACAAGAAAAAGCAAGCTGTCAAAGTGATAATTATTGTGTTGTCCATTGTTGGATCTGTGTAATTTGCATGAATTGAAATGGTGACTACTGGGCATTCGCTTGATGTGTATTTTACCATTATGTTGATATGATAACTGATAAGTGATAAATGAAAATATTTCTCATAGGAAGGGCTATGAATTTTCTTTGGCTTAGTCTTTTGAACAAGTTACCTTGGAGACTATAGTGGCTTTAGCTGCTTATTTCGTTTTGAGTTGGTCTGTTCTTTGATAAGAATGGGTTGGAACTCTTTCATCTCTCATTAGGCAAACTAAAACTTTGAATGACCTGTATATATGGCTTCCTTGAATTTTTCTTTTTGATCCTGAAAGTGTTTAATTGATATTAACCTTGCCTAGAGTAATTGCATTGTAGATAAATCTCAAATCTACTTGGAGGCAATGTTTTCATTGAAAAGGATCAAGTTATAAACTACAAAGAGGAAGACAACTTTAAGGATCTGGTAGCAAAAACTTAACATTCATTTTGATTTCTCCAAAAATAGGTATACCTAATGAAATCATTCAAAAATTTTATAAATAAAATTATAATTATTTCGAGACATGGGTCAGTTGTTGATTAGTTGAATGATTGAAAAAGAAACAAACTAAGCCTTATTTCTACCACAATCAGCATATGTTTTAACATATCGAATGAAATTATTGCTAATTTTATGTGATAGGAGATTTTTGGTGATAAAATTAGTCTTATGCTTAGCAGCCTGCTTGAAAAGGTTGATGCTCCTTGCACTGTCAAGGACATTCTCAGGATGCCAGCAGGTTGGATTGGTTCAACTTTGAATGAGTTGAGCCAAGTCATATTGTACTTAAAATAGCACATTGGATCTTAACTGGAGTTGCTGCTTCATGTGCACCTAGCAGACAAAAGCAAAAAACAAGCCCTGGTCTGCAGGAAGATAACGGCCAGGTAGATTTGCATGTTTAAGAAAATAAACATTTGGGTTCCTGTCAGAAGGAATGCATTGTTTTTGGTTTTGTTTTGAAAGGAGGTTGACGCAGCACAGCAACAGCAAGCAATGTGTTCTTTTTGACTGCTTTGCACGATAGGACAATGAGAGACTGCGTGCCAGTGCCAGTGCCGGCTTTAAACTGGTGGATTTTTTAAGTGCATCAGACAACTACTTCTGGGCACCTGCGATGTGCTTGATTGATGGCTATGGCCCCATTAACCATAATATTTTGGAATTGATTTTGTTCTGCTCTCCTTCTAATTTTGCAAGATGCTGCGGGCGTTGCTCGATTTTCCCAATTTTTTAATTATCATGGGTGCTTCAGGGCAAATGCTTTTTATCTTACCCTTATCATTGTTATTGCATATTAAAGTTTAGTTTGAATGTATCTTTGTTGTTTAGGTTAGGTTCATTCCATTTCATTGTCAGTTTTTTTTACTTAGTTCTGTTAGTAGTGTGGAACAAACGTAGATGAAAAAAAATCATCTGTTGAAATAAGTTTTTCATAAATCCAGACACACTTTTGGCAAAAGTTTCATACTATGGTTATCCTTTTTTGACGAAATTTATTGTCTTAAACTAGTATTGTTTCTTTTCAGAGAGATCATGTTACGGAAGAGGAGCCATCAAGACTTCATCTTTGGAATACTCTTCATTTTGACAAAAAAAAAAGAATTAATGGATAAATGAAAGAGCTAAAAATACCCATGCAAGTTTTATCAATTAAAAATACAATATATTGAATGTAATGTTTTATACTAAACAAGTTGAATTTGTTTTCTTTTCATTGCAGGTATAGTTAGTAGAGCGACTTTTCTCACAGGACTCTACAGTAAAACTATTCAATGAGAATATCATTTTTGAGGAGGTTTTAGGCTCTAGATCTGGTTATAAAAGGGAATGGGGTCCATTACCGAATGGTACATCGAGAACTAGAGATAGTTCTTCATCTTCTGAAAACTTACAATTAAAGGATGAACTACATGAGTGCCGAGAGCTCATCACTCAGCAACAAAAGACCATCGAGGATCTAAAGGCGATGACTGATGAGCTCACTACTTACATGCGATAGCTAGTGCCTGGATTTCATCCTAGTAGATCCGAGCAGACCTCACCTCCATAGTACATATATTTTTTTTAATTATGTATTTTTAAAAATATTGTATATAATGATTTTATTGAAATGAATGAAAATTTTTATTAAACTTTTTATGAAAATTTTGAAGCAAAAATTTATTTCTAATATCATTGCTTTAATATTATATTAAATTATTGTAACAGATGCAAAAAAAATTATAACGATGATATATTTTCGCCGTAATATGTCATGTATTACGACGAAATTAGTTACGTCGTAATAAGTTTTTATGACATCAACTTATTACGATGATTTTGGGATATATTACGATGAATTTTTTATCGTTGTAATAACTTATTACGGTGACTTTTGCACTTATTTAGACGAATTAATTCATCATAATAAGCCATTTTTCTTGTAGTGCTGGGTGGTTCTACAAGACAGTCCTCACGTAGAAAGCATAGGAGATGATCCCTACGGACGCCCAAGTCAGTGGATATTCTTAGCAAACAGAAGAGGGCAAGAAGGTTGTTGCAGAAGAATGCCCTAGAGAGGGTTTCTAGAGAGCAATGGCCTCTGCTTCACTTTTGAGGGCTTCGAATTGCCTTAGAGAGCGTAACTAAGGGGTTTTGGAACTTAGTATTTGTGCGCTGTCGAGAAGGTAAGTAGTTACCTGATTTTTCGAGTGCAATTTAAGGAATTAGCATCTAATAAGGCCAAAATTCCGTCGGTTACGGGGATTGGCGGTTGATGAAACTGACTAACGCTTTATCAAAAATTTGAAATCCTGTTAATCATGGATGGAGTGTTGTATTTGGCTTCCGTTTCTATTTTGGAAAGCTTACTCCAAAATTTTTGCGATCACGGTGGTTCATTCTCCGAGATATCTGACATGGTTTGAAGCAGCAACAGCGCTTACGTTGAAAAGATAAAGATAGAACCTGTTGAGATATGATGATAGCTCAAAACCTGTCAAGGTTTGGAGATAGCAGATTGCGTCGCTTGTCCTTTTTTGCAAAGGAGAATGGACAAATCGTGGCATTTATGGATCAGAGCTCAAAAGTGGGTTTTGCTGCCTGTCACGTCTGTCAATCGATGCGATGATATTTTTACGCTGCATCAAGAGCCTATGGTACAATTATCACGGTCTCAAAAGGCTTGAAAATTTATTTAAGAATTTGTCCATGTTCGTGACACAGTCGGTTAAAGGTCCAAAAACTTTCTAAACATTTATTTTTATTAAATCAATTAGTGTAAGGTCATCATTAATCCAAGGCTTTTACTAGAATACTTGCCTTTTATCAAACTAATGCCGTTATTTTTGAAAAGATTAAATTAGTAAAGGCCAAATGGACAAATAAAAGCACCAAACACAAAGAGTACTGTATGATGTGCGAACAGACTGATTCAAATCGGATTTTCAATAAGTACATTATAAAAAGGTAGCACCCTTCATCCAATTATAATTAAGAATTCCCCTCCAAACTAGTTTAAAGAGGTTGGGATGGATTGATAGGTCCAAATCAAAATTTACCACTTGAGATAACATGGATCGCTTGCCTCAGGCACGTAAGCTAGGAGAGGCATTGAATTCAACATATAGTTGCCCCTATCTATTTCCTATTTATACCGTGTCAAACTGAAGTCTTTTGAACATGCTAGCTTCAAACTTTCTTTAGCTATTCTGCAGGCGTGGGATTTGGCCTTCTGTTACTAATTATCTCTAGTTCCTGGCTGTTTGGATTTATAGAAAAAACAAACAATCTTCTCCAGCGGATGGTATGGGTCACGCAACAAAAATTGTTTACGGCGAAGGAGCTCGAAAAGGCAACCAACAATTTTCACGAGAACCGAATTCTTTGTATTGGAGGATTTGGTACAGTCTATAAAGGAATCCTCATGGACAAGAGTGTAGTTGCTATCAAGAAATCTAGGTTAACACAAGGAGGGAGTTAAAGCGAGATCGAACAGTTCATAAATGAGATGGTTATTCTTTCCCACATTAATCATAGAAATGTTGTCTAGGGACTAGGGTTCCGATCTAGTTTATGAATTTGTGTCTAATAGAACCCTTTCGCATCATATCCATGATGACAGTCATAGGTCATTGTTATCCTTGGCCAATTGGCTAAGGATAGCAACAAAAACAGCCAGGAGCATTGGCTTACTTGCATTCTGCTGCTTCTATGCTCATCATTTATAGGGATGTGAAGTCCATGAACATACTGCTAGACGACAATCTTACTACTAAAGTCTCTGATTTTTAAGCCTCGAGATTTGTTCCATTCGATCGAAGTGGTTTGACTTCATAACTGATCTTTTACTTATCTAGATTATTTTCTTACAGGAATAAACTGTTTAGATTACAGTTAATGTTTTTCACAATAAAATTCTTTTGTCCTTGTATGAGGTACTAGACTGAGGAAAATTGACACCAAATGATGAAGGACAAAATCATTACAAAGCTTGATGCCTTGAAATGGAAAGCACTCTCTTTTTGAGGCATATGCACTTTGATTAACTCATTCTTGTTTTTTTTTTTTTTAGTACAGACAGATGATTACACTAGTTTAGTACGAGTCAACCCTGATAGATCAAAAAACATGATTTGTTTAAGTACAAAAGACAGGGGTCTCCTTGGTTCCAAATTCAAAAGCCAGAATGATAGGCTACTGAAACTGCCACCCAGTCAGCTGCAGAATTGGCTTTCCGATAGACATGACGGATCTGAACTCTGTGAACATCCCGAAGGGTAGGCCGGATGTCATAGAGCAGCGGGTTGATAGAGACTTGATTGCAACATTTTTTTCGAAGCCATCGGATAACAATAAGAGAGTCCCCCTCGATGAGGAGACTATGAGCATGAAGGATCCGAGTAGCGTAGGAAATACCAGCCCAAGCTGCATAAAGTTCAGCTAAAGGGATAGAGAAGTATAGGAGGCCAAATCCTTCTGCAGCCAGCAAAGCTTCATCGATCCCTCAGATAATAAATGCTGAACCTGCTAATCTTTCCTGAACACACTCATCGAAGTTGATTTTAACAAACCCTTGGGGGGTCCCAAGAGATAAAAACCATATGCTGGTTCGCTGCCGAAGCAGCAGGGGAACCCCAATGGCCAGAGCTGTCAGGATCAAAAACATTGCGATAGATCGTGAATTCAGCCGATAAAGATATGGCTTTCCACACTATTCTGTAGGAAGAAATAATATCACCAGTGAAGATAAATAGATTCCGCGATAACCAAATCTGATAGGCTGTAGCAGCCCAAAGGGCACCATTCTGCTGGTTATCCCTTCAAAAATCATATAGAAAAAGGGACTGCCAAGAACTCATATCATCCTCTCTAAAGTAGTAACACATCATCTGCCAGATCTGTCTCGCTTTGGGGCAGTTAAAGATGGCATGATCTGTGATCTTCTCCTCATGTCCACACAATGGTTATGTAGCCTGGATGGGCAGTCCCCTTTCAGAGAGCAAGGAACAGGTAGGAAGACAATCCCACGTAAGCTTCTATATAAAGAGCTGAACCCTGGGCTGAATGGAAAGATTCCAAATCCACGCTGCATCCATCGTACACTGAGGCTATGGCCTATAAACCTTCATGAGATCCCTAGTAGGAGCCCTAGAAAGACATGATGTCAGCCATAATCTGGTGTCAAATGTATGCCCTGGAATGAGCAGAATAGAAAGTATCTGGCAAGATAGCTCCTCACCAAATAATCGGATCACCGTGGGAGTGTGCCAGGAGGAGAGATCCTAAGAGATCAAATTAGTAACCCTCATACTGGTAGGAACATCAATGCTGATGAAAGTAGGCCATCATGAAAGATGATCAGCAATCCACGTATCTTGAACAACATCAACTGAGGAACCATCTTCAATCATCCATGAGATGTTATTCAGGATAGTCAGAGCATGCCAGCAAACCTTCTTTCAAAAGAAAGAATGATCGCGGAAAGGCTAAAAATCCATAAAAGGAGTTCAATCACCATATCTAGCATGCATAAAAGAGCTTCAGAAATAGTGTGGATCAAGTAGGAACCACGTAGCATGCCTAACAATTAGAGCCTCTCTTCTTACGGTCAGAGATTAGATTCCAAGATCACCTTCAGAAGTTGGCATGTAAACAGTGTCCCATGCCTGTAGAAGAATACCATGGCCATCCTGCATTGAGGCCTAGAAAAAATCCCTAAATCATCTCTCTATCCTCCTTAGACAAATTATCGGGATAACAGCATTGGATAGAAGATGTAGAGGAAGAGAAATAAGAACCAAGCATATAAGGGTGATCCTCGCCATCATGGATAATCCAATAACCTGCCAGCCATCAATGCTATCGCGGACCCGACACTCGATATCAATGTAGTCCCTACTACATGGTTGTTTCCCGTAACAAGGATCCATAGGTACGAAAGCCGATAAGCTTGAATATATATGCCGATTGGAGGATGGCCTCCCTAGTTGTACCAGTGGTCTTCAAACTAAAATAGATCATAGACTTTTATAGGTTAATTTTCTGACTAGAGGCCTAACAGTAGAAATGAGTAATGGAAGCAAAAGTGTTCTCATTATAAACAGTAGCCTGGCCCAGCAATATGCAGTCGTCAGAAAATAGGAGATAAGAGACCGAAGGGCCCAAGGAGCCCGCCATGAAAGGGGAGATGCAAAGATCATGCTGTGCTTGATAGAACGTACGAGATAGATCGTCCATAGCAAGGATGAACAAAAAAGGGGATAGTGAGCACTCCTATTGCAGCCCCACAGCAGAATAGAAGAAGTTAGTCTAACTACCGTTAATGATCAGAGAGAATTATGGCCTATGAATGCAGGCCACAATCCAATCAATAAATAGGCCATTAAACCCGAATTCATGAAGAGTTCGGTGCAGAAATGCCTAGCTCAATCTATCATAAGCTCGCTCCATATCTAGCTTAACAGCCATGAGACACTATCTGGCAGAAGCTCTCTGAAGATCATTGATAAGTTTATTTATTATCCCAATTTAACTATTAAAATAAATATTAATTACTTTAAAATTATTAAGAATTGATACTTTTTATGGATGTTTGCAGAAAAGAAGCCTATAGATGGAAAGAGCTCAATTTTTGGAGTCCAATGATGCAGATGACACTCAAATCAGGATTCAGTTTACCCAAAAAGGAAGAAAAAGATGATTTCACATAATTCCCAGTGCAAACTAAGGCAGGTGATGTTGAACAGATGGCTAAGAAATTTTCTCACAATATCTGAAAGATCTTGAGCGTCCGATTGACTCCAACTTTGATTAGGAAGAAACCCTAGATGAGCTCTATAAAAGGAGGACCTCAGGCAGTAGTTAGGAGGAGGAGTTTCTACAAAGCTCTTTTTATTCTTCTTTTATTTAGATTATTGTATTTAGGCCTGGAAGAGAAATATTATGAAGGAGATGTTGGCAGCAGCAATGCGTGGCTAGATTCCTTCAACTTGGGATGATGATGAAGCCTGTAATCAGGTTCTATCTTTCTTTTTGTTCTTAATTTCTATGCAATAAAAATTATGCTCTTCTTTATTATATCTTTTGAGTTATTTTTCTGATTGAGTTTTGATCTGGCATACACGGCCTGTACCATCTATCAACGTACCGTGATCTTAGGATACGGTACGTGCCTAAGAGAGACAGATCGTAGTATGATAAATTAGACCCTTAACCTTGCAATTATTAGATAGTTTATACTCTAAACAGACGTACCGTGATCTCCTGATACGGTCCATGCCTGATAAGAGATAAATTATTCTAATTTTAAATTTGTAAAAATTATTACTATTGCAACATTAAAAAAAAAAGATAAAACCTATTTGCATGGTGGATTCAGATTCCTGGGTTGCTTCTCCTACTATTTGAATTTCGTTAATTAATTAGTTGTTATCTTTTAATAACCGCTATTCTTAATATAATCCTTTATAGAAATTTTTTTTTCTCTTTCGTGAAATA
Source organism: Calamus simplicifolius (assembly GCA_900491605.1). Lineage (NCBI taxonomy): Eukaryota > Viridiplantae > Streptophyta > Magnoliopsida > Arecales > Arecaceae > Calamus > Calamus simplicifolius. The sequence continues at coordinate 300,321 of UESW01004458.1, forward strand.
ATTGTCATTGATCCCCGAGGATACGATCCCAATTTACCACTAGCTATAGTAGTGAGTAGGTTTTATTTTTGACCGCCAACGACAGCGATCAAATTTTGGCACCATTGCCAGGGATCCAGGCATGATTACTTCACGAAAAAAATTAAAAAAATAAAAAAATTTATTACAAATTTTTTCTTAATTTTATTCTTATTTTTAATTTTTTATTGTTTCATTATTATTTTTTCTTCTATATAAAAGAAAAGAGTAAAAAAATTCCTTTTTGTTGAATAGTTATTGCTCTCTTTAGCTTATTGCTTTTTTTATAGTTACCTTATTTTTAGATTTTCTTATTTTCTTTTTAACATAAAAAAATTACTTTCCTTCTTATCACAAATCCACTTATAACCTAATCAACTTTTCCTTTTAATTAACTTACCTTAAAAGAACTTAAAATAAAACCCTAAGACACTTTCCATAGAACATAATTAATTTAAGAAAACAAAATAATAATAATAATAATAACAAAAATAAAATATAATAAAAATAAAAATTATTTTATTTCTATGCTTAGATTGACTTAGGTAAATTTATTTTCGAAACTCAAAATTTTTTCAATGATATCTCATAATTTATTAGAAAATTAGAAACTTAATCACAAAAATCTAAAAAAAAAATAATTAGATTAATTTTGTTTGATAATTTCAAGAGGTGGACATCTGCTTGTTGCATAGCATTTTCATAATTAACTTTAAGGGCACAAACCCCTAATCAAGATAAGGTGAGAATTTCATCACCTTTCCTTGGCCCACAAACCATATCCTTCATTTTGCATTAACCCAAACCTTTAACTATAAAATTAACTAGACATCAGCCCTAAGGAACTCGAGCTCAATAGGACAAGGCACCCAAAAGAGTTGGACCGGATTGAGATTGACTGCTTAACTAGTGTCTAGAAAAGGAAAGGAAAGTGGTTACTTAATTGGTTCTGTTCGCTTACCTAGTAAGCAACAGGGGGACCCCCACTGACCTTACCCTTAACTGACTAGTTGATCAGCTAATTTTTGACTTGGAGGGCTCCAAGGCGGTCTTGGAAGTTAGGAGCTGTCTAGATCTAGGGTAAACCTGGAGTAGAGAGTCTAATCTTTGTTAACTTAATTGCTAAGAATTATTAAACCCTAATTAAATTATTCATTGCTCTTAGTTCTAGGAATCTTTTAGGATATTTTCTTTAGAATATTCTCCTTTCTCTTCTATTATATTAGTTAAAAAAAACAACTGAATTACTGTTTGCTTTAGAGTGTATTGGTAGGGTATATGCTTTGTCAATGATCGTTACAATCCAACCTCATACCCTTAAACCCTGAAATAGAGAGAACTTATAGAGCAAACAGAGCACACATTATGGATCTTAATCAAGAAAATAATCCACCACGTCAATTGAAGGAGTACTTCGCCCCTTCACAATATACATATTCACCATGCATACAGTACCCCCAGTAGAGGCTGTTCAATATGAAATTAAGTCCAGTGTAATCCAAATGTTACCAGCTTTTCATGGATTTACAAATGAAGATCCATATAAACACTTAGATGAATTCTTAAAAATTTGTTCAACTGTCAAGATTCAAAATTTCTCCGATGAGGCACTTAGGCTTAAGTTATTCCCTTTCTCCCTAAAAGATAGAGCCAAGTATTGGTTAAATTCACTAGACATTATAATTTCAACTTGGGACCAACTTCAGAGGAAATTTCTTAAGAAATACTTTCCTATAGGAAAAATGAATCAAATTAGAAAAGTCATAACCAATTTTTCTCCATTAGAGGGAGAAATGTTTCATGAAATGTGGGAGAGATTAAAAGAATTAACTAGAAAATGTCCGCGCCATGCAATACCTAAATGGCAGTTAGTTCAATGCTTTTATGATGGATTGTCAGAAAAGCATCGACAAATGGTAGATGCCTCATGTAGAGGAACATTTATGCTAAAAATTGAACATAAGGCATGACAGCTTTTTGAAACTCTAAGTGAAAATTCCTGGTACCACATGTCTGCTTCCTGTAGAGATCCTCCCATAGAACCTAAGAGAGGGGGAATATACAACATAGGTCAGTCTATAGACATCTCTATCAAAATTGATGAACTATCCCAAAAACTTGATCGAATTCTACAAGTTGGAAACACCTATTCCATATCTACTCAATTACATGAGGCTTGTATAATCTGTTCGAGTCCGACCCATTCTATAGGTCAATGTCCAGCCACATACCAATTTTCTGAGCTTATTCAAGAGCAAGCCTACCTAGCCCAAACCCGAATGGCTCCTAGACCAGGAAATGATCCATATTCGAATACATACAATCCTACCTGGCAAAATCACCCAAATTTTTTATGGAAACCCCAACCTATCATCAGTCCAACATCAATTAGGCCTAACCATCTTGAGACCCAATTTAGAAGCATGTCGTATTCCCAATATCTAAGTGCTCCTCAACATTCACCAAATAATTATGATCCTACTTTCGAAGAGAAGGTGTTAGAAGCTTTGAAAGGGCTAGAAATGAATACTCAATTCTTCACTCACACACACAATCCATTACAAAACTAGAAACTCAGATAGGTCAACTAGCCACAGCATTCAATGAAAGAGAATGGGGTAAGCTACCGAGTCAGCCCGAAGCGAACCCTAGGAACCTAAACATCCAAGGATCCAAACAAGAAGACTAGATTAACCAACTAAGTGTCATTCATACATTAAAATCTGAAAAATAAATAGATAATCAGATGGATACACATGAAGAAGAGGAATTAGAAGTCCCACCACTTGAACAACTTATTGAGCTGGATCAGCCTAAACACCTGAGGCATCAGAGTCTAATATAATGCCTAACCCACCAGTTGAGCCAATGTCAGAAGAAGATAAACAAAAAATTAGGGTTGTAGCACCATTCCCAAATAGACTTAAGTCCAATCAAAATTTAGCCCAATTCGATAAGATTTTAGAGGTCTTTAAGCAAGTTAAAGTGAACATCCCCTTACTAGACACGATCCAACAAGTCTCAGCCTATGCCAAATTCCTTAAGGATCTATGTACCAAAAACAAGACCATCAATGTACCCAAGAAAGCCTTTCTAGCAGCCAGTGTAAGCTCTTATCTATCAAACCATATGCCAGTAAAATACAAAGATCCAAGATCACCCACTATTTCATGCATTATGGGGAACACCCTCATAAATAGGGCTCTATTAGACTTAGGTGCAAGTGTTAATATATTGTCATACTCTGTATATAAGCAACTAGGGTTAGGAGAACTAAAGCCTACGAAAATGATCCTACAACTAGCTGATCACTCTTTGAAAGTACCCAAGGGAATAGTAGAGGATGTACTGATCAAAGTTGGTAACTTTATCTACCCATTGGATTTTGTGATTTTAATTAGAAACTGAACCGATGACAAACCCAAAAAGCCACATCCCAATAATTTTAGGTAGACCATTTTTGGCCACATCTAATGCCCTAATTAATTGTCAAAATGGATTAATGAAACTCTCCTTTGGAAATATATCAATTAATCTTGATATTTTTAATCTTACCAATACACATCAAACGAGCGCCTCAAATTATGTTCAGGATATTGGTTATGATTCAATTGACTTTAGTGATAAAAAGCTTAACTTAGAAACTTGTATAAACTAAGATGGGGAGAAAATTAATGAGGTTGCTATAATTGATGAAAAATCAAGATGAAAACTTCCAACTGAACCACTATAGAAAGTACCTGAACCATTACCCAAACAATCAATAAAGGAAGCATCCAAATTAGAACTGAAACCACTTTCCAAGCATCTCAACTATGTATATCTAGGTCCATCAGAAATCCCGCCTATGATTATTTCAACTGACCTAGACTCCTCACAAGAAGGAAAACTATTGAATGAGAATAAAGAAGTGTTAAAATGGACCATGGCTAACATAAAAGGAATTAGCCCCTCGATCGTTCAATATAGGATTCATTTAAGGGAGAAAACCAAGCCTATAAGAGACCCCCAAAGAAAACTTAAACTAACCATGAAGGAAGTAGTAAGGGAAGAGATTATCAAACTCCTTGATAATAGTAATCAAAGTGAGCCATAACGTCTGGCTAAAGATGTTAAACTTAGCACTTTTTGGGAGGCAACCCAAAATTTTTATGTTCTAACCTTTATTTCATGATTCTTATTTTTAGGAATAAGAGACTACTCTGCATGGTCACTTCTAACATTACACGAGGCATATCTCATCCAGGTGGTGTTTCTCCTTATTTTATTCTTTCTTACTTCATTGAGGACAATTAGAATTAAGTTGGGGGTAAGAGAAATCTTTTTGAAAATATTTTAAAAACATCTTGGTATTTTTTAAAAATTTTAAAACTTTTATAAATCATGTGTTGTGAAAGAAATTCTTGAACAAAATTGATTAGAAAAAGGTAATAGAGTTAGAAAGTATTGGCTAATTACTGTAGAGAGCCAAGGAGTAGACTAGCTAGTTAGACTTTTAGTAACCTACTTAGGTCATCTAAAGGCTATTAGCACTTCCATTGCACATGCACACTGATGAGGTAAATTAGGTATTAGTTGTAAGGTCAATTGGAGATTCAATTATTACTGAAAATTAGTAATTGATATATACCCCAACGAGAGAAACTTGAATTTAAGGAAAGAGCTACCTACCTGATAAATAAATATATATATATATATATAGTAAGTCTAAACATTGGTTTCCCATCGAGTAACCGGGCACCTTCGCCTAAGTAAGCATTGTTGTTCGCATCAAAAAATGGGCAATGTGAAGATATCGCTAAAAAAATTAAAAATAAATAAATAATTAATATATCAAGCAGTGTGAAAGTTACCTCAGGTTATGTGCTTAATTTGAGGGTATATAAAAAATTGATCAAAGTAAGTGATAAGCGAAGATACCATTGTTTCTTATAAGCTAATACCGGAATGCTAAGTTAGCCATATAAAACATTACATTGTTGTAGATTTATAGATGAACTCTAAGAAAGTTTCTGATAGTTTTGAAAGAAAAATTTACTTCAAAAACTCAATACTTAGTTAGTGATACTGGCTATCTTCTTTCAACCTTAAGCCTAAATTTAATTTTGCAAAAGAGTATTTTAGTGACGCATGGTTTTATTTTAATTACATTGTGTGATAAGTCTATTTATTATCCCAATTTAACTATTAAAATAAATATTAATTACTTTAAATTTATTAAAATTGATACTTTTTATGGATGTTTGCAGAAAAGAAGCCTATAGATGAAAGAGCTCAATTTTTGGAGTCCAATGATGCAGATGACACTCAAATCAGGATTCAGTTTACCCAAAAAGGAAGAAAAAGATGATTTTGCATAATTTCCGATGCAAACTAAGGTAGGTGATGTTGAACAGATGGCTGAGAAATTTTCTCACAATATCTGAATGATCTTGAGCGTCCGATTGACTCCAACTTTGATTAGGAGGAAACCCTAGATGAGCTCTATAAAAGGAGGACCTCAGGCAGTAGTTAGGAGGAGGAGTTTTTACAAAACTCTTTTTATTCTTCTTTTATTTAGATTATTGTATTTAGGCCTGGGAGAGAAAAATTATGAAGGAGATGCTGACAGCAGCAATGCATGGCTAGATTCCTTCAACATGGGATGATGATGAAGCCTGTAATCAGGTTTTATCTTTCTTTTTGTTCTTAATTTCTATGCAATAAAAATTATGCTCTTCTTTATTATATCTTTTAAGTTATTTTTCTGATTGAGGTTTTGATCTGGCATACGCGGCCTGTACCCTCTATCGACGTACCGTGATCTCAGGATACCGTACGTACCTAAGAGAGACAGATCATAGTATAATAGATTAGACCCTTAACCTTGCAATTATTAGATAGTTTATACTCTAAACGAATGTACCATGATTTTTGGATACGGTCCGTGCCTGATAAGAGATAAATTATTCTAATTTTAAATTTGTAAAAATTATTACTATTGCAACATTAAAAAAAAGATAAAACCTGTTTGCATGGTGGATTTGGATTCCTGGGTTGCTTCTCCTGCTATTTGAATTTCGTTAATTAATTAGTTGTTATCTTTTAATAACCGCTATTCTTAATATAATCCTTTATAGATAAATTTTTTTTTTCTCTTTCATGAAATAATTTCCCTTAATCCTCGAGGATACGATCCCGATTCACCACTAGCTATAGTAGTGAGTAGGTTTTATTTTTGACCGCCAACGACAGCGATCAATCATGCGTAAATTCTTGGGCTATAAGAACATTATCTAAAATGTTACACCCTTTGATAAAGGCCTCCTACTCAGTAGAAATAAGGTGAGGTATCACATCCTGCATATGGATGACTAAGATATGCGCACAGACCTTGTACAAGGTAGTGCACAGACTGATGGACCAATAGTGTTGAGGGATAGAAGCATCAGTACGTTTGGACACAAAAGTAATAATATCCAGTTCTAATCAGTAGGAATGAATTTGGATTAGGAGGCAATCTGGATGGCCTACACTACATCCTGGCTTACAATATTCCAGTAGTGGAAAAAAAAGGATGTAAACCCATCAGGCCCAGGGGCCTTGTCAAGCCCAAGTTCTCATAAAGCCAGTCATATCTCATCCATTATTTTTGGCCTGATAAGAAGGTCATTCTCATGTGTAGAAACCTTCTTGAAAATTGGGACCTAATAAATAGGAGCCCCATCGCCAATATGCTCCGTCCATCTGGACTGAAAGAAGTAAAATAGTTGATCCCGAATGACGTGGATATCCTCTTGGTAATGCCCCTTCTCGTCAACAAGTCATCGAATCCTATTAGCTGCACGTTACTTCAGGGTGGCTTGCTAAAAAAATTTGGTGTTACGATTCCCGTTGCGAATCCACTATATCCGAGACCTCTGTCTCCAAAAAATCTTCTGCTGCTAAAGAAGAGAGTAGTGATGTGCTAGCTTAGCTCAAAGAGATATGAGGTCAAAATCAAGAAGATAGCCTTCCTGATCCTCTTTGGTTTGGAGAGTAGCAATATCAGCTTCTACCTGCTCAACTTTCCTCACTAAGTCTTCAACCTTCAATCTGTTCCATCAAGAAAGCCTACGCCTCGCTAACTCAAGATGCCTAGATAACCTATAAGTAGCACTACCTCTCACAAGTATATGCCAAACCTAAAAGATGAGGGTCCGAGCCAAGGAATAGGAAGTCCAAAATTGCTCGAATTGAAACTGTCTCCGTTGCTGAGTATCAACCTCAGTGGATATCAGGATGGGACAATGATCAGAGACAATCTTAGGAAGGTGAGTAACGATAGCAGAATGATACTTTTGAAGCCATTGGACCATGGCCATAGCTCTGTCCAGTCTCTTCCAAATACGAGCAGAACCCTGGTGATAATTACACCATGTGAATTGGGGATCCGAGAACCCCAAATCCAACAACCTAGCAGAAGAGATGAAGGTCCTGAACTCAGAAATATCCACTGAGCCTACAAACTGTCTGCCTCCTTCTTTTCATTGGATTCGATAATGTAGTTGAAATCACCAGCAATGATGGATGAAAATTCCTAAGCAAGAAGAAAGAGGATCTCAAACCATAGGACATGCCTCTTCAAAAAATCAGTACTAGCATATACACCCGAGAGGAGCCAGGGGTTAGAAGTTCCTTTAGAGATGACTCTAATAGAGGTGTTGCACTGATGAAAGGCATCCACCCTAATGGAGGTATTGCGTCAAATAGCCAAAATACCTTCAAATAGGCCCATAGACTCCACTACACAAGAAGACTAAGATCTAAAAATTTATCTCCTAAATTGGGCTAGGCTGTCACCAGATAATCGGATTTCCAAAAGAACATAGATATCAAAATTATATAACTACATCAGTCTCCCAAAAGAGGAGTGAAATGAAGGTTTTTGGGCCTCTCTAACATTCCAGATTAGAAACTTCATTTACTAGTTGGAGGATGCTGGGACTCAGCCTGGTCCTCCAACATGTCGTTATTAGAAGGGCACCCATTAGGTAGGATACCACCCTTAGGCTTCTGTGTAATGCAGTCCATCAGTTGGGTATCCTCCATTAGTACTTCAGTCTCTTGTAGCCGAAGGAACACGGCTGAGATCTGGGTATCCTTACTCTGCCCCTGGATGGCATCCTTAAGACAAGTGACTACCAAATCATAGCATCATCCCTTCATCTTAGTTGGTTGGAAAAGTACAACCTTCTCCCCAGCATAGGCCATACCCTGACTACAAGAAGGTTGACCACTCGTTTCAGCTGAAACTACAAGGCCCCGAGTGAGTTCGGAGATACCAAAAAGGGTAAATTTGTCCAGTGTGATGCTTGAGCCAGATGATATAACTTTTTCTTTTCTTTTTTATTTTTGGAGACAACTCGTTGAGTTTGGGACTATGCAGGCCTGGCCCTCTTTGATGGATCCAGGTAGGCATCCTTTCAGACCATAGGTTGTCCGGCCCATTTATCTGTACCAAGAAGGGCGAAGGGGTTCTCAGTAGCTAGCTTAGAGTTCAGATTTAGCTGAGGGCCACTTATCTCTAATTGATCTTCAGACCTAGAGACAGTCTCGGTTTTAGTCAACTCGACATGCTCGCCTTCCACCAGCAGGCTCCAGTAGCCTGATATCCCACCTTCTTTCCAGCTACCTTCTGGACCGAATTAGCAGCAGGGGAGTCCAATGGCTGGCCAGACTTATGGAGGCGACGGTGAGCTTGCTTCATCGGCTCTTGCTATCCATCCTCTTCAATTCTGAAGTATGGCCAAGGGAAGTCCTTCGCTATCATAGAGCCGCCATCCAGGGTCTGTAATTGAAACCAGCCGATGATGACTCTAAATCCGACAGAGGCGAGTAGGGGCCGGTGAGATGCATAGACCCATCACTGGAACAAATCCCCTCAAGATTTTCGTAAGCGAAGTATTCCTAGAAGGGAGAACGATTCCCTCGCAATCGGACTCCCAGCCGAAGAGGTCTCCTCAGATCAATTCGCATGCATGCCCGAGCGAAGCCACCTCTGTTCTTCTCCTTGGTTGAGGTGTCGGAGAAGACAAAGTGACTAGCTGGCGAGAGGATTGATCTCAGTATATCATCAGTGTAGAACTCATTTGGCAAGTTGGACAGCCAAACTCAGAGGTGGGCAGAAGCCACAGAGTCCACCGCTTGGATGAACTCTGTTCTCCAGTCCTCGATAGCAATTGGTTGGCCGTTGGCAACCCACGGCCTCCCCAGAACCATTTTCTTAACATTAGAGTCAGAGAATCAGAAGATGTAGCACCAGTGAGCCAAGCATACAGCTTCAACGTCGCCGAAGACACCAACTCGCCGGAATTCATAGATGATTGCATCCGGTGGAACCCAATGGTGAAAGGTCCTTGGAAGGATGGCCTTCTTCTCCTAGCAGCCGACTTCCTCATCCAAGGTCTCTGATGGTACTTGGACTATCTCAGAAAAGCAACACTCCAGCTCCGCCACCACAGCCGGCGGAGGGGAAGGAGTTACCCAGGCGAAGCAGGTTTTCGCTACCCTCCTCCGTGGCATCCATCCTCCCTTGGCTTCATCCGCAGCTATAGGAGTTGGGGGGGGGGACAGTTTCTGTCATTATCCGAAGAGGTTCAATCATAGAGGACATTGAAGTTCACCAAAGATCAAGTATGCAGCACTCGGAGCTCTAATCTTAAAGCATGGTTCAGACACAGAACACTCCAGATTTGATGACAATCATGATGCTCCAGTGTGTTAGTTGCCCCATTCTTGTTTCTTATCTTTGCACATTATTCTAACACAATGGTTCCAAGCAAATTTTTAGTTTGATTTGAAGAAACTATTGGGAGCTTCTTATAAGGCACTATCAGGGAAGCCACTCTATTCATACTATTTCTTGGGATTACATATGCAAGGACAAAATATTCTCATTGTTAGTTATTCCAAAAATCAAGTTGTGATGGACCTTCTCATTAGGTAAAGTGGCAGGTAGACTTATCCTTCATTGTCAAAGTAGTGATTATTGTTTAAGTAAAAATTAGTAACCAATAAATTATCTCAAAATTTTATAATTAGTGAGTGTTTAAAAGTTAACTGCATAATTCCATCAAGGATTTGCCTTAAGTCCGTATCTTTTTGTATTAGTTATGTATGAATTAACCAAACATATTCAAAATGATATTATATGGTATATGTTATTTGCAAATGATATAGTGTTGATTGATAAAACTAAATCTGGAGTAAATTCTAAGCTAGACATTTGGAGAGAGGCTTTAGAATCTAAAGGTTTTAATATTAGTAAAACTAAAACTAAATACATGAAATGTAATTTTAGTGGGAGTAAAATACAAATGCTGAAACAGTGAGGATTGCATTGCAAGCCAAGAGATACCAAGGAATGAAAATTTTGGGTATTTCAGATCAATTATCCAGAAAGAAGGTGAATTAGGTGAAGATGTGAATTATAGAGTTAAAGCAGGATTAATTAAGTGAAAGAGTGCTTTGGAAGTATTTTATGATCGACGCATCTCATTAAAATTGAAAGAAAAATTCTATAAAAGTATTATAATTATGCCAGCTATGCTATATGAAACATAGTATTGGGCAATACTGAAATAATATGTGAATAAATTAAGTGTAACAGAAATGAGTATATTAAGATGAATATGTAGTAAAACTTTAAAAGATAGAATTAGAAATAAACATATAAGAGAAAGGATAGGAGTGGCCCCAATTGAAGATAAAATGAGAGAAAATCAATTATGATTGTTTGGACATATACAACGATGGTCTTTAGATACTCTAGTTAGAAAGAATGATATTTTAACAATCCATTGTAAGGATAGAGGTAGAGATAGACCTAAACTAATATGAATAAAAATAATTAAAAAAGATATAACTATTTGTAATTTAAAATGTCGACTTAGTCCTGAATAGAGCAGAGTGAAGGAAGCAGATTCATGTAGCCGACTTAGATGAGTTAAGTTGAGTTGAGTTGAGAATTCCATCTGCTAATATAATCTTGGCAAAGCGAATATTTTTATATCAAATAATTCAAAAATAGAAGGACCCACACAAATAGGTACAAAACAACAACTAGCTTTCTTCTGCTCTCCCTGTTATGCTTGGTAATGGGCAGCCATAAGAGAGTGCTTGATCATAGATATGGAGTTGTGCTCTTACCTACAGAAAGTGTTTTGTTTAGCACTCTTGTGTCAGCTGCAAGGTGCTTTGTAGACTAGCATATGTCGGAGTGTTTTAGGTTTGTGTGTGCTAGTTTTACTGCATGTGCTAGTTTGGCTGCAAGGAGTTTGTCTCGGTAGCCAGATGTTGGCTAAGAGAAGTTCAGGCAAGTTCAGAACCAGTTTTATTTCCAACATATGATGGCCAAGATTACAGGAGTAGCAATTAGATCTGTTAGCATCTGTATTCAGGAAGATTCAGATTGTTGGTTCTGGCAGTATCAACCCGAAGGCTTGAATCTCTTGCACCAATTCTTTGGATATGGCTCTTTATTTAGTCTACTGGGTTTCTAGGCTGCACAGCTCCCATTCCCTAGCTCAGTAATAATGTTGCTCGGAATTTGTTCTGATGAAGTCCCAATTGGTAGATTTTAATTTGAAACCTAGTCCCTTTAGAACATAATTCTGAACAACACTGTGTTCTCTCGGTTTCTACAGCATTTTCATCCTCTAACTCCAATGTCTACCTTTCACAATGTTCTCTGAAATCTTGATCAAGTAAAATTTCTTGACCTAACCTATTATATATTTAAAGTAAAATTTTAATTATTAAATATTCAAAACAGTTATAATTAGATTTGCAGCTATCATGTTAGTCAAGATTTCTAGCTATATTATTGGCAAGAACCTTGATATTTGTCAAAAATATTTATTTCTTCTCAATTGAAATAAACTGAGATTGTGATTGTCTCCATGCCGATCATCATCAAATCTTTGTAATCATAGTAGTAGAAATTCATAAATTCAACTATATTTGATAAAATTATATTGGTTGAATAATCTTCGCATGAATCCAACGTATCAATAGATTGATTTTCAATAAAAAAAGAGATTTTACTACACTACAAGAAAATTTTATTTTAGCAATGCCACAATGTGTCGCTAATGCATCGCTAAATCGATTTAGTGACGCATTTTGGTCATCGCTGTAAATTTCGTCGCAAACTGCTATCCGTTGCAGTTTCATCGCTAAATAGCGACGCAATGAAATGCGTCACTATTTTGCGATAAAAATATATCGTCGCAATTTAGCAACGCATTAGCGACTCCAAATTGCATCGCAATTTGCGACGCATTTGAGTTGCAATTGCATCGCAATATTGCGACGTATCAATTGCATCGTAATATTGCGACTCAGTAAGATGCATCGCAATATTACGACGAAGTGAAATGCGTCGCAATATTGCGACGCATCTAATTGAGTCGCAATACTGCGACGTAGTGAAATGCGTCACAATATTGCGATACAATGAGATGCGTCGCAATATTGCGACGTAATATGCATTGGAAATGCATTGCAAAATTATAAATTTATTTTAAAAAAAATTACAACGAGATCTTTTTTTTAAAAAAAATTAAAATATTATTAAAACTCTTAATACAATTTCATTGCAATCAATCAAAACATTATCGCTAAATATCCAAAAATATTGATCAAAACATTAATCATAAAATTTTCAATAATGTATAAAATTTTATTTTATTAATAATGAAAATTTTGGATACACAAAATAGGAAAAAAATACATCAAGAATCTGCACTGTCACGATCACGAGAAGGTTGCGGAGGCTGGAATGAACCTGCGATATTTGGCAACCAAATCTTGCATCTGACGCATCTGCTCTCTCATGTCTGCAAGCTCCTGCCGAACCTCTTGCCGAACCTCCTCCGTAATAGATCTTTGAATATCGTCTAAACGATCAAGAGGAATATCGCCAGAATAGTGTGATGTGGAGCCGGGAAAATATCTGAAAAGCTTTAGCGCCCAGACCGTAGACACTACGGTCTCGTGGCTGGGCACCAACAGCTTCCAAAAACATTCTAACTTCTACCTAATGGCAATTTGACTGATGTTGGGATTCATCTGTCGTCGTCTATCACAAAACATTCTAAAGGGATAATAACAATTAAAACTTCTGTTAGCAATTAAATAGTGAGGTATATTATAATTTAAAGTAGCAAAGTGTATTCTTACTCAATGTATGGATTGACTTCTCTACAGTTCATTAGGATGTAATAATGTACTGCATTATACTCCGCATCGCTCAAATCTCTTGACTTCTGCCTCCTAAATGAATGACCGATACCTTTAAAAACTGATATTCTACCATCATTAGGTTGTCCTTAATTTGTCCACACATACGTCATCGTTACGACCAATATTTTGGCTCCTCGTGTGGACGTGACTCTAAAAGTAATGAGAGGCAAAAGCTAAAACTTCTTCAACCATGTGTGCATTGCATATAGAACCTCAACCCTTGCCTTATTACGCACACTATTTTTTAACTTCTTAAGGTACCAACATGCAAAGGTAAACCAACTTTTCCGCAATGAAATAAAATTTTAAATGTCAACATGTACTACCGATTATTAAGATATTTACCTCTCGAAAGGATACATTCAGTGATACTGCACGGAACCAACTATACTCGCTTCGTATGGCAAGTGAACCGGTAAATGCTCTATTGAGTCAAAAAATCTTGGAGGAAATATTCGTTCAAGCTTGCATAAAATAATTAAAATTTTGTCCTCAAGCCTTGCCATGGATGTAGAAGTAATGACTGCAGTAGATAACTCCTTGAAGAACAAGCTGAGCTCCGTCAATGCCTTCCACACATGGTGCGGAAGCAACTCACGAAAAGCTATAGGCAATAACCGCTGCATGAAATATAGCAGTCATGACTCTTCATGCCAAACAACTTCAGCTTATGCATGTCCATACACCTATTGATATTTGAAGCATAACCATCTGAAAATTTTAATCCTCTAGCTCAGTTACATAAAACTTCTCGTGAATTTCTGTCAAGAGTGTAACAAGCTTTAGGATAGGTCCCGTCAGCATTCCTCCTCAAATCAGCTCTTTTGCAGTACTAACTAAGTTCTTCTCTCGACTTTGCAGTGTCTTCAATTTTTCCTGGGATGTTTAGCACCGTATTAAATATGTTATCAAAGAAATTTTTCTCAATATGCATAACATCCAAGTTGTGCCGGATGAGATTTGTGCTCCAATACGGCAGATCCCAAAAAATACTCTGCTTCTTCCTATTGTGTTCTTTACATATACGACCATTTACTCTATCTACATCGGCTTCCCAAGCATACCTTAATCCCAAATGCAGTATAGTATCAAATATGCTATGCCAGACCTAACCAGTTCGGCAAATTTTGTGACTGCTTTGTTCTTCCGGAAGGCGATCAAGTTTTGCCTATAAGGATGATTTGGAGGCAAAAACTTTCTATGATTATCAAACCATGACTGCTTACCACTCTTCTGTAATGTGAATGCAATAGAATCATTCATGCAGTAAGGGCACACCATACACCGAGCAGTGCTCCAACCAGACAACATTGCATATGCCGGAAAGTCACTGATTGTCCACATCAAAGCAGCTCTCATGATAAAATTTTGTTTCATTGAAATGTCGTAGGCCATGACTCCAGTTTCCCATAACATTTTCAATTCGGCCATCAACGGTTGCAGGAAAACATCAATCTTTTCCTTTAAATTGATGGTCCTGGAACCAAAACTGTCAAAAATATTGTAGTATCTTTCATGCACTTCTATGGAGAAAGGTTATATACAGTCAGTATCACGGGCCAACAAAAATATTGTCGGCCCGCTTGACCAAATGGTTGGAAGCCATCGGTACAAATACCTAATCTCACATTCCTTATATCATCAGCAAAATCAGGATGACTGTCATTGAAATGCTTCCAAGCTTTTGAATCTGATGGATGCCGCATTTCATCTTCTTTAGATTCATGTTCGGCATGCCATCTCATATCAGCAGCTGTAACCTCAGATCTGTATAATCTTTGCAGGTGTGGAGTAAGAGGAAAGTAATGCATCCTCTTGTAAGGCACACTTTTCCTCCTACTTGTACTAGCTCCCCCTTCATCGTTAGTGTATCTCAATTGCCCATAAATCTTACAACATCTCATGTCTGAGTCTTCACCATAGTATATCATATGATTATTCAAGCAACAATCGATCTTATTAACTGGGAGCCCAAGGCCACGCAACAACTTCTTCGTTGAGTAAAAACTGTCTGCTAAAACATTATTATTTGGCAAAACTTCATTCATTAATCCAGCTACAACATTGAATGCCTTTTCTGATAATCGATGTTCTGCCTTAATATTTAACAACTGAGCAGCTATAGATAATTGGGAATGACTCTCACAACCAGGATACAAATCTTGATTTGTAGCACGAAGCATATCATAAAATTACTATGCATCTGGATTTGGTTCTTCCATAAATGTATTCTGATTGAATTCATTACCCAATGCATTCATCACCATTTCTTCATATATGTTTAAATTCGCACATGGTTCATCAACGAAAATTGAAACTTGTTGGCTTGTGACAGCTGCACCCATTTTCTCTGTTTCACTATGACAGTACCAAATATCGTACCCAGGAACAAACCCCTTTTTACACAAATGCACCTTCACAGTTTCAACATCCTTGTACGCTTTATTCTGACACCTGTATAAGTTGCAGGGGCACCTAATCCTGGCCTATCCATCTATTCAGGTTGGCTACATGCAAATCCAATAAATTCTTCCAATCCATTCAAAAAATCTGGATTAAGCAAGCTATCTTTTAATCTTGCATACATCCACGAGCGATGTCCGCTCATTTTTGACCAACTTATACAATTTTCTGGTAAACCATTAAAGAAAACCACAATATAAAATAATATTAGCATTAATAATTTTATAACTAAATTAGTTATTTTACATAGCCAAGGTAAATAATAACTATTTAAAAAATTTATAACAATAAATCAATTTTATTTTTAATGATTGCAACCAATTGATTAGGCCTGTTTGCAAGGCCGTGCCACGTGGAGTTCGTGAGACTTCACAAGTATGCAAGTATCCTAAATTAATTCCATCTTTACTTTATATCTAAAAGGTAAGGCCCTATCCCATTCAGGATTATTTTCTGTGATATGGTATTCTGCTATTCATTATCATCGTTTACGTTGAAATTTCAGCAGCATTTCCCATATGTTCTCCTAAATGTATGGCATATATGCCACACTAGAAGAACGTATAAGGAAATACAAACCACAATCTCAACAGACAATAATTAATAGCAGACTAATATATCGCAAAAAATAATCTCAAACTGTCCACTAGGATAATTTGAGAATTTGTAAGACTATGTCTTACAAATTCTCAAACGGGTCTAAAGGTTTCAGTGCTGCGAGAAATAATATTCCTAAGAAAACAATCAAACTTATGCTTGTGAAAAAGTTTTCTTGACTATTGTACATATTTTTGATTGTGGTCTATAGTCACTAACTTATAGAACTAATATTATGTTAAAGATAATAACCTTAATCTAATATTTATGCATAGTAATATCTAATAATACTATGGTTTTAATATTAGACAGGCTGGACCAAAATTTTTCATACACATCAATTGTGGCACATCTATTAAAGCCATATATAATCTAATTCCCAAAATAACATATCCCAATATGAAGGAATTGTAACTTAAATCAAAGCCTAAGTCACAACAATTTCATAATGAAAATAAGATGCAATAATATATGTAAGATGTTCAGCAGTAAACTATCATGCATAGTTTAATATGCTGAGAAATTGAACCATAATTATATAAAAACCACTAATCAATCATGACTTAATTAATTTAAAATAGAAGCACTAATTAATCATAAAGCAATTTCTTTAATTAATTTACTATCGATTAGAATCACTAATTAGCAAATATTACAATGATGTTATATTTAATCATTATTTATTAGAATACCATAATTTATTATTATATTAAATTAATATATAAACTAATATAAGTTAATATATATAATATGATATTATTAATATTATGACATAATATAATTATCATAAACATACTTTTTTTATGATCATAGTAAATATTAAAGTTAAAGGAATAATAAATTTTATTTTTCATATTTTATAACATCAAATCCTAATATTGTATTATATCATAATTTAATGTTATATTAGAATAAGGTTGTTATATTAATTTTTTTATGGGTGTCGATGGATATAATATCAAATTTAATATTGTAACATTAAATTATAACAGCATTCTTACAATAGTACATGCATAAAGAAAACTAAATTAATTTTATTTTAAAATTCCATCAAACACAAAATAGTTCAATATAATGATATTATAAAATCATTATATTATAATATTATATATCACATATATAAATTTTTATATAATATTAAAATATTATTATAATGTATTCTAATTTTATTGTAATATAGAATTATTATATATAATGATATTACTATAGTGGTTTTCTAAATTTAAGTGATATAATATGATTGAATACGTTATTAAGATTAAAATATCAAAACAAATTACTAACAATTTTTTTAATAATAATAATTAAATCATTAAATCATTAAAATTAGTTATGCAATATATTTTGTTACCTTATAAATCATATTTTATAATAATTTTGATTTTTTATTAAAAATAGTCGAAGGGGGGATTCTAAGGGGGTTTGAAAATTTTTTTCCCCTGCCCGTGGACCGGCCACCATGGCCAGGCCACTGCCGACAGCCACCCGGCCATGGTCGGGCGGGGCCATGGCCAGCGACGATGGCCACTGTCGTGGCTGGCGATGGGGGGGCCGGGGGGTGGGGAATAATTTTTTTTTTGCCCTTCTCATGGCCTGGCCACTGACAGGAGGGGGAGGACAGGGGGAAACAGGGTATTTTTTTTTTTTAGCCCTTCCCGTGGCCTGGCCATGGTAGGGCACGGCCGTGGCCAGCGACGGGAGGGGGAGGGCTGGGGGGTGCGGGGAGGGAATTTTTTTCCTTCCCATGGCCTGGCCGCCGGAGCGATGACGGCCACGGCTACGATCGTGGCCAGTAACGGGAGGGGGAGGAGGGGAACATGTTTTTTTTTCTTGCCGTGGCCTGACCAACAGCCGGCCACGGTCGGGCGCGACCGTGGCCGGTGACGACGGCCATGGCCGTGGCCGGTGATAGGAAGGGGAGGGGGGGAACATTATTTTTTTTCCTTGCTGTGGCCTGGCCACCGTGGCTATGGTCGTGGCCGGTGATAGGAAGGGGAGGGGGGGAACATTATTTTTTTTCCTTGCTGTGGCCTGGCCACCGTGGCTAGGCCATGGCCGGCCACCAGCCGGCCACGGCCATGGACGGTGATGGGAGGGGGAGGGGGATGGGGAAAACAGGGTTTGTTATTTTTTTTCCTTGCCGTGGCCTGGCCACCATGACCATGCTGTGGCCGGCGACGACGGCCACGACCGTGGCCGGTGACGGGAGGGGGAGGGGGGTGGGGGGAAACAGGGTTTGCTTTTTTTTTCCTTGCCGGGGGCCTGGCCAGGCCATGGCCGGGCGCGGCCGTGGCTGGCAATGACGGCCACGGCCACGGCCGTGGCCGGTGACGGGATGGGGAGGGGGAAACAGGGTTTTTTTTTCATTCCGGTGGCCTGGCCACCATGGCCGGCAAGATTGGAGGGGAAGGGGAGGGGAGGGGGTGTGGACTTACCCGAAAATGGAAGTTGTCGTAGAGTAGATATGGTGTCGGAGGGCCGCCGGAGCTCCGCCGAAGGTGGGGAAGAGGGAGGAGAAATATAGACGGAGAGGAGCAGTCGGCTGGTTGCGGGAGAGAAAATAGGGAGGAAGAAGAGGGGGAAGGGGTTTTTATTTATATAAGGATTAGCGATGCAATAATCCGTCGCTAAGTGACGTGGAGTTGCATCGCTAAATGCATCGCTAAAAATTAATAATATATAATAATATTAATTTTATTTAATAATTATTATAGTTTATTAAATATAATATTATATAGTGATAATTTTATATATCAAAATATATAGAAATCTATGCCGCTCGTTTCACTAGAGCCCGGGGTGATGTGGGTGTGGCCGCGATGTTACATGTCTGCTTCCTTCTCGTGGCTGGCACTGCTGGCCCTTTCTTCCCTTTGCCGCCCTCGGTGGCGCTTCGATCCCTTATCGCGAGTTACCTCCCAGGTGGCCGATCAGAGGGTCGGGCTCGGCCTTGTGCCGCTCCCGTCTATCCTCTAAATTAGGAGACGGGTAAGGGCCTACCATAATGGTGACGGGTGACAGATCGAGAGTTACGGTTCAATTTATTACGAGAGAGAGCCTTTGCAAACCATCTTCTTGTTCCTACGCGCAATAAAGCCATGGAACCTGCGCTATCATCACCGAAAGGGCTTGAAGGGAGTTTTACCAGGTGAGGTGTCACTCTCTTCCTACTCTCTGGCTGCAACCACTCTCACCATGCCAGGAGAGCCATTGGAAACCGGGGGCAGAAGGGGGATGGAACAAGATACCCTCTGATCTCCATAAAGAGACTGTGCCAGGAGAGCCATTGGAAACCGGGGCGGAAGGGGGATGGAACAAGATACCCTCTGATCTCCATAAAGAGACCGCGCTGAAGAAGGTCATCGGAGAACCTCTTCCTCCCTGACAATGGAAACTCCCAAGAAACGCAACTCATCGGAAGCCTTAAACTTGGGTATGATCTCTTTCTCATCGGAAGCCTCTTCCTCCGCGTCACTGTTTGCGATGAAATTTTGCGTCACTATGGAGCGACGCAAAATTGCGTTGCTATTCAACGCCGCAAATTTGCATCGCTAAATAGCGACGCATTTTTTTTTGCGTCGCTAATGCGTCGCTATTTAGAGATGCATATATTTGCGTTGCTAAATAGCGACGCATTTATGCGTCGCTAAAAATTAATAATTTATAATAATATTAATTTTATTTAGTAATTAATATAGTTTATTATACATAATATTATATAGGGATAATTTTATATATCGAAATATATAGAAATCTATGCTGCTCGTTTCACAGGAGCCCCGGGGTGACGTGGGTGTGGCCGCGATGTTACATGTCCGCTTCCTTCCCATGGACGGCGCTGCTAGCCCTTTCTCCCCTCTGCCGCCCTCAGTGGCGCTTCGATCTCTTATCACAGGTTACCTCCCAGGTGGCCGATCAGGAGGTCGGGTTTGGCCTTGTGCCGGTCCCGTCTATCCCCTAAATCAGGAGATGGGTAAGGGCCTACCATGATGGTGACGGGTGACGGATCGAGAGTTACGATTCGATTTATTAGGAGAGGGAGCCTTTGCGGACCATTGTCTTGTTCCTACACGCAGTAAAGCCATGGAACCTGCACTATCATCACCGAAAGGGCTCGAAGGGAGTTTTACCAGGCGAGGTGTCACTCTCTGCCTACTCTCTATCTGCAACCACTCTCACCGTGCCACGAGAGCCATTGGAAACCGGGGGTGGAAGGGGGATGGAACAAGGTACCCTCTGATCTCCATAAAGAGACCGCGCTGAAGAAGGTCATAGGAGAACCTCTTCCTTTTCGACCGATGGAGACTCCCAAGAAACGCAACTCATCGGAATCCTTGAACTTGGGTATGATCTCTTTCTCATCGGAAGTCTCTTCCTCCGCATCACTGTTTGCAACGAAATTTTGCGTCGCTATACAGCGACGAAAAAATGTGTCGCTGTTTAGCGACGTCGTTAAACAGCGACGCATATAGAATGCGTCACTATTTAGCGACGCATTTTATATGCGTCGTTGTATAGCGATGCATATATTTGTGTTGCTAAATAGCGACACATTTATGTGTCTCTAAAAATTAATAATTTATAATAATATTAATTTTTTAGTAATTAATATATTTTATTATATATAATATTATATAGTAATAATTTTATATATCAAAATATATAGAAATCTATGCCACTCGTTTACTGGAGCCCCGGGGTGACGTGGGTGTGGCCGCGATGTTACATGTCCGCTTCCTTCCCGTGGCCGGCGTTGCTGGCCCTTTCTCCCCTTCGTCGCCCTTGATGGCGCTTCGATCTCTTATTGCGGTTTACCTCCAAAAGTATTGCACAATTCTATTACGAAAGAATATGAAAAGAATCAAGCTTTCAACAGAATGGCCATACTTGTATGCATCAAAGTGTTAAATTTCCTGTTGGGATGTCATTTTTTCTTTACTGATTCCTTGACTGATTGGTGATATATAGCACAAACAGCTTCCATGCAGAGCTTGAAATCCTCTAAAATTGAAGAAAGCATATCTTCCTAACTGTCCCAGTTCATAGTTTCCTTTCTGCAATGATTCTTAGCAAAATCTCCATTAGAAACTAAATCAGCAGCTTCTCTTTTAGAAGCGTTATCGAATCTAGCATCATATAGTGCTGTTGGGATGTCATTTTTCCTTTACTGATTCCTTGACTGATTGGCGATATATAGCACAAACAGCTTTCATGCAGAGCTTGAAATCCTCTAAAATTGAAGAAAGCATATATTCCTAACTGTCCCAGTTCATAGTTTCCTTTCTGCAATGATTCTTAGCAAATCTCCATTAGAAGCTAAATCAGCATCTTCTCTTTCAGAAGCATCATCGAATCCAGCATCATATAGTGCTGTTGGGATGTCGTTTTTTCCTGATTGGCGATATATAGCACAAACAGCTTCCATGCAGAGCTTGAAATCCTCTAGAATTGAAAGAAAGCATATCCCTGAACCCTTGAACCCTAAAACCCTATTTAGCAACACATACTAATTCGTTGCTAATGCGTCGCTAAACAGCGACGCACGAATATACGTCGCTGATAGCGATGCAATTATGTGCGTCACTATTCAGTGATGCATGAATATGCGTTGCTGAACAGCGACTCTTGAATATGAGTTGCTATATGCGTCGCTATTTTGCGACGAAAATTTTTGGAGTCGCTAAATCCGTCGCTAATTAACGACTGATTTAATGAGTCGCTAAATTGTGTCGCAGATTTTATGGATCGCAATTGCATCGCAATGTTGTCGTTATTTTGCGACGAAAATTTGCGTCATTATTTCATGAATTACTTGTTGTGTTAACTTTTATTTGACCTCTCAAGATTTTTATTTTACTCGGTCGTATAGTTCTTTTACCTCTTTATATATTAGCTTAGATGGAACTTGATAAAAAAAATTTGATTTGTTAAATGCACTACATAGTCCACGAAACACAATTAGCAGCGATTGAATATAAGAAGTTCAGGAAGCAAGAAATTAGCAATAGAATTATCAAATAAACAAGAAACTTTTATTAAATGCAAGGAAAACCAATGGAAAATGAGAAAAAATTTGCTCAAAGCTTATATATTTATTTATTTTGAGCGTCTATGAGTGCGGGGTTCTCAAATTATTTATTCATTTATTTTTAAGAATTCATTAATCCTATAAGTTAATAATTTGCCTAGTTTACTGTAAGAGACCTGCTCTATCCACTATAAGAAAATACTGAAATAGCGACGCAAATTTAGCGACGCATAATTGCGTCGCTAAATTGCGACCACTTTGCGATGCCTCTGTGACAATAAAATATTGCAACGCATAAGCGACTCAATTAATCAGAAAATCAAAAAAATTAAATTTTTAATATTGCGACGCAAATATTACGTCGCAATATTTTTAAATTAATTTTTTATGAAATATAAATATCAATAAAAATATTGCGACGTAATATTTGCATCGCAATGTTTTTAACAGAATTAAATATTTTAAATAGCGACGCATTAGCGATGCAATAAAATAGATAATTAGAAAAATTATTTTTAATTTAGTGATGCACCAATTGCATCACAAATAATTTAAATAAAATTAAATTTTATAAAATTTAATTATCGGAAAAAAATATTGCGATGCATCACAGTGTGTCGCAATATTTTTAAAAGAATTAAATATATTAAATAGTGACGCATTAGCGACGCAATAAACTAGAAAATAAGAAAAATTATTTTTAATTTAGTGATGCAACAAATGCATCACAAATAATTTAAATAAAATTATATTTTTTAAAGTACAAATAGTTTACAAAATATTACGATGCATAACAGTGCATCGCAATGTTTTGAAAAGAATTAAATATTTTAAATAGCGACGCCTTAGCGACGCAATAAACTAGAAAAATAGAAAAATTATTTTTAATTTAGCGACGCAACAATTGCATCGTAAATAATTTAAATGAAATTATATTTTTTAGTATAAATATTTTAAAAAATATTGCGACGCAACTCAGTGCGTCGCAATGTTTTGAAAA
Organism: Calamus simplicifolius; assembly: GCA_900491605.1. Classification (NCBI taxonomy): domain Eukaryota; kingdom Viridiplantae; phylum Streptophyta; class Magnoliopsida; order Arecales; family Arecaceae; genus Calamus; species Calamus simplicifolius. The sequence continues at coordinate 323,693 of UESW01004458.1, forward strand.
AAATTAAATATTTTAAATAGCGACGCATTAGCGACGCAATAAATCAGAAAATAAATTAAAATTATTTTTAATTTAGTGATGCAATAAATGCGTCACAATTATTTAAATAAAATTAAATTTTATAAATTATAAATATGAGAAAAATAATTACGACGTAACACAGTGAGTTGCAATGTTTTTAAAAATTAATTATGTTAAATAGCGATGCATTAGCGATGTAATAAGCCAAAAAATTAATTAGGGAAATTATGTTTTAATATAGCGATGCACTTGTTGCATCGTAATTATTAGAATTAAAATTAATTTTTTATATAATATAATTATCATATTAAAAAAATACGATGCAACCCTTTGCATCGTAATATATTTAAAAAATTAATTATGTTAAATAGCGATCGATCCAAAATCGATCGTGACCGATCGAAATAAGGGCTTGGATCGATCCCAACCCTCGGATCATCGCCGATCGGACCGATCGCCATGTTTCGAGATCGATCGTGGCCGATCGGGATCAGGGCTTGGATCGATCACAACCGTTGGATCATCGCCGATCTCGAACGGATCGCCACGGTCCGAGATCGGTCGTGGCCGATCGAGATCAGGGCTTTGATCGATCGCAACAGTCGGATCGTCATCGATCTCGAATGGATTGCAACTGTCCGAGATAGGTCGTGGCCGATCAGGATCAGGGCTTGGATCGATCGCAACCGTTGGATCGTCACCGATCTCGGACGGATCGCCATGGTCCGAGATCAGTCGTGGCCGATCGGGATCAGGGCTTGGATCGATCGCAACCATCGGATCGTCGCCATTCTCGGATGGATCGCCACGTTTCGAGATTGGTCGTGGCCGATCGGGATCAGGGCTTGGATCGATCGCAACCGTTGGATCATCGCCGTTCTCGGATGGATCGCCACGTTTCGAGCTCGGTCGTGGCCGATCGGGATCAGGGCTTGGATCGATCGTAACCGTCGGATCGTCGCCATTCTCGGACGGATTGCAACTGTCCAAGATAGGTCATGGCCGATCGGGATCACGGCTTGGATCGATCGCAACCGTCGGATCTTTGCCGATCGGATCGATTGCCATGGTCCAAGATCGGTCGTCGCCGATCGGGATCAGGGCTTGGATCGATCGCAACCATTGGATCATCCCCGATCTCGGACGGATCGCCATGGTCCGAGATCGGTCGTGGCCGATCAGGATCAGGGCTTGGATCGATCGCAACCGTCGGATCGTCGCCGATCTCGGATGGATTGCAACTGTTCAAGATAGGTCGTGGCTGATCGAGATCATGGCTTGGATCGATCGCAATCGTCGAATCTTTGCCGATCGGACCGATTGCCACGATCTGAGATCGGTTGTTGTTGATCGGGATCAAGGCTTGGATCAATCACAACCGTTGGATCGTCGCCGATCTCGGACGAATTGCCACGGTCCGAGATCGATCGTGGCCGATCGGGATCAGGGCTTGGATCGATCACAACCGTCGGATCGTCGCCGATCTCAGACGAATTGCAACTATCCGAGATCGATCGTGGCCGATCGGGATCAGGGCTTGGATCGATCGCAACTGTCGGATCGTCGCCGATCTCGGACGGATTGCAATTGTCCGAGATAGGTCGTGGCCGATCGGGATCAGGGCTTGGATCGATCGCAACCGTCGGATCGTCGCCGATCTCGAACGGATTGCAACTGTCCGAGATAGGTCATGGCCGATCGGGATCAGGGCTTGGATCGATCGCAACCGTTGGATCGTCACCGATCTCGGACGGATCGCCAGGGTCCGAGATCGGTCGTGGCCGATCGGGATCAGGGCTTGGATCGATCGCAACCATCGAATCGTCGCCGATATCGGACGGATCACCACGGTCCGAGATCGGTCGTGGCCGATCGGGATCAGGGCTTGGATCGATCGCAACCGTCGGATCGTCGCCGATCTCGGACGGATTGCAACTGTCTGAGATAGGTCGTGGCCGATCGGGATCAGGCTTGGATCGATCGCAACCGTCGGATCTTTGCCGATCGGACCGATTGCCACGGTCGAGATCGGTCGTCGCCGATCGGGATCAGGGCTTGGATCGATCGCAACGTTGGATCGTCGCCGATCTCGGACGGATTGCCATGGTCCGAGATCGGTCGTGGCCGATCGGGATCAGGGCTTGGATCGATCGCAACCGTCGGATCTTTGCCGATCGGACCGATTGCCACGGTCCGAGATCGGTCGTCGCCGATCGGGATCAGGGCTTGGATCGATCGCAACCGTTGGATCATCGCTGATCTCGGACGGATCGCCACGGTCCGAGATCGGTCATGGCCGATCGGATCAGGGCTTGGATCGATCGCAACCATCGGATCGTCGCCGATCTCGACGGATTGCAACTGGCGATAGGTCGTGGCCGATCGGATCACGGCTTGGATCGATCGCAACCGTCGGATCTTTGCCGATCGGACCATTGCCACGGTCCGAGATCGGTCGTCGCCGATCGGGATCAGGGCTTGGATCGATCGCAACCGTTGGATCATCGCCGATCTCGGACGGATCGCCACGTCCGAGATCGGTCGTGGCCGATCGGGATCAGGGCTTGGATCGATCGCAACCATCGGATCGTCGCCGATCTCGGACGGATTGCAACTGTCCGAGATAGGTCGTGGCCGATCGGATCAGGGCTTGGATCGATCACAACCGTCGAAAATCTCGGATTCCGAGATCGGTCGTGGCCGATCGGGATCAGGGCTTGGATCGATCAAAATGCGAATAATTTGCATCGCAATTGCGACGTAATATGGCGTCGCAATTATTATCATAATTATTAATATTATCATTAATAAATAATATTACGACGAAATATATGCGTCGCAATTATTTTTAGTAAATACAAAATTTTGCGATGCATATGTTGCATCGCAATGTTTTTAAAATAAATTTATGTAATTAAAAATTTTATAAATATGCGTCATCGCAATTATTAACATTAATTATAAATATTATCATTTATAAATATTAACAAATTATTGCGACGCCTTAGCGACGCAGTTTAAAAAAATATAAATAAATATTGCGACGAAATATATGTGTCGCAATTATGCATATAACAATATTATTAAAATACATATAGCTGATTAAAATATTAAAAAATTATTGCGACGCAATTTTGTCGCAATTATTATAATAAATTTAAATATTTTCATTTAAAAATATTTAAAAAATAATTGCGACGCACTGCTTGCGTCGCAATTATGTAATAAGTTTTTTTTTAATCAATTTAAATATTAAAAAATATTGCGACGCCTTAGCGACGCAATTATTAGAAAATAAAATTTTTTCCCGCCGGAGGATGGCGCCAATTTAGCGACTCATTAGCGACGCATTTATTGGCGTCGCTATGTTTTCAAAAAATTATTATAAACATTATTAACGATGGATTAGCGACGCCTACTGCGTCGCTAAGACAAAAAAAAAAAATTGCGACGCAATTATTGGCGTCGCTAATTACCTATATTTAAGCCCCCTTCTCCTTTCTTCCTTCCGTCTTGACCTAGCCGCCGCCGTGATCCCCGCTCGCTCTCCGGCGCATCCCCGTGGTCCTCCGGCTACCCGGCGATCTCATCCGACTCCGGCTTGTTATCTCGACCAAGGTTAGCCCCAATACTCTAAAAAAAAAATTTTTTTTTATGATTTCCCTACGGCCACGGCCGCTGCCGTGGCCGTCTTCTCCGGCCACGGCCGCTGCCGTGGCCGGCAGTGGCCTGGCCACGGTGGCCAGGCCACTGTAAAAAAAAAAAAAAATTTTTTTTAACAGGGGGGAGGGGAGGAAACCCCCCCCCCCCCCCTGTCCGGCCACGGCCGCTGCCGTGGCCGGCAGTGGCCTGGCCACGGTGGCCAGGCCACTGTAAAAAAAAAAATTTTTTTTTTTAACAGGGGGGAGGGGAGGAAACCCCCCCCCCCCCCTTTTTTCTGTCCGGCCACGGCCGTGGCCGCGGCCGGACAAGGCGGCCACGGCCGCTGCCGTGGCCGTCTTCTCCGGCCACGGCCGCTGCCGTGGCCGGCAGTGGCCTGGCCACGGTGGCCAGGCCACTGTATCAAAAAAAAATTTTTTTTTTAACAGGGGGGAGGGGAGGAAACCCCCCCCCCCCCCCCCCTTGTTTTTCTTGTCCGGCCACGGCCGTGGCCGCGGCCGGACAAGGCGGCCACGGCCGCTGCCGTGGCCGTCTTCTCCGGCCACGGCCGCTGCCGTGGCCGGCAGTGGCCTGGCCACGGTGGCCAGGCCACTGTAAAAAAAAAAAATTTTTTTAAAGGGGGGGGAGGGGGGAAACCCCCCCGCCCCCCCTTTCTTTTCTTGTCCGGCCACGGCCGCTGCCGTGGCCGGCAGTGGCCAGGCCACTCAAAAAAAAAAAAAAATTTTTTAACAGGGGGGGGGGGGGGAAACCCCCCCCCCCCCCCCCTTTCTTTTCTTGTCCGGCCACGGCCGCTGCCGTGGCCGGCAGTGGCCTGGCCACGGTGGCCAGGCCACTGTGACAAAAAAAAAAAAAATTTTTAACAGGGGGGGGGGGGAAACCCCCCCCCCCCCCCTTTCTTTTCTTGTCCGGCCACGGCCGCTGCCGTGGCCGGCAGTGGCCTGGCCACGGTGGCCAGGCCACTGTGACAAAAAAAAAAATTTTTTAACAGGGGGGAGGGGGGAAACCCCCCCCCCCCCTTTCTTTCTTGTCCGGCCACGGCCGCTGCCGTGGCCGGCAGTGGCCTGGCCACGGTGGCCAGGCCACTGTGACAAAAAAAAAAAAATTTTAACAGGGGGGGAGGGGGGAAACCCCCCCCCCCCTTTTTTTCTTGTCCGGCCACTGGCCAAAAGTGGCCTGGCCACGGTGGCCAGGCCACTGTCAAAAAAAAAAAAAAAATTTTTTAACAGGGGGAGGGGGGAAACCCCCGCCCCCTAAAAATTTTTTTATGTCTTGATTATTCAATAATATTTGTAATGCTAGATATCTTGTTGTATTATTAAATTTACATAATATTTATGCAATAATTAATTTAAGCAGAATGTTTATGACAATAGTATTTGTGCATTTATACTCATTTACATTTGTTATGTCTTGATTATTTATATTCTGCTGCAAACTTAATGATGCATTACATTTTGAAATGCTAAATAAAATGTTTTGTTGTAATATTATTTAATTTCCAGCAACAAATTACTAGTTTCAATGATTTACATTTAGTATTCGCAAACATTTGTATTTGACACAATAATCTTAAAAAGTTAGTGATTACATGTATAATTCACAAGAAGTTAAGAATAACAAGCATAAGTTCGATTGTCTTCGGAATAATCACTTTAGACCCGTTTGAGAATTTGTAAGCCTTAGTCTTGCAAATTCTCAAATTGTCCTGGTGGACAGTTTGGGAATATTTCTTGTGACATGTTAGTCTGCTAGTAATCATCGTGGGGTGAGATTTCGGTTTGCATTTGCTCATACGTTCTCCTAGTGTGGCTTATATACCACACATGTAGGAGAACATATGGGGAAATGCTGCCGAAATTTCAATGTTGCCGATCGATGATAATTAATAGCAGAATAACATATCACAAAAAATATTCTTGAATGGGATAGGGCCTTACCTTATAGACATGGAGTGAAGGTAGAATTATTTAAGACACTTGAATTCTTGTGAAGTCTAATGACTAAACGCACCGCCTTGCGGCCCGACACAAACTCAAGCCCTCCCTTTAGCCATGAACCTATGCATCGGTCCTTGCTAGCAAAGGATCGTAGCCGTGGCTCGCCCTTGCATGGTAGGGTCCTTAGTTCCTAAAAAAATTTGGTACTTATAAATGATTTAATTGGTTGTAATTAACCTTAGTTGTGCCCAAGAAATAATTTAGTTATATATTTATTAATACTAATATAGTTTTATTTTTGGTTTCATTTAATGATTTACCAGACTTTGTATAAGTCGGTCAAAAATGAGCGGGACTCGCTCATGGATGTATGCAAGGATAAAAGATGGCTTGCTGAATCCAGATTTTCTGAATGGATTGGAAGAATTTATCGCATTTGCATGTAGCCAACCTGAATGGATGGATGGGCCTAGGATTAGGTGCCCATGCAACTTCCACAGGTGTCAGAATAAAGCCTACAGAGATGTGGAAACTGTTAAGGTGCATTTGTGTAAGAAGGGTTTTGTTCCTGATTACTATGTTTGGTACTGTCATGGTGAACCAGAGGATATTCCAGCAGCTGTTATAGGCCAACAAGAGTCAATTCCCGTAGATGAACCATTTGTGAATTTAAACACATATGAACAAATGGTGATGAATGCATCGGGTAATGACTTCAATCAGAATACATTTATGGAAGAACCAAATCCAGAAGCACAACAATTTTACGATATGTTGCGTGCTGCAAATCAAGAATTGTATCCTGGGTGTGAGGGTCATTCCCAGTTCTCTACAGCTGCTCGAATGTTGAATATTAAGGCAGAACATCGATTATCAGAAAAGGCGTTCAATTCTGTAGCTGAGTTAATCAAAGAAATTCTGCCAAATGATAATGTTGCCGCAGACAGTTTTTACGCAACAAAGAAGTTGTTGCGTGGGCTTGGGCTCCCAGTTAATAAGATCGATTGTTGCTTGAACAATTGTATGATATTTTGGGGTGAAGACTCAGAGCTGAGATGGTGTAAGATTTGTGGGCAATCGAGGTTCAAAAACACCGAAGGAGGAGCCGGTACAAGTAGGAGGAAAAGTGTGCCTTACAAGAGGATGCATTACTTTCCTCTTACCCCACGCCTGCAGAGATTATACAGATCTGAGGCAACAGCTGCTGATATGAGATGGCATGCCGAACATGAATCTAAAGAGGATGAAATGCGGCATCCATCAGATTCAAAGGCTTGGAAGCATTTCAATGAAAATCATCCTGATTTCGCTGAAGATATAAGGAATGTGAGATTAGGTCTTTGTACCGATGGCTTCCAACCATTTGGTCAAGCGGGGCAACAGTATTCATGTTGGCCTGTGATACTGACTGTATATAACCTTCCTCCGTGGAAGTGCATGAAAGATACTGCAATGTTTTTAACCGTTTTGGTTCCAGGACCATCAAATCCAAAGGAAAAGATTGATGTCTTTCTGCAACCGTTGGTGGCCGAATTGAAAATGTTGTGGGAAACAGGAGTGGTAGCCTACGACATTTCTATGAAACAAAATTTCTTAATGAGAGCTGCTTTGATGTGGACAATAAGTGATTTTCCGGCATATGCAATGTTGTCTGGTTGGAGCACTGCTGGACGTCTGGCATGCCCTCATTGCATGTATGATTCGGATGCATTTACATTGCAGAAGAGTGGTAAGCAGTCATGGTTTGATAACCATAGGAAGTTCTTGCCCCCAAATCATCCTTACAGGCGTAACTTGATCGCCTTCCGGAAGAACAAAGCAGTCACAAAATTTGCCGAACCGGTTAGGTCCGGCACGGATCTATTTGATTCTATAGAGCATTTGGGGTTGATGTATGCATGGGAACCGGATGCAGATAGAATAAATAGCCGTATATGTAAAGAACATAACTGGAAGAAGCGAAGTATATTTTGGGATTTGCCTTATTGGAGCACAAATCTCATCCGGCACAACTTGGATGTTATGCATATCGAGAAAAATTTCTTTGATAACATATTTAACACGGTGCTAAACATCCCGGGAAAAACAAAAGATACTGCAAAGTCAAGAGAAGAACTTAATCAGTACTGCAGAAGAGGTGATTTGAGAAGGAGTGCCGATGGGACCTATCCTAAAGCATGTTACACTCTTGACAGAAATTCACGAGAAGTTTTATGTAACTGGCTTAGAGGGTTAAAATTTCCAGATGGTTATGCCTCAAATATCGGTAGGTGTGTGGACATGCATAAGCTCAAGTTGTTCGGCATGAAGAGCCACGACTGCCATGTTTTCATGCAACGATTATTACCTATAGCTTTTCGTGAGTTGCTTCCGCAACATGTCTGGAAGGCAATTACGGAGCTCAGCTTATTCTTCAAGGAGTTATCTGCCGCAGTCATTACTTCTGCATCCATGGCAAGGCTTGAGGAGGAAATTCCAATTATTTTATGCAAGCTTGAGCGAATATTTCCTCCCAGTTTTTTTGACTCAATGGAGCATTTACCGGTTCACTTGCCATACGAAGCGAGCATAGCTGGTCCCGTGCAGTATCGCTGGATGTATCCTTTCGAGAGGTAAATATATACATCATTAAGATATGTTGACATTTCAAATATTATTTCATTGCTTGAAAAATTCGTTAATTTTTTGTTGCAACTTTACATATAGGTATCTTAAGAAGTTAAAAAATAATGTGCGTAATAAGGCAAGGGTTGAAGGTTCTATATGCAATGCACACTTGGTCGAAGAAGTTTCAGCTTTTGCCTCACATTACTTTGAGGGTCACGTCCACACGAGGAGCCGAAATCATGGTCGTAACGATGACGTATGTGTGGACGAAGCAGAAGCTAATGACGGTAGAATATCAATTTTTAAAGCTATCGGCCGTTCATTTGGTGGGCAGAAGTCAAGAAATCTTAGCGATATGGAGTATAATGCAGCACATTATTACATCCTAATGAACTGTCGAGAAGTCGATCCATATATTGAGTAAGTGTATACTTCAATGCTAAATTGAAAATTTAAATTTATATAATAATATACCATAATATTTAATTTCTAACAGTAGTTTTCATCCTTTTCATCCCATAAGGATGTTTTGTGATAGACAACGACAGATGAATCCCGACATCAGTCAAGTTGCAATTGGGCAGAAATTAGAAACGGAGTTTGCTTACTGGTTTTATGAATTTGTGAGTAGTATCACTCAATCAATTTCGATAATGGCTATTATTTTTTGAATTGGATGTCAATAGCTTATTAATTTATAGGTCAACGGTCCATGGTCGACAACCGACAATATTTTCATTAAATGTCTATCGCAATGGCCATTGAAGACCGTAACAACCTCTACTGGCTATTTTGTAAATGGGTACAAATTTCAGATTGAACGATTAGCAGCTTCAAGAGGCACGCAGAACTGGGGCGTGTGTGTAAAGGAGAAAGTGTTGGAGCAAATATGCAGGATTATTATGGAAAGTTAGTAGAGGTGGTTGAAGTTGAATATCCCGGTTGGCCTATGAAACGAACCGTATTGTTTCGTTGTGATTGGTTCGATCCGATAGTTCCTGTGGGCAAAAGGGTTCATAACGACTATAATTTGGTTGAAGTGAACCATCGACGAAGATTGCAGAAATATGACCCATTCATCCTTGCATCCCAAGCTCAGCAAGTCTTTTACTGCGGATATCCAAGTTTGCGCAACGACAAGCGAGATTGGTGGGCCGTTTCTAAAATCGTCCCACGTTCAACAATCGTATTAGAGGAGAGTTCATCAAGTCAATCAGCCGAGTGCCCTGCATTTCAAGAGGATGAGATGGAAATGCATGCAATTGAGGACGACACAAGGGCTCCTGAAACATCACTTAGAGATCCAAGTGGTGATGTCCAAGAAATTGCGGATGCAAATGTTCGGTTTCCTTCCGATGATAATGAAACTGATTCGCAATCCGATACGGCATCGGATGTTGAACCAACATTTCACGAAACAAATGACACCGATTAAACATAAAGGTTTTTTAAAATTTAACTTTTTTTATAAGTGTTAAATTCTTACATAGTCAATCATTAATCGTAATTTAATTGTGTGAATCTTTAGTATTTTCAGTATGAGGGGCAGAGGTAGATCTACCGACGACAGATTGGGTGAGCAGAGACGTAGTTTGGATCCTGCGACATCAGATCACATGAGCGTCGGAGATGGAGAGTTTGGATCTCCAGCAGAGGCGCAGCCTTCGATCTCTGCAGCAGTATTACCATCCAGCCGATCGGCACAGACCTCCGAGAGTTCTTCCACCATCGGCCGCACTGTACTTCGACTTGATGCTCAGGGGATGTAAGTATATACTAATTAAAAATATTTGTTTATGTTTTTAAGTCATTTACTTATAAACTTGCATTTTTTTAACAGATTCATTGAGCAGCATCATGTATCCAGCCACATCAGCGCCGTTTTTCAGAGGCGTGCAGATCCCAGTGGCTACGATTGGCGCCACGTATCTCCAGCCACGAGGGAGTTTTATTTTTCTGAGTTTCAGGTAAACTTATTAAATACAATTTATCAGTGATATAAATTCTTTAAACTTAATAAATTCAGAAACTAACTGTTTATTTTAATGCAGAAAAAGTTTACGTGGGATCCTGCCAGCCATGATGCCATTAGGGCAGCATGGGAGGCTCTGACGCGACGCCGATACTCCGACATGCTTCATCGTTGGAGGTCATCGGGTCAGCGTCCTGCGCACGTGCCAGAGGGTATTTGGCACGAGTGGCAGCAGGCCTGGGAGTCCGATGGCTGGCGCAGGAGGTCCGCATCAGCCAGCACGAACCGCCGATCTGAGAAGGGCGGTCCTGGCACGGGTCTCTCCCGTCATACTTCGGGCTCCATTTCGATTCAGGAGCACAGACGGCGTATGGTAAGAAAACATAAATATTTTAATTACTATTTTAGTTATTTACAAATATTTGTATTAATATCATTTTTTTATTGTTATAGACTGAGCAGGAGGGCGGAGATCCTGGTGAGTTTCGTCTATTCAGGGCGACACACACCAGGAGGGACGGCTCCTGGGTCGACACGCGATCACGGGAGGTTGCGGTAAGAAATTAGATTTATGTAGTATCTGTTTAATTTCTAAAATTTTATTTCGAGAAATTTATTAACTCATTTATTGTTGATTTCATAATTTCAAGACACGAGTCGAGGAGCTTCGCTCCCAGGCATCGCAGGTCGACTCTACTGATGGGGAGACGCCCGTCGAACTCTCAGCAGAGGAGAGTCGACGTGTGTTTTTGGAGGCTGTTGGTGCCCAGCCACGAGACCGCAGGGTCTATGGTCTGGGCACTAGAGCTTCTACATTTTTTCCCCATCAGGCCTCCAGCTCGCGAGTTCCTGCTGATCTTCCTCCCGAGCGTTTACAGGAGCTTCGCAGATCTATTGCAGAGGAGATTCGCCAGGAGGTCGAGCAGGATTTTGAGGATCGTATGCGAGGCCGGGATCAGGAGGTTGCAGACATGCGAGATGAGATGCATTATTTGCGGGATATGGTTAGCCGCTTGTCGCAGAGTCTTCAGCCTCCACAGCCTCCACAGCCTCCACGTGATCGTTCAGATTCTTGATGTATTTTTTTTTTATGTTGTAAAAACTTCAAAATTTTAATATATAAATTATTTTTGAAATTATTATTGTTTGGATTGAGTGAAAAATGTTTGTATCAATATTTAGATTTAGCGAAATTGAATTAACCGTTTTAATTTTTAATCATTTAAATATTTTTAAAAAAAAATTTGCGACGCATTAGCGACTGATATTGCATCGCTAATATTTTTAAAATATTATTATTAAATATTGCGACGCAATGACCTGGCATCGCAATAATTTAAAAATAAATTTAATAGCGACGCATTAGCGACTAAAATTGAGTCGCTATTTTATCTTAAAAATTTTTAATAAATATTGCGACGCAATTACCTTGCGTCGCAATATTTTAAAATAATTTTTATTTGCGACGCATTAGCGACTCAAATTGCGTCGCTATTATACCAAAATTATTATTATTAAATATTGACGCAATGAGTCGCAATATTGCGACCCAATTTAGTGCGTCGCAATATTTAATAATAATTTTAAAAAATTAATTTTAAATATTGCGACGCAATTTAGTGCGTCGCAATATTTAATAATAATTTTTTTAAAAAAATTATTTTTAAATTTAGCGACGCATTTGCATGCGTCGCAATATTGCGACGCAATTGGCGTCGCAAGAGCGTCGCAGAGAGTCGCAATATTGCGACGCAATTGCGACAAAAGGGTATTGCGACGGACAGTTGAGCGACGCCCTCGTTGCGTCGCTATTGCGTCGCAATATCATGTTTAGCGACGCAATTGCGATGCATTTGGGCGTCGTAATATTTTAATTCTCTTGTAGTGCGATATCAACACTACCAAGAAAATTAAAAAAGAAAAGAAAAGAAAAGAAAAAAGAGCATATAAAACTAGTAGAAATGCCCAAACCAAAATAAAGCAGTATTCAATGCCCAAGAATAAAGATCCAATAAACAACTATATCTCCAAAATACATCCGAAGAATCACAGCTTATGAGGCAAATCTGACAGATTTTAGCCCAAATTCCCTTAAATCTACCCTGGCTTCAATATAGAAGATGGAGGTATAACCATTTACAATTGACGCTCAACAAAAACCAAACTAGGGATTAAAACCCAAGAACTAGGGAAGCAATATAGCAAGAAAAAGAAAGCAAGAACAAGAAGGCGTAGAACACCCATAAGATCCAGATTTATATCTTTCGTGATTGTACATCTTCTGTGATTAACCATAAGACCATTCATATAAAGCAGTATTCAATGTCCAAGCCAAAAAAGATTTCAATCTACCATAAAAATGCAAATCAAAGACGTTACATGATTTAAATATATAAAAAAAACCTTTTGAAAGTGAGAATGCCAAAGTCCATGAGCCAATATGAGGATGTGCACGAAGGAGAGGGAGATTCAGAGAATACCAAGATTGTCCTAGTGGGATGATACATTTTCTCAGAGGAAAATATGGAAAAGAGAAGAACTGCCAGCTACAGGTGGCAGGTGGCGGCTCATGTCATACTTTTTTTTTATACAAATGGATGATCACATTATTCTAGTGCGAGTCAAGCTCGAGAGGTTAGAAAATAAAATTTATTTGAGTACAATAGGGCATGGGTCCCCCTGCTTTCACCTCTAGAATCCAGAATGATGGCCACAAAAGCAGCAACCTAGTCAACCGCTGAGTTGGTTTTTCTGTAGACATATTAAATCAGGACACTGTGTACATCTTGGAGGGTGAACTAAATGTCCTAGATTAAGGGATTGATTGGTAAGTGGTCGCACGAATCCTGCTTGATCCATCGAATGACAGTAAAAGAATCTTCCTTAATAATAAGTCTATGAGCTCCAAGAACATGAATGACGTAGAAGGCTCATGTTATACCTTTTCGAATGAATGGATAAAAAAAGCCAAACAAGCCAGCTATAGGTGGCGGCTCATGTTATGCAAGATGTCTAATGCTGGAATGCAGCCCATCAACGTGACCCAAAAATAAATCATATACCAAAGAAATAAATAAAAATTTAATTAAGAGTATTCCATAGTTTGTGTTCTCATATATCTACAATATTTCATGATTTTTGTGCTACGAATCATCGTGGCTTAAACAACAATAATACAAGAAAAGTGTAGCCACTAATTTTGATTTGACCATAATATTGTTAAAGGTATGAATTTTACTCTGAATCCTCACATTTAAGATCTAAATGTCACTCCATCTTTATAAATATATATATATATATATTACAGCAGCACCATTTATAAGTTCCTTTATAGGTACTTTTAGGCATTTACTAGAGCGAGAGATCTCAAAACACCTTTTATATAATGCATGCGTTGAAGTTTGGCTTGTCTAAACTATATATGATGCAATGACCCATAAATTAAATTTTTGGGATTCAATAAGTTCAAAAGAAAAAAAAATCTAATTTTAACACTTACATCCAAATTTATAATGTATATATATATATATATATATATATATATATATATGACTATACATGCTCATCTTTCATCATGAGATTATGATATCGAATTGATATTAAAAAAATCACATAAGCCTACTAAAATCATGCACCAATAATAAGATGAGAAAATAACTTCTAATGCATGCACTATAAAAGAGATCCATAATTTGTGTTGAATTATAATGGACGTTGCGGTGATCCAGGGCCTACGACTGCTTTAAGGACGGCAACATCAACACCTACGACAACCAATTCATATCGCCGCTTGCCCTCTAGGTTGTCGGACTCCTGCAACAAGTAAGTTTATCACTATCGGGTGCAATACCATCTGTCACGCCCCAAATTTATCATCTGATTCGACCACGTGACACGGCCGCATGAACCCTAAGGCAAGCCCTAGAGACCTTGCAAGGCCTGATATAAACAATCCACACTATATTCCACAAAAGTTTTATCATTTAAAGAAATAGCAATTATCACAATTTAAAAGTAAACTGGGTAAACATCCACTAGTGTCATAAACATAGTTCATTATTTTTTCTAAAATCTTTAAAAAAATTTATTAAAATAAAATTTATATCTATCTAACTAATTTCAATAACTGCAACGTCGCTCCATCCCATCTTATCAAATTAATTACCTCAACCTGTGAAAAAAATTTCAACGAATATAATGAGCTCAATAGCCCCATAAGAATCCCCTACGTAAAATTTACCTTCTTACATAATAATTAAATATATATCCTTTATGGTATAAATACATGATTAAGAAAATCCAAACCACCAAACCAATAAATGTAGATGCCATCATGCAATCATGTAATACACATCTAATGACTTCAGACTCAACCAGTCATACATTGGATCCAAACCTACCTGGTTTTCAGTTCTAGACTGCTATAACCATGTTCCAACCCGTGGCGGGGAAACTGTCACACTCCAGCCTGTGACGGGCAACACTACCATATTTCTAGCCTGTGGCGGGGCTACGTTGTCACACTCCAGCCTGTAACTGGCAACACTACCACATTTCTAGCCTATGACAAGGCTCTCGCATGGCCAGCTTAGAGCATCAACCATCATGCACTCATGCATCACAACCAACACATGGCATCCGTATCAATGTATCGCAACTCAACCATAACAATAAAAATTTTGTAAGTCATAATTAGGCAATATTCATCGACCAAACCAAACCAAGAATCAGAAAATAGCACAAAATCCAAAATTTACCCAACGTAAATCATCAAAAACTAACAATTATTATTTATATAATACCGATAAAAATTATGTAGGATAATTCTTACTTCATAATTCGGCTAACAACCCCTTACTGACGACTCGAATTTAACTCCTCCCTGTCATGCTGGTTGTTCCCTTCAGCTGATATAATTCATATATTTTATTTAATTGACAGAAATAAACTTTAATAAAATAAAATAAATAAAAATTTATTTTTCTTCTAGAACCCATCATTGGGTGTGTGCCGCAATCCGAGCACTCACCCTTCTCCTCTTATATATATATATATATAACCCCCTAACCGCGTTTATCATCAGTGCCTAATTTCTTTCCATCTTTCATGATCCGCTAAAACTTACCTCTCTTCCTAGCGTCCAACGAAATCCTGACGATGAAGGGCTTTGCTTCTCCACTTTTCCCTTCTCTTCTTCTTCTTCTTCTCTTTCTCTCTCTTTTTTCCTCTTGGTGGCCCTATGAAAACCCTAAGCCCCCCACCCCCTCTTATATATTTTTTTTTATAGGCCAAAACGGATAAGGGAAGGAAAAACTCCTCCCTAATTCCACTGCCAAATCCACGTGCAGCGGTTTAGGGGAGGATAAACTCCTCCCTAAAATCACGCACGAGTGGTTCGGGGAGTCCATTTTTTTATGGACTTTACACCATCATGTACATCTTTAGTAAGTGCTACGGAGCTTATATTTTGCATCATTCAAATTGCTTAGTATATTTTTTAAAAAAAATTTAAAAACATAATTTCTAAACTACTCTTCTTTGGGTGCTCCCTCTTGAGTATCGAGGCAAAAGAAAGTCGAAAAGGAGGAGCCATTGGAGCGAATGTGAAAGAAGGGGAAGCTGTGGAGGGGTAAGGGGGGCTACTGGAGTAGAGCATACGAGGAAAGAGAGCAAGAATTTTAAGAATAATTTAGAAATTAAATTTTTTAAAAATATTTAAGAAATGTACTAAGTAATTTGGGCAGTTCAAATAGAAGCTTCCTTCGAGATCGGGTGCTTGTCCGCGTGCAACGGCTGCTGCGAGGCGAGCCCATCCCCAGGGGCCTCCACGCCTTTGGCATCATCATTGTCAGCAATCAAAATCATACCAACTGTTGGAATTTTAGTCCTTTCAGCCAATACGCGCGTTCTTGATAGTGTCACAGGGATGGGTCAACTTCAGCCTCCATAGCTTCTCCTCTCCGGCCAATAAGACGAAATTTGTTCCCGTGACGTTGGACCGAGCCTTAGGAACCACACCTGCGAGGAAGATCACAGTGACTCGACGAGTTTCGCATGCAAGTTCGCCAAAAATATCTGCTTGAACTATTGGAGAATAAATCCGGATATCGCTGCAATTGCTCCAAAGGGTTTGAAGGCAAGCCTTATCTACAGGTTTGAAGGCCAGGAAGCTATTATTGCTCTTGCCCCAGGGGATGTATGGTGATGGTAAAGTCGACGGAAGGGATTGAAATCTATGAAGCTGGTCCTGTACGTAATTCTAGTTAATGTGGCAATTCTTCTTAATTTGTCCATTTGCTGTCATTGTTGTCGGTTTAACAGACCCAGGGGACAACCTAATATGTCACTGTTACTTGGAACAAATCAAAGATGATTTGTTCGGTTAGGCTCCATTTGTCTCCACAAGGAGCAGGTCAGATTCCTTTAAGGTCTGTCTGGATTTTTAGACGAAAAAGAAAGGACAGTCTAATATGTCATGACCATTTATTATGACAAATCAAAGATGAATGGTCTAATTGGGCTCCATTTGTGTCCACAAGTAGTTAGTCAGATTTCTTAAGGTCTATTTGAATTTTTAAATGAAGAAGAAAAGTAGTCTAATATGTCACCGTTTCTTATGACAAATCAAAGATGAATGGTCTAGTTGGGCTCCATTTGCGTCCACAAGTAGCTGGTCAGATTCCTTAAGGTCTGTTTGGATAAGAAGGAAAGGAAAAGAAAATTTACATTCAATAATAGACATGCAACTTAGCTTCTAGTTGGCAGTTTAGCTAGCTCAGTGCTTCAAACCCCAATTAATCTGTTAGTGGACCGTTTCTAGATAACCCTGTTGCAATGCTGCAAATTTCAATTAACGTGTTAGTGGACTAAATCCGTGTGATCTTAAAAAGATGAGTCTAGATTAATTAGTAGTAGGTGAACTTGAGTTATAACTCTTCAAAGCCCCAGTTAATATGTTAGTGGACCATTTCTAGATAACCCTGTTGCAATGCTTCAAGTCTCAATTAATGTGTCAGTGGACTAGATCCATGTGATCTTAAAAAGATGAGTCCAAATTAAATAGTAGTAGATGAACTTGAGTTATAACTCTTCAAAGTCCCAATTAATCTGTTAGTGGACCGTTTCTAAATAACCCTATTGCAACGCTTCAAGTCTCAATTAATGTGTTAGTGGACTAGATCCATGTGATCTTAAAAAGACTTAGTAGTAGGTAAACTTGTGTTATAACTCTTCAAACTTATGATACCATAAGACCCCAAGCTCATATGATAAGTCCAATTAACATGTTAGCAGATCCTGAACTTAAAAATTCAAGTATAAGTTAATTAGTAACATATGAACTTGAGTTATAAGCTATTTAATTTTTTTTTCTTCAATCAGTATAGAACTATTTTAGGATATTACATGAATACAATAACAGTACCAATGATCAATTAACTAAGCCTTAATGCTTAATTAATTACAGGAAAGAAAGAGAAGGTATCTTCCTGATTTAATTTAACCCCATAACTTTGTTGCATGCAGCAATGTCCAAATGAATTTATCTACATATTTTTATTTAAAAAAATAATAGAGACACTCGGCCCTTCCATGTATCGATTATAATTTTCAACTTATGTTGGTTGGGAATTGCAAATATCCAGTCAGATTCCTGTCTCCCTCCAACTATTAAGTGTTTGAAAATACTGAAGAAAAAGATGTAGTAATAGACACAGGACGACTTGGGCAACGACGTGGAAGTCTTGGAATGTCTTAGAAAGGAGCTGAGATCTCTTTGCTAATTAGCGAGCTAGTAAAGTCCCATGTGAAAATGTGATACCTCAAAAAATAGACATTTATCGGATGAAAATATAAAGTTTGAAGTACTTATAAATCAAGTTCATTTACTATCAATTATCTTTCACTTGAGTTTTTAAAACCATATAGTTTTGATCCGCTAATGGATTAATTAAGCCAGCAGATGGACTTAATGCATTACAAATGGTATCAAAGCCCTCTGAGGGTCGACGTCCTTGCCGCACCAACGACTCAACTCATGATAGATTTTTGTCAGAGTATATTGTATTAATTGGGCCAGTAGATAGGCTTAGGGTGCTATAAATAGTATCAGAGCCCTCTTAGGGTCGACGTCCTTTTAGCACCACCAATAATTTGGCTCAAAGTAGATTATGGCTAGGGTAAATTGGGTTAATTAGATTAGTAGATGGGTTTAAGGCTTTACAAACGGTATCAGAGCCCTCTTAGAGTTGATGTTCTTGTAGTATCACCAATGACATGACTCAAAGTAGATTGGATTAATTAGGCTAGCAGATGAGCTTAAGACGTTATGATCTCTTTTAGAGTGGATGTCCTTATAGTAATAATGACTCAACTTTGGGGTAGATTCTGGCCATGGTTGATTGGGTTAATTAGAGCAGTAGGTGGGCTTAGCACGTTACCAATAGTACCAGAGCCCCATTAGAGTTGACGTTCTTGTAGCACTAATAATTCGACTAACAAGTAGGTTTAGAGCATTATAAATGGTATCAAAGCTTTTTTAGGGTTGACATCATTGCAGCACCAATGACTCAGCTCAATATGTAGATTTAGAGCATTACAAATGGTATCAAAACTCTCTCAAAGGTCGACGTTCATGCAGCACCAATGACTTGGCTTAGGATAGATTCACCAAGGCTCAGAATAGATTCCAACTAGCACTAACGATTAAAGGATTTAGAGTCGAAGTCCTTACAGCACCAATGACTCAACTTAAGATAGATTCACCAACAATAATGTTCTAGCAGTACCAATAACTTAGCTCGGGATAGATTCACCAATGACTTAGAGCTCAGAGTAAATTCCGGTTAGTACTAACGATTAATGATTGAGACTTTATGCAAATATCTGGTCCAATTTTAATATTTTTCAACTTTCTGCCTCTTTCTGTCCGTCTCTTTCCAACTAATCAAATTTTCCAATCAAGAGGGAAAAAAAAAAGATAATAGCGTCGGGACGACTTGGGCAACGACTTGGAAGTATTTGAATGCCTTTAAAAGAAGTTGATCTCTTCGTTCATCAACAGATCGGTAAAGTCCTTTGCGAAGTAGACTAGTGTTTTGTGAAGTAGAGAAGAAAATATGCTGCTGGCAGTATCGCTTCTTCTTCTCCTGACCATAGGCTTGTCAGCCATGGCGGCATCGGCCGCACAGCCGAATGCTTTGCCTGGCTGTAAAGATATATGTGGGAATGTGACCATCCCCTACCCTTTTGGCATGGGTGAAGGCTGCTCCCTCGAAGAAGGCTTCAACATCACTTGCAATGCATCTTTCAGCCCTCCCAAGCCCTTTCTCGGTCAGACCAACATCGACGTTGTGGAGATCAGGCTCTCCCAGGGTCTGGTGGTCGTCAACCAATACATGGCCTATGACTGCTACGATAAGGTTGGCAATAACACCAGGTGGAACAAGCCATACCTCGACCTAACCGATATGCCCTACAAGCTCTCCGACTCCCGCAACAAGTTCTTCGCCGTTGGGTGCGACACCGGAGGGTACTTCTACAATGACCAATCGGATTTCTGGACTGGGTGCATGTCTCTGTGCAACAGCACCCGCCATATCCCCAACGGCACGTGCTCTGGCATAGGCTGCTGCGAGGCGCCCATTCCCGAAGGCCTCCTCGCCTTCGAGGTCGTCATCGATAGTTTTTTCAACCATACCAATTGTTGGGGCTTCAATCCTTGCAGCTATGCTTTCTTGACAGATACCCAAGGGTGGTTCAACTTCAGCCTCGATAGCTTCTCCTCTCTTGCCAATATGACGGACGTTCCTGTGACGCTGGATTGGGCCATAGGGAACCAGACCTGCGAGGAAGCTCAAAGTAACTTCACAAGTTTCGCATGCAAGTCCGAACATACTATCTGCTTGAACTCCACCAATGGGCCTGGATATCGCTGCAATTGCTCCGAAGGGTTTGAAGGCAACCCTTATCTACAAGGAGGCTGCCAAGGTAATTAGTCCATTTTTTCTCATTCCATGCATTTTTTATTTTTTATTTTAAAAAAAAATTTGTTATTATTATTTAAATGAAATATATATTTTCTTGATGGCATATATGATAGATATCGATGAATGCGCTGTTGCACATCCTTGCACGATAATTTGCACCAACAAGCCAGGAAGCTATGAATGCTCTTGTCCTAGGGGCACGTATGGTGATGGTAAAGTCGACGGAAGCGGATGCAAATCTATGAAGCTGATCCTGTATGTAACCCTAGGTAATGTAACAATTCTTCTTTACCCATTTGCTGTCATTGTTGTCCTTTCAAAGACCCAGAACAATCTAAAAAGCTGGTCAAACACCGTTAAGACTTTTAGCAAGTTAGGGCTCCATTTATGTCCACAAGTAGCTGGTCAAACTCGTTAATAGACACGTAACTTAGCTAGCCTCGTTGCCACGTCCTTCTTTACCTTTTCATTTTGTTTGAATTTTTAAACTTTTTAATCAATACTTTTACAATCTATTAAATCATCTGACATAATTCTTAACTAGGCCCTCATAAAGTTATTTTTACGTCTGATTTGTTGGGCAACCTCATCCCCATTAATCCGCGACCCCCCACCAACCAGTGCCAAAAAAAAAAAAAGAAGACGAGGTGGAGGAGGAAAGTCTTACATGTCGCCTCTATTTATTTCCCATTCATAGCAAGTTAACACTAAAGCCTTTTAAACGTGCTGGCTTCAACTTCTCTCTTGGCCATCTGCAGGCGTGGGATTTGGCCTCGTTTTACTAATTATCACAAGTTCCTGGCTATATTGGATTTACAAGAAAAACAAGCTCATTAGGCTCAAAGAGAAGTTCTTTCGACAAAACGGGGGCTATTTATTGCAACAGCAATTTTCTTCGGCCGAGAGCATGAGCCACGCAACAAAATTATTTATGGCGGAGGAGCTCAACAAGGCAACCAACAACTACAATGAGAACAGAATTCTTGGTCGAGGAGGATCTGGTACAGTTTATAGAGGAATACTCTCCAATGAGAGTGTAGTTGCCATCAAGAAATCTAGAATAACAGAAGATGGGGGTCAAAGTGAGATTGAGCAGTTTATAAATGAGGTGGTCATTCTTTCCCACATCAATCATAGAAATGTTGTGAAGCTCTTAGGATGTTGTCTTGAGACTAAAGTCCCCATGCTGGTTTATGAATTTGTGCCTAATGGAACACTTTCCCACCATATCCATGATGAGAGTTGCAGGTTATCGCTATCCTTGGCAAACCGTCTAAGGATCGCAGCTGAGACAGCAGGAGCATTAGCCTACTTGCATTCTGCTGCTTCCATGCCCATCATTCACAGAGATGTGAAGTCCACGAACATACTGCTAGATGACAATCTCACCGCTAAAGTCTCTGATTTTGGAGCCTCAAGATTTGTTCCATTCGATCGAAATGGTCTAACGTCATTAGTGAGGGGAACCCTGGGGTACTTAGATCCTGAATACTTGTACACTTCCCAGTTCACTGATAGAAGTGACGTCTATAGCTTTGGAGTAGTTCTAGTCGAGCTTTTAACGGGCAAGAGGCCCATCATAAAAACAAGATCTGCTGAGAAACAAAATCTTTCCATGCATTTTGTGTCTCACTTAAAGGAGAACAGACTTTTTGAGATTTTGGAGGAGCGAGTGATTGATGAAGGATCACCAGAGTTGCTTGTAGCAGTTGCCCAGCTCGCCAGGAGATGTCTCAAACTAAAGGGTGAGGAAAGACCAACAATGAAAGAAGTTGCAATAGAGTTGGAAGGGCTGCAAAGGATGGAGGTGCACCCTTGGGTTAGAGAGAACAACGAGGAAGTTGAAAGCTTGCTAGGTGAAGCCAGATTCTATAGCGCTGATGCTACATTTGATGCAGGAGATTCTTCCACGCAAGTTGTGCCATTCAACATTATGAGGTGATTGCTTCGCTTTACTAGCTAGGTCATGACATGGACGGCTATCGAGTAACTTCATTTCTGTTTTGCCTAGTGCCAAAGTTGATTCTTTACCCCTCTCTCTCTCTCTCTCTCTCTCTCTCTCAACATACATGTTTGTATGTATGTATGTATTAATAATAGCAATATCCTGTCTAGAATATAGTTAACGTTTTACATGGTAAAAGAATGTTATCCAAGTTGAGGAAATAAGAACAACTACTACAAACGAGTAATGCATCCAATTTAGTCCCTTATAATAGTACAATGCATTATGTATAAGAATATCTGGAAGCATTGTTGGTGATTAAAATGATTGAGGCAACTCGATGACTTGTACTTTTATTTTTGGCTCTTGCATTTCACTATTTTATGTTTTCAGTTTAATCTCTATAAGAGGACCAAAAATGAATGAAGATATTAATAGGAGGTGTTGCTGCGGAAATATGTCCTTCGACTCGGACGTGATCGAGCTCCTCATGGGCGGACCTGCAAAACAGTCCTCACGCGAGAGGCGTTGGGGGTGACCCTCTGCGGAAGACCCTCCGACGCTCAAGTCAGTGGAGATCAGCAACCAATAAAAATGGAGAGAAGGCTCTCGTTGAAGAGTCTCTCTAGGGTAGCCTCTCGAGGGCTCCGAGCAGAGCGCTAATGGCGGAAAGGGGCGAGCAAGTGTATAAAAAAATGGCCCGTACCTTAGAAGCTGGAAGACGGTTGTATTTATAGAGGGTCATCTGAGCTGTTGAGATCCGAATCGAGTTTGTTATGATGCCAGCGGATCCGTATCTTGTCAGTTAGAGGATCGACGGCTGGAAGGGCTAGTTAATGCCATGAGGTTTAATTATCACATGGACCTAAGCCACTCTTGCGGGTCCTAGGCTACCTCTGGGCATGATTCGCCACCTGGAATCTTACTCAGTTATAATTGATTCGAATTCTTACGCACTAGATTCTGCAGAGGTATTTTGAACGCTATGGTTCGGTCACCATGGTTCCGCGGAAGTAGGTGCCAAGGGGAACATGGTAGCCATAAATGCCTTAACGCATGGAAGAAAAAAAGGCATTAAATACCTTAAAGCAGGTGGATGCACATGGCCTTTATGAGGTCATAAATGCCTTGATGCAAGAGACATAGCATGGTTGCGGAGGCCGAGGCTGAGGCTAGCCGAGCTATGCTGAATCTGGCCGAGGCTGAGGCTGGCCGAGTTATGTTGAAGCTGGCCGAGGCTGAGGTTGGTCGAGCTATGTTGGCCGAGCTATGCTGAAGCTGGCCGAGGCTGAGGCTGGCCGAGCTATGTTGGCTGAGCTATGAAGCTGACCTGAATGAGAGCGCCAAAGCATGGCTCGGCGTGAATGAGATGGGGCTTAAGTGCCGAGGCATGCTTTCTCCTTTCTTTTATTCCATGCCAAGTCATTATGACCGTTTCTGCACCATTAAATGCTCCAGTCTATTGACTTGATTGCTCGATATTAATGAGGTGGCCCTTGGAAGAACCCACGCACATAACGTGGCCCTTTTTTCCCTCTTGTTCTCTTTCTCCATTATGAGGAGACGCTTGTTGCTAGAATGTCGTGCCAGCTAGCCAGCTGGCAAGCAGGGCATTTGGATTGGACGTGACCCCATCGCCAATGTGAGTGGTCAACAATGCAATGATGATTTTACCCCTCAACACATGCCCTCCACTTCATAGTCCGAAGTGTAACTTCGGATATAGGGAGTAGAATTCTGGAGCAATCTTATCTGGGGAACATGTCATTCGATCCTCTGTAGAGGAAATGTTTATCTTTGTGTAGGTTAGAGAAAGGCCTGGGCGGCCCTCTTGCTGAAGTAAAATAAGACGCTTTAGTTGCGCTAGAGTGTCCGAGAAATTATTCGGCTGGGACGAAGCTTTAGTGCTGTATCACTCGAATTGGCCGAGGCTTTTGATAGTAAGAGATGCACTCCGGTTTTGGCCGAGGCTTTTGATAGTAAGAGATGCACTTCGGCTCTGGCCAAGGCTTTTGATACGCACTTTGGCTCTGGCCGGGGCTTTGGATAATAAGAGATGCACTCCGGCTCTGGCTGAGGCTTTTGATATGCACTTCAGCTCTGGCCGAGGCTTTGGATAATAAGATATGCACTCCGGCTCTGGCCGAGGCTTTTGATACGCACTTCGGCTCTGGCCGTGGCTTTGGATAATAAGAGATGCACTCCGGCTCTGGCCGAGGCTTCTGATACGTACTTTGGCTCTGGCCGGGGCTTTGGATAATAAGAGATGCACTCCAGTGCTGGCCAAGGCTTTTGATACGCACTTCGGCTCTGGCCGAGGCTTTTGATATGCACTTCGGCTCTAGCCGGGGCTTTGGATAATAAGAGATGCACTCCAGCTCTGGCCGAGACTTTTGATACGCACTTTGGCTCTGACCGGGGCTTTGGATAATAAGAGATGCACTCCGGCTCTGGCCGAGGCTTTTGATACGTACTTTGGCTCTGGCCGGGGCTTTGGATAATAAGAGATGCACTCCGGCTCTGGCCGAGGTTTTTGATACACACTTCAGCTCTGGCCAGGGCTTTGGATAATAAGAGATGCACTCTAGCTCTGGCCGAGGCTTTTGATACGCACTTCGGCTCTGGCCAGGGCTTCCAATAATAAATCACTCGGTGTTGCCAAGCCTTCCCAAGATGCTACTCGGTTGTAACCGAGGCTTCCAAATAATAAATTACTGTTGCTGAGCCTTCAAATAATAAATTACTCGGTGTTGCCGAGCCTTCCCAAAATGCTACTCGGTTGTAACCGAGGCTTCCAAATAATAAATTACTCGGTGTTGCCGAGCCTTCCCAAGATGCTACTCGGTTGTAACCGAGGCTTCAAAATAATAAATTACTCGGTGTTGCCGAGCCTTCCCAAGATGCTACTTGGTTATAACCGAGGCTTCCAAATAATAAATTACTCGGTGTTGCCGAGCCATCAAATAATAAATTACTCGGTGTTGCCAAGCCTTCAACATTATATTTTACTTGGCGCTGCCAATGTACGGAGATTGCCCGGTCCAGCCGAGGATTATAAAGATTATATTTTACTTGGCGCTGCCAAGGAACGGAGATCGCTCGGCCCGGTCGATGATTTATATGACCGGATTCTCATTGTAGCTTTCAAGGAGAGTTATAAGAATTTTGTAGGCCTTCAAAAGCTAAATTTAATTCAATGAACAAGAATGAGTTTAGTAAGGGCATACTTTTTTTTTCAGGAAATTTATTACTCGATTGTTGCCGAGTCTTCAGGAATATATTACTCAGTTGTTGCCGAGCCTTCACAAGATACTACTCGGTTGTAACGAGGCTTCCAAATAATAAATTACTCAGTGTTGCCAAGCCTTCAAATAATAAATTACTCGGTGTTGCCGAGCCTTCAACATTATATTTTACTTGGCGCTGCCAAGGTACGGAGATTGCTTAGCCCGACCGAGGATTATAAAGATTATATTTTACTTAGCGCGGCCAAGGTACAGAGATTGTTTGGAGATCATTCGGTTTGGCCAAGGCTTGTAAGCTGCCTGAATCCAACCAAGGTTTTTTTTGTCCTTTGGTCCGGCCGGGGCTTGTAAGTTGCCCAAATTCGGATGAAATTTTGGAGGTCACCTGGTCCGATCGGGGCTTTTAAGCTGCCCGAATTTGGATGAGGTTTTGGAGATCACTTGGCCCCCAGCTGTACTGGGGGTGCTCGGCCATACCGAGTCTTCGATGAATAGGACTCGGCCCAGCCGAGGTACAGAGATTTCCTGTTCAAGGAGATAGCTCGGTCGTGCTGAGGATTAGCAAGTGACATCTACTTTTCATTATGATTTTTTTGGAGAAGTGATTGTAGAAACCATGCCATGAATCATAGAAGCAATATGCCATAACAGTTAATGGAGCGGACCTATAGAAGGCGTACCCTACCGATGATGTATGCGGAGGTTGTCTAAATTCCATATCCGGGGAATAGATTTCCCGTTTAGATCCTGGAGCTTGTGAGTACCAGGCCCGATGACTTCCACCACTTGATAGGGGCCCTCCCAATTCGGGGGTAATTTTTCTTGCTCTAGTGGCTTCGAGATGGGCGCCTTCCGAAGCACCAGATCACCAGGGAGAAAAATTTTTTCTCTGATTTGGGTGGAGCGATAACGAGCTACTCATTGCTGGTATGCAGCTACTCTGATTCGAGCTTTTTCCCTGATTTTTTTCACCAAGTTGAGGTTGGTGCGGAGCTTCTCGTCATTAGCCTCCTCCAAGTAGTTCTCCACCCATGGAGAGGGGAGTCCTATCTCCACGGGGTTGATATCTTTTGTGCCAAAGGCCATCCGGAATGGGGTCTCGCCTGTGGAAACTCTCTAGGTGGTGCGGTAGACCCACTGGCCGAAGCTGAAGCTAGACCTTGGACATCTGTGAAGCATGGAGTCAAGAACTCCTTGTCTTGTCTTCATGACGACATCCTTCCTCATGCAAAAAGTGCCAAGGGGGCCAACGTGGCAGCCATAAATGCCTTAATGATGGAAGGAGATAAGGCATTAAATGCCTTAAAGCAGGTAGATGCACATGGCCTTTATGAGGCCATAAATGCCTTGGTGTGCATAGCACGGCGATGGAAGCCGAGCTATAGTGCCGAGGCGGGGAGATGGCGGAGACGGCATCGAGTCGTGGCTAGAGGACATCGGAGAGAGGGATCGGGCCTATCGAGATCTAGGAAGATCCTTGTTGCAGACCACTTGCAGGGCTGGCCCAACTCACTTAGGACGATGAGGGGGGTCCATGGCTCCCTCATGAAGATGCAGAGCAGGAGCAGCTGGACGGGAAGCTTCATGGCATCCCTGAATCAAATGGGTCAGTGTTTGGACCTGCTGGACCAGTGTGACAAACTGGTCCTGGGTCACTGGGGCCGCTAGTGGCGATGGAGTCTTAACTCGTAGTGGGGGCATCGCCACACTGCTCACCGGATCAGGTTTTTAGGAGACGACTTAGTCCCGGGCTTCGGAAGTAGCCTTTCTTTGATTGGCCATTGGAGGGGTTCTTTTCAAGATCGAGACCCTTATCTCCTGAATCACAAGTTTATGGGACTTGAGGGCCCTTCCTCTAGTGCCATTTTGTTGCTGCTGAAATCTATCCACCAACTCGGGCATGATCGAGCTCCTCCTGGATGGACCTGCAAAACAGTCCTCATGGAGAGGCGTTGGGGGTGGCCCTCTGCGGAAGACCCTTCGATGCTCAAGTCAGTGGAGATCAGCAACCAACAAAAATGGAGAGAAGGCTCCCGTTGAAGAGTCTCTCCAGGGTGGCCTCTCGAGGGCTCTGAGCAGAGCGCTAATGGCAGAAAGGGGTGAGCAAGTGTGAAAAAGATGGCCCATACCTTAGAAGCAGGAAGACGGTTGTATTTATAGAGGGTCACCTGACCACTTGGAGGCATCGTGGGTCTGAAAGCCGTTAAGATCCGAATCGAGTTTGTTATGATGCCAGCGGGATCCGTATCTTGTCAGTTAGAGGATCGACGGCTGGGAGGGCTAGTTAATGCCATGAGGTTTGTTGCTGCTGAAATTTGTCCTCCGACTCGGGCGTGATCAGGCTTCAAGATGGGCTTCCTCCTGGGTGGACCTGCAAAATAGTCCTCATGCGAGAGGCATTGGGGGTGGCCTCCTGCAGAAGACCCTCCGACGCTCAAGTCAGTGAAGATCGGCAATCAACAAAAATGAGGAGAAGGCTCTCGCTGAAGAGTCCCTCCAGGGCTCTGAGCAGAGCAGAGCGCTAATGGCAGAAGCTAAGGTAGAAGGAGAGAGAGGGTTCCAGTGAGCTAGTGTGCGCGTACCTGAGGAGTCGGCATACAACTCTATTTATAGAGGATCACCTGATTCCTTGGGAGCGTCGTGGGTCCGAAAGTCATTCGGATCTGAATCCAGTTTGTTATGAGGCCGGTAGGATTCGTATCTTGTTGGTTAGAGGATCAACGGCTAGGAGAGCTCGTTGATGTCTCGAGATGTGGTGAGGAGATAGGCTCCATGGCCCTAGGCCACTCTTGCAGGTCCTAGGTCACTCCCGGATATGATTTCTATTTGGAATCTCACGAATTCGGGTTCTCCTGCGTCGAATTCTGCAGAGGCGCAGATATCGCTCGGGCTAGGCCAAGCGATGGGAGAGATCGGCTAGAGGGGCCGAAAGATGACATAGCTCGGCTAGGGCTGAGAAGATATAGCTCGGCTGGGGCCGAGAGATAATATAACTTGGCTGGGGCCAAGAGATGATATAACTCGGCTGGGGCCGAAAGATGATATAACTCGGCTCGGGTCGAGAGAGGATATAGCTTGGCTAGGGCCAAGCGAGGATATAGTTCGGCTAGGGCCGAGAGAAAATATAGCTCGGCTAGGGCCGAGAGAGGTGGTTCGCGTCTTGGGAGTCCTTGGTTCGGCGAGGGGCTAAGGCGCCCCAACTTATCGAGGCTTACTTATCTCGAGCTGGCATCACATAGTGGACAGGAATCAGGACTAGCCCTAGCCATGTGCACGATTATTGATACACAGCGATTTTACCCCTCAACACATGCCCCCCACTCCCTAGTTCGAAACGTAAGTTCGGGCGTAAGGAGTATAACTCCAGGTGACATGACTTTAACGGAGGGATCCAGGTTTGACAGCCTGCGTAATGATGCCCTATTTAATTCAGCATGGCCATCGTGCCTTTGTGAGATGTGCCTTTGCAGGGCACGTCACATAAGGCTCCTTTGAAATAGCGGTTGGGGAATTACCACGTAGCAAATCCCGGTTTTACGGTGTCCGCAATGGCGGTTCCGGGCATCTCAGTTGGGATGAAGCTTTAGTGCTATATCACTCGGATTGGCCAAGGCTTTTGATAGTAAGAGATGCACTCAGGCTCTAGCGGAGGCTTTTGATAGTAAGAGATGCACTTCGGCTCTGGCCAAGGCTTTTGATACGCACTTCGGCTCTGGCCGGGTTTTTGGATAATAAGAGATGCACTCCGGCTCTGGCCGAGGATTTTGATACGCACTTCGGCTCTAGCCGGGGCTTTGCATAATAAGAGATGCACTCCAGCTCTGGCCGAGGCTTTTGATACGCACTTCAGCTCTGGCCGGGGCTTTGGATAATAAGAGATGCACTCTGGCTCTAGCGGAGGCTCTTGATAGTAAGAGATGCACTCCGGCTCTGGCTGAGGCTTTTGATACACACTTCGGCTCTGGCCGGGGCTTTGGATAATAAGAGATGCACTCCGGCTCTAGCTGAGGCTTTAGAAATATTTCACTCGGCTGTAGCCGAGGCTTTCAGAAATATATTACTTGGTTGTTGCCGAGTCCTCAAAAAATTTATTACTCGGTTGCTACCGAGCCTTCAAGAAATTTAATACTTGGTTATTGCCGAGCCTTCAATATTATATTTTACTTGGCACTGCCAAGGTATGGAGACCATTACTCGGTTGTAGCCGAGCCTTCCCAAGATTATATTTTACTTGCGCTGCCAAGGTATGGAGATCGTTACTCGATTGTAGCCGAGCCTTCAAGAGATTTATTACTCAGTTGTTGTCGAGCCTTCAAATTATTGCGGAACCGCCGAGGCTACTTGGCTTTGTCCAAGGCTTCAAAGATTAACAAGAAGTTCGATTCGGCTTTGGCCGAGGGTCCTAGCAGCAAGAGATGCACTTCGGCTCTAACCGAGGCTTTTCATAATAAGAGATGCACTTTGGCTCTGACTGAGGCTTTTGATAATAACAGATGCACTCCGACTCTGGTCGAGGCTTTTGATGCACTTCGGCTCTGGTCATGGCTTTTTATAATAATAGATGCACTCCAACTCTGGCCGAGGCTTTTGATGCACTTCGGCTCTGGCCAGGAATTTTCCTAATAATAGATGCACTCTGACGATGGCTGAGGCTTTTGATGCACTTCGGCTCTGGCCGGGGCTTTTCATAATAATAGATGCACTCCGACTCTGGCCGAGGCTTTTGATGCACTTCGGCTCTGGCCAGAGCTTTTGATAATAACAGATGCACTAGGGCTCTGGCCAAGGCTTTTGATGCACTTTGGCTCTGGCATGGGCTTTTGATAATAACAGATGCACTCCGGCTCTGGCCGAGGCTTTTGATGCACTTCGGCTCTGGCCAAGGCTTTTCCTAATAATAGATGCACTCCGACTCTGGCCGAGGCTTTTGATGCACTTCGGCTCTGGCCGGGGCTTTTCATAATAATAGATTCACTCCGACTCTGGCCAAGGCTTTTGATGCACTTCGGCTCTGGCCGGGGCTTTTGATAATAACAGATGCACTATGGCTCTGGCCGAGGCTTTTGATGCACTTTGGCTTTGGCCATGGCTTTTGATAATAACAGATGCACTATAGCTCTGGTCGAGGCTTTTGATGCACTTCGGCTCTGGCCGGAGCTTTTTATAATAACAGATGCACTCCGGCTCTGGCTGAGGCTTTTGATGCACTTTGGCTCTGGCCGGGGCTTTTCATAATAATAGATGCGCTCCAACTTTGGCCGAGGCTTTTGATGCACTTCGGCTCTGGCCGAGGCTTTTCATAATAATAGATGCACACTAACTCTGGCCGAAGCTTTTGATGCACTTCGGCTCTGGCCGAGGCTTTTGATGATAACAGATGCACTCCAGCTCTGGCCGAGGCTTTTGATGCACTTCGGCTCGGGCCGGGGCTTTGGATAATAAGGGATGCACTCCGGCTATGGCCGAAGCTTTTGATACGCACTTTGGCTCTGGCCGGGGCTTTGGATAATAAGAGATGCACTTCGGCTCTGGACGAGGCTTTTGATACGCACTTCGGCTCTGGCCAGGGCTTTGGATAATAAGAAATGCACTCCGGCTCTGGCTGAGGCTTTTGATATGCACTTCGACTCTGGCCAGGGCTTTGTATAATAAGAGATGCACTCTGGCTCTGGCCGAGGCTTTTGATACGCACTTCGGCTTTGGCCAGGGCTTTGGATAATAAGAGATACACTCTGGCTCTGGCCGAGGCTTTTGATGCACTTCGGCTTTGGCCAGGGCTTTTGATGATAACAGATGCACTCCAGCTCTGGCGAGGCTTTTGATGTACTTCGGCTCTGGTCAGGGCTTTTGATGATAACAGATGCACTCCAGCTCTAGCCAAGGCTTTTGATGCACTTCGGCTCTGGTCGGGGCTTTTGATAATAACAAATGCACTCCAGCTCTGGCCGAGGCTTTTGATGCACTTTGGCTTTGGCCAGGGCTTTTGATAATAACAGATGCACTCCAGCTCTGGCCGAGGTTTTTGATGCACTTCAGCTCTGGCCAGGGCTTTTGATGATAACAGATGCACTCCAGCTCTGGTTGAGGCTTTTGATGCACTTTGGCTCTGGCCGGGGCTTTTGATAATAACAGATGCACTCCGGCTCTGGCCGAGGCCTTTGATGCACTTCGGCTTTGGCTGGGGCTTGTAAGCTGCCCAAATCCGGCCAAAGGACTGGAGATCTTTTGGCCCCCAGCCGTACTAGGGGTGCTCGACCATACCGAGTCTTTGTTGAATAGGACTCAGCCTAGCCGAGGTACAGAGATTTCCTGTTCGAGGAGACAGCTCGGTTGTGTCGAGAATTGGTAAGTAGCATCTGTTTTTCATTATGATTTTTCGTAGAAGTAATTGTAGCGACCATGCCATGAATCATAGAAGCAATATACCAACACAGTTAGTGGGGCGGGCCTATAGAAGGCATACCTTACTGATGATATATGCGGAGGTCATTCGAGTTCCACGTTCGAGGAATAGATTTTTCATCCTTCAAATAATAAATTACTTGGTGTTGCTGAGCTTTCAAATAATAAATTACTTGGTGTTGCCGAGCCTTCCCAAGATGCTACTCGGTTATAGCCGAGGCTTCCAAATATGCCACTCGGTTGTAGCCGAGGCTTCAAATAATAAATTACTCAGTGTTGCCGAGCCTTCAAATAATAAATTACTCGGTGTTGCCAAACCTTCCCAAGATGCTACTTAGTTGTAGCCGAGGCTTACAAATATGCCACTCGGTTGTAGCCGAGCCTTCAAATAATAAATTACTCTGTGTTGCCGAGCCTTCCCAAGATGCTACTCGATTGTAACCAAGGCTTCCAAATATGCCACTCGGTTGTAGCTGAGGCTTCAAATAATAAATTACTCGGTGTTGTCGAGCCTTCAAATAATAAATTACTCGGTGTTGCCGAGTCTTCCCAAGATGCTACTCGATTATAACTGAGGCTTCCAAATATGCCACTCGGTTGTAGCCGAGGCTTCAAATAATAAATTACTCGGTGTTGCCGAGCCTTCCCAAGATGCTACTCAGTTGTAACCAAGGCTTCCAAATAATAAATTACTTGATGTTGTCGAGCCTTCAAATAATAAATTACTCAGTGTTCCTGAGCCTTTAACATTATATTTTACTTGGCGCTGCCAATGTACGGAGATCGCTCGACCCAGTCGAGGATTATAAAAAGATTATATTTTACATAGCGCTGCCAAGGTACGGAGATCTCTCAGCCCGGTCGAGGATTTATATGACCTGCTTCTCATTGTAGCTTTCAAGGAGAGTTATAAGAATTTGCAGGCCTTCAAAAGCTAAATTTAATTCAATAAACAAGAATGAATTTAGTAAGGTCGTACTTCTTTTCAGGAAATTTATTAATCGATTGTTGTCAAGTCTTCAGGAATATATTACTCGGTTGTTACCGAGCCTTCAAAAAATAAATTACTCGATGTTGCCGAGTCTTCAAGAAATTTATTGCTCGGTTGTTGCCAAGCCTTCAGAAATATATTACTCGGTTGTTGCCGAGTCTTCAAGAGATATATTACTCGGTTGTTGCCGAGCCTTCCCAAGATTCTACTCGGTTGTAACCGAAGATTTCAAATAATAAATTACTCGGTGTTGTCGAGCCTTTAAATAATAAATTACTCGGTGTTGCCGAGCCTTCCCAAGATGCTACTCGGTTGTAACCGAGGCTTCCAAATAATAAATTACTCGGTGTTGCTGAGCCTTCAAATAATAAATTGCTCGGTGTTGCCGAGCCTTCAACATTATATGTTACTTGGCGCTGTCAAGGTACGGAGATTGCTCGGCCCATCTGAGGATTATAAAGATTATATTTTACTTGACGTGGCCAAGGTACAGAGACTGTTTGGGTTTAATCGGGGCTCGTAAGCTGTCTGAATCCAACCGAGGTTTCTTTGTCCTTTGGTTCGGCCGGGGCTTGTAAGCTGCCCGAATTCAGATGAAATTTTGGAGGTCACCTGGTCTGGCCGGGGCTTGTAAGCTGCCCGAATTTGAACGAGGTTTCTTTGTTGTTCGGTCTGACCAGGGCTTGTAAGCTGCTCGAATCTGAACGAAGTTTCTTTGACGTTTGTTTCGGCCGGGGCTTGTAAGCTGCCCGAATTTGAACGATGCTTTGGAGACTGTTTGGTCCGGCCGGGGATTGTAAACTGTCCGAATCCGAACGATGCTTTGGAGATCACACGGCTCCCAGCTGCACCGGGAGTGCTCAGCCATACTGAGCCTTCGCGGAATATAATTTGGCCTAGCCGAGATATGTAGCTCTGGCTCAAAGCTCGGCCTAACCAAGGTACGGAGATTTGGCTCAAGGAGATAGTTCGGTTGTGCCGAGAATGGATGCGTAAACGACATCTGTTTTCTATTATGACTTTTCGAAAAAACGACTGTAGCGGTCGTGCTGCGGATAATAGAAACAAGATGCCAAAGCTATAAATGGGGCAAGTCTATAAAGAGCGTACTCTATTGATGATATGTGCGGAGGTTGTCCGAACTCCATGTCCGGGGAATGGATCTCCCGTTCAGGTCTGGAGCTTGTAGGTGCCAAGTCTGATGATTTCCGCCACTTGATAAGGACCTTCCCAATTTGGAGAGAGCTTTCCTTGCTCCAGCAGTTTGGAAACGGATGCTTTCCGGGGGACAAGATTGCTGGGCGAGAAGGATTTGCCTTTGACTCTGGAGGCATGGTAACGGGCCACTCTTTGCTGGTATGCGGCCATTCTGATTTGAGCTTTTTCTCTGATTTCTTCCACCAAGTCGAGATTGGTTCGGAGCTGCTCCTTGATAGCCTCCTCCGAGTAGCTCTCCACCCGTGGAGAGGGGAGGCCTATCTCCATAGGGATGACGACTCTTGTGCCAAAGGCCATCCGAAATGGGATCTCGCCTGTGGGAACTCTCTGGGTGGTGCGGTAGACCCACTGGCCAAGGCTGAAGCTGGACGTTGGACTTCTATGAAGCATGGAGTCAAGAACTCCTTGTCTTGGCTTTATGATGCCATCCTTCCTCATGCAAAAGGTGCCAAGGGGGCCAACGTGGCAGCCATAAAGGCCTTAATGCATGGAAGGAAAAAGGGTATTAAATGCCTTAAAGCAGGTAGATGCACATGGCCTTTATGAGGCCATAAATGCCTTGGTGCGCATAGCGCGGCTACGGAAGCCGAGCTATAGTGCCGAGGTGGGGAGAAGGCGGAGACGGCGTTGAGTTGTGGCAAGGGGATGCCGGAGAGAGGGATCAGGCCCTCCGAGATCTAGGAAGATCCTTACTGCAGACCACTTGCAGGGCTGGCCCAGCTTCCTTAGGACGACGAGGGGGTTCCGTGGCTCCCTCAGGAAGATGCAGAGCATGAGCAGCTGAACGGGGAGCTTCATGGCGTCTCTAAATTAGGTGGGCCAGAGCTTGGACCTGCTGGACCAGTGTAACAAACTGGTCCTAGGTCACTGGGGCCGTTGGTGGCGATGGAGTCTCAACCGGTGGCGGCGGCGGCACCACACTGCTCACCGGATCAGGTCTTTGGGAGACGACTTGGTCCCGGGCTTCGAAAGTAGCCTTTCTTCGATTGGCCATTGGAGGGGTTCTCTTCAAGATCGAGACCCTTATCTCCTAGATCACAAGTTTATAGGTCTTGAGGGCCCTTCCTCTAGTGCCAATTTGTTGCTGCTGAAATTTGTCCTCCGACTCGAGCGTGATTAGGCTTCGAGATGGGCTTCCTCCTGGGTGGACCTGCAAAAACAGTCCTCATGCGAGAGGCGTTGGGGGTGGCCCTCTGCGGAAGACCCTCCGACGCTCAAGTCAGTGGAGATTGGCAATCAACAAAAATAAGGAGAAGGCTCTCGCTGAAGAGTCCTCCAGGGCTTTGAGCAGAGCGGAGCGCTAATGGCGGAAGCTAAGGTAGAAAAGAGAGAGGGTTCCAGTGAGCTAGTGTGCGCGTACCTGAGGATTCGGCAGACGACTCTATTTATAGAGGATCACCTAATTCCTTGGGGGTGTCGTGGGTCCGAAAGTCGTTAGGATCTGAATCCAGTTTGTTATGAGGCCAGTAGGATTCGTATCTTGTTGGTTAGAGGATCAACGGCTAGGATAGCTCATTGATGTCTCGAGATGTGGTGAGGAGATAAGCTCTAGGGCCCTAGGCCACTCTTGCAGGTCCTAGGTCACTTCCGGATATGATTTCTATTTAGAATCTTACGAATTCGGGTTCTCCTGCATCAAATTTCGCAGAGGCGCAGATATCGCTCAGGCTAGAATGAGCGATGGGAGAGATTGGCTAGAGGGGCCGAAAGATGACATAGCTCGGCTGGGGACGAGAGAAGATATAGCTCGGCTGGGGCCGAAAGATGATATAACTCGGCTGGGGCCGAGAGATGATATAACTCGGCTGGGGCCGAAAGATGATATAACTCAGCTGGGGCCAAGAGATGATATAGCTCGGCTGGGGCCGAGAGAGGATATAGCTTGGCTAGGGCCGAGAGAGGTGGTTCGTGTCTTGGGAGTCTTTGGTTCGGCGAGGGGCTAAGGCGCCCCAACTTATCGAGGCTAACTTATCTCAAGCTGGCATCGCATAGTGGCCAGGAATCAGGGCTAGCCCTAGCCATGTACACGATTATTGACACACAGCGATTTTACCCCTCAACAAGGTTTAATGATCATATGGACCTAGGCCACTCTTGTGGGTCCTAGGCTACCTCTAGACATGATTTGCCACCTGGAATCTTATTCAGTTATAGTTGATTGAATTCTTACGCGCCGGATTCCACAGAGGTATTTTGAACGCTGTGGTTCGGTCACCATGGTTCCGCGGAGGTAGGTGCCAAGGGGCCAACGTGGCAGCCATAAATGCCTTAATGCATGGATGGAAAAAAGGCATTAAATGCCTTAAAGCAGGTGGATGCACGTGGCCTTTATGAGGCCATAAATGCCTTGATGCAAGAGACATAGCATGGTTGCGGAGGCCGAAGTATGTTGGCCGAGGCTAAGGCTGGCCGAGCTATATTGGTCGAGCTATGCTGAATCTGGCCGAGGCTGAGGCTAGCCGAGCTATGTTAGCCGCCCTTAGCGCTCTGCTCAGAGCTCTCGAAAGGTCACCCTTGGAGAGACTCTTCAGCGAGAGCCTTCTCCTCTTGTTTGTTGTTTGCCGATCCCCGCTGACTTGAGCATTGGAGGGTCTCCCGCAGAGGGCCACCCCCAACGCCTCTCGCATGAGGACTGTTTGCAGGTCCGCCCAGGAGGAAGTCCGATCGCGCCCAAGTTGGAGGACAGATTTCAGCAGCAATAAAATATGTGTTGAGGGGTAAAATCATCATTGCATTGTTGATTGCTCACATTGGCGATGGGGTCGCGCCCAATCCAAATGCCATGTTTGCCAGCTGACATTCTAGCAACAAGAATCTCCTCATAATGAAGAAAGAGAACAAGAGGAAAAAAAGGGCCATGTTATGTGCGTGGGTTCTTCCAAGGGCCACCTCATTAATATCCAGCAGTCAAGTCAATAGGCTGGAGCATTTAATGGTGCAGAAACGGTCATAATGACTTGTAATGAAATAAAAGAAAGGAGAAAGCATGCCTCGGCACTCAAGCCCCGCCTCATTCAGGCCGAGCCATGCCTCGGCGCTCTCATTCAGGCTTGCTTCATAGCTCGGCCAGCCTCAGCCTCGGCCAGCTTCAACATAGCTCGGCCAGCCTCAGCCTCGGCCAGCTTCACATAGCTCGGCCAACATAGCTCGGCCAGCCTCAACCTTGGCCAGCTTCAACATAGCTCGGTCACCTCAGCCTCGGCCAACATACCTCGGCCTCCGCAACCACGCTATGTCTCTTGCATCAAGGCATTTATGGCCTCATAAAGGCCACGTGCATCCACCTGCTTTAAGGCATTTAATGCCTTTTTTCCTTCCATGCATTAAGGCATTATGGCTGCCACGTTGGCCCCTTGGCACCTACCTCCGTAGAACCATGGTAATGGAACCACAGCGTTCAAAATACCTCTACGGAATCCGACGCGTAAGAATTCAAATCAACTATAACTGAATAAGATTCCAAGCAGTGAATCATGCCCAGAGGGTAGCCTAGGACCCGCAAGAGTGGCCTAAGTCTATGTGATCATTAAACCTCATGGCATTAACTAGCCCTCCCAGTCATCGATCCTCTAACTGACAAGATACGGATCCCGCTGGCATCATAACAAACTCGATTCGGATCTCAACGGCTTTCAGACCCATGATGCCTCCAAGCGGTCAGGTGACCCTCTATAAATACAACCGTCTTCCTACTTCTAAGGTACGGGCCATCTTTTTACATACTTACTCACCCCTTTCTGCCATTAGCACTCTGCTCAGAGCTCTCAAAAGGCCACCCTTGGAGAGACTCTTCAGTGAGAGCCTTCTCCTCTTGTTTGTTGTTTGCCGATCCCCGTTGACTTGAGCATCGGAGGGTCTTCCGTGGAGGGTCACCCCCAACACCTCTCGCGTGAGGACTATTTTGCAGGTCCGCCCATGAGGAAGCCCGATCGCGCCCGAGTCGGAGGACAGATTTCAGCAGCAACAAAATGGTGCTAGAGGAAGGGCCCTCAAGTCCCATAAACTTGTGATTCAGGAGATAAGGGTCTCGATCTTGAAGAGAACCCCTCCAATGGCCAATCGAAGAAAGGCTACTTTCAAAGCCTGGGACCAAGTCGTTTCCAAAGACCTAATCTGGTGAGTAGTGTGAAGCCGCCACCACCACCAGTTGAGACTCCATCGCTACTAGCAGCCTCAGTGACCCAGGACCAGTTTGTCACACTAGTCCAGTAGGTCCAAGCACTGACCCAATTGATTCAGGAATGCCATGAAGCTCTCCGTCCAGCTGCTCCTACTTTACATCTTCCTGAGGGAGCCGCGGACCCCCCTCGTCGTCCTAAGTGAGCTGGGCCAGCCCTGCAAGTGGTCTGCAGCAAGGATCTTCCTAGATCTCGGCGGGCCCGATCCCTCTCTCTAATGTCCTCTTGCCACGACTCGACACCGTCTCCACCTTCTCCCCACCTCGGCACTATAGCTCGGCTTCCATAGACGCCACCAAGGCATTTATGGCCTCATAAAGGCCATGTGCATCTACCTGCTTTAAGGCATTTAATGCCTTATCTCCTTCCATCATTAAGGCATTTATGGCTGCCATTGGCACCTTTTGTATGAAGAAGGATGGCATCATGAAGCCAAGACAAGGAGTTCTTGACTCCATGCTTCACAGAAGTCCAAGGTCCAGGTCCAGCTTCGGCCAGTGGGTCTACCGCACCACCCAGAGAGTTTTCCACAGGTGAGACCTCGTTCTGGATGGTCTTTGGCACAAAAGTTGTCATCCCTATGGAGATATGACTCCCCTCTCCATGGGTGGGAGCTACTCAGAGGAGGCTAACGATGAGAAGCTCCACACCAACCTCAACTTGGTGGAGGAAATCAGGAAAAAAGCTCGAATCAGAGTAGCTGTGTACCAGCAAAGAGTAGCTCGTTATCGCTCCACCCAAGTCAGAGGAAAATTTTTCCTCTCTGATGATCTGGTGCTTCGGAAGGCGCCCATCTCGAAGCCACTGGAGCAAGAAAAATTGCCCCCGAATTGGGAGGGCCCCTATCAAGTGACAGAAGTCATCGGGCCTGGTACCCACAAGCTCCAGGATCTAAATGGGAAATCTGTTCCCCGAACGTGGAATTCAGACAACCTCCGCATACATCATCAGTAGGGTATGCCTTCTATAGGTCCGCTCCATTAACTGTTATGGCATATGCTTCTATGATTCATGGCATGGTTGCTACAATCACTTCTCCAAAAAATCATAATGAAAAGTAGATCTCACTTGCTAATCCTTGACACGACCGAGCTGTCTCCTTGAACAGGAAATCTCTATAGGTTGGCTGGGCTGAGTCCTATTCATCGAAGACTCGATATGGCCGAGCACCCCCAGTACGGCTGGGGGCCAAGTGATCTCCAAAACCTCATCCGGATTCGGGCAACTTACAAGCCCCGGCCGGACCAGGTGACCTCCAAAATTTCATCTAGATTCGGGCAGCTTACAAGCCCTAGCCAAACCGATGATTTCCAAACAGTCTCCGTACCTTGGCCGCGCCAAGTAAAATATAATCTTTATAATTCTCGGCCAGGCTGAGCAATCTCCGTACCTTAGCAGTGCCAAGTAAAATATAATGTTGAAGGCTCGGCAACACTGAGTAATTTATTATTTGAAGGCTCGGCAACACCGAGTAATTTATTATTTGGAAGCCTCGGTTACAATCGAGTAGCATCTTGGGAAGGCTTGGCAACAATCGAGTAATAAATTTTTTGAAGGCTCAGCAACAACCGAGTAATATTCCTGAAGACTCGGCAACAACCGAGTAATAAATTTTCTAAAAAAAAAGTACACCATTACTAAACTCATTCTTGTTCATTGAATTAAATTTAGCTTTTGAAGGTCTGCAAAATTCTTATAACTCTCTTTGAAAGCTACAATGAGAAGCAGGTCATATAAATCCTCGGTTGGGCTGAGCGATCTCCATACCTTGGCAGCGCCAAGTAAAAATAATGTTGAAGGCTCGGTAACACCGAGTAATTTATTATTTGAAGGCTCGGCAACACCGAGTAATTTATTATTTGGAAGCCTCGGTTACAACCGAGTATCATCTTGCGAAGGCTCGGTAACACCGAGTAATTTATTATTTGAAGGCTTGGCAACATCGAGTAATTATTATTTGAAGGCTCGGCAACACTGAGTATTTATTATTTGGAAGCCTCGGTTACAACCAAGTAGCATCTTGGGAAGGCTTGGCAACACCGAGTAATTTATTAATTGAAGGCTCGGCAACAACCGAGTAATATATTCTTGAAGACTCGGCAACAACCGAGTAATAAATTTCCTAAAAAATGTATGCCCTTACTAAACTCATTCTTGTTCATTGAATTAAATTTAGCTTTT